>JALRMH010000015.1:0-489406 GCA_026119935.1 Endothia cerciana
TCGGGTGTTGCATGGGCACGGAGCAACCTGGGTGGGGGTGGGTTTGGAAAATGTCAGGGAGCCTATCTGCCTTTACTGGCCCAAGTGCCCCCCCCCCCCCCCCCAATCACAGTAGTGACACGGATGATAACTCGTGGACTGTCCCTGGGGCCCCCACAGCAAGCTCACTGCGCCGGCCACATGAGACGAAGACAAGATCTCAAGGCGCTACCGACTCGGCTGCTGAGAAGGATCGATAGTCGGCCGAGTGACAGGAAGTAATGGGTTGATTGAGATGACATGGGTCCTCATCTCGTCACACGTAAGCTTTGGACCGTGCGGACCCCCCGAGAGCTTGACGGTCCGGTGTCTGCGGAAGATGGGAGGCAAACGGCGTGAGACCTCTGGGCCTGTGGCAGGCCATCTCTCGCATGTGCGCGCCCACGCCAGGAAAACAAGCATATCCCCTTCCCCCCCCCGCGGTAATAATCCCGCGATCGTCCAGCATCCTGCCACCACCGCGAGACTTTTGTACGGTGCACGGCCAGCTCTACTGGCGGAGGGGAGGTGTTCGGTGCGGGCACACCGATCGAGGCGTCCGAGCCCAGATCGAGGGCCTGCGGAGGATTCCAAAACAAGAGACGCGCTTGTGATACTCCTCCATCGTCATCCTCTCTCTCTCTCTCTCTCTCTCTCTCTCTCTCTCTCTTCTCAGCAGACTACCCGTCCTAGGTCTCTCGGTGTCCGCGACGCCACCAAGGGGGAAAATAAAAACAACATCCCGGGCCTTACCGAGGAGCATGTCAGTCAACGATTCGTGCAGCCGCGCCTTGCCCTCCTCCCCCCCTCCTCCCCCCCTTCATCCTCTCTCGACGGGCCAGTGGTTCCCCAGGCCCCACCCCTGCCTTGGCAAAAGCTGGAGCCGAGCTGCAGAGCCTCATTCATGCCTCCGGAAAGGGTTCATGCGCCCCGTCAGATGTTCGGATCGATCAATATACCTCTTGCGCTGAACGGCCGTGTTTCGAAACGAACCGATCCACGCGCGGGCGAGGCTGAGCTCCATTTGACGGAGCGGCCTTGCCTCCTGGGCCACTTTTCCTCATGGGATCCCCCTTCTCACCTGACAAGACGTGACAGGCCCTCCAGCTAGTAGGAAGGCATCTGCTCTGGCAGTGGCAACGGGAACCTGTCAGGGCCCGTCTCACATCAGGCTCCCACCAGGGGCAGGAACTATTATTCCACAGAGGCACGCGTGCCCGCGAACTACTGACGGCCGCCGCCGTCAAGAGACCTCGATCGCTACGTTTGCGGATTACAATATCCAGTGTCATCATGACGCCCTCCCCCTATCACGGGGCTCAATCCGGGCCGATGATCGCTGAGTGACACAGAGCCCCAGGATGGTTAGCAGGCTTAGACCCGTTGAGGTACAAGAGCGTGTGCCTCATCTCATCTTTCGATCTCATCAAGCCACTCATCCATCCATCATGAGTGACACAACATATCCCACATGCCCCCCCCCAAATCCCCGTTTGGTCACCCACCCTCATCTTCTCACCACCTACCTACCCACCCACCCACCCAACACTCCACCCCGCCAAGCTCAACCTCGCAGGATTTCCCGTAAGCTTCCAATCTTCCATTCCACTCACCATCACACACACACACACACACACACACACACACACACACTCACTCACTCACTCACAGACACAGCCCTCCTCCCCCGTCCTCATCCGCTCACCCATCCACACACACAACACACACACATCTACCTCTCTACCCTTCCCTCACACCACCCGGTCACCACACCACCCAGGCCAGCGCTTCACCTCGCAAATCACCCTCCTTAGCCACCCACACGCTCTCCCCTCCCCCCTGTCCCCCCTCCCCTGCCGATTCCTTCCACACACACACACACACACACACATATATATATTTGGGAATCTTGACGCCCCAAGCGCCCATAGGCGCGGGGTTGCATACTACTGCACCGTGCATATCTATCTGCACGGTTCTAAAGATAGTGGCAAAAAGCAGAAGAAGGATCCGCTCTGCACGGGCAAATCGACCGGCCAGGGGGGGGGGCCGCCTGGGGGCGGCCAGGGGAAGCGAAGCCAAAGCAATATTCTCGCCCGCACCTTGGAAGCAATGTTCAACAGGTCACAGTCACAGTCACACCACGTCACCCAACAACCCCCAACGCACCCAAGCTGCCGGTACGGCGCAAAGCGGATAAGATCCCCGCACCTGCTTTTGAAGTTCAGTTACTTTCCCATTCCCGGCGGGGCAAGCTAAGCGTATGTCATGTCGCCTCTCCGTTCCAACGGGGTCGGTCAGGCCTGCAGGATGGGCCTTTCTGCCTAGGCAAAGCACATACTACTCCCACAATACCGCCACCTACGGCAGTCAGCGTGTCAATCTGTGCCGGCCTGTCACCAAAATGCTCCACTCTCAGACGCCGAAAGAAGCCAGTGCCGGCCCGCTCCCCGTTGCTCTGAAGAGAGCCTTCGATCTCCCGTGACTTGGGTACCGCCTTGAAACAGTTCACCGATCCATTCATTCAAGACATCAACGGCTGCTGCCTCCCCGCAGCAAACGCGCCGCCCAAGGTTTCCCTCCCCGTGCAGATCTCCCGTGGTCCAATTTCGGACACCACACATTCGGCCCTGCTGCAGAAGGGACAGTTCGAGAATCAGATGAGCGGCATTGCCGGTGGACGGAGCCCGTCACTCCCCTCCAATTAATAAATCGATAGCTGCATGTGAGTCGGCAAAGTCACAGTCGAAGCCCAGCGCAGACTCACAGATAGTCCTAAATTAGAGAGTCTCATAAGGTGGTGTCTGCCACAGCAGAACCTGTCAAGGGGGAGGCAATACGACCCCGAAATCCAATTATGAGCATTCGAGCGGTATGAGCGCAACTGTCGTCCGGATGTGATGCTGTAACTGTGGATCAAGTCTCGCCGTAGGTGCCAGTGGTGTCCTCGCCGGCCGGTTTAGTGCCCATGGATCCGTTGAGCACCGGGCATAACCTAGAAGCCGACTTTTAGTATGGATGTTATGATGACCCCTCCCGTTCTGAAGGAACACCAAGAGATGGGGTTGAGAGTAAGAAAACCTGCAACATGCTCCCCACTCCAGGTGTATGTGAAGTGGAAAGGCGTGAAACCACAAGCTCTTGTCTTCTGAGGCTGCAACAAAAAGCAGGTAGGGAGTAGAAAATCAATGAAGAGTGCAGACACACTTTTTGTTGGTCTTGATGTGGCCAACCATGCCGCAATTCGCACACTTTCGGGTGGTGCCACCTTTCTCGATGGAGGGCTCCGTGCCAGGGGACATGGCCGGATCAAAGCCCTGGCCCTGACCTATGGACAGACGACCGCCGCCCTTTTGCTTCTCGCGCTGCTGTCGACGTTCACGGTTCTTCTTCAGACGCTCTTCTTCCTTGGATATCCTGTGGAGTTCATGTTAGTCTCCGCTGGAGTCGTATGTAGGTGAATGAGGCCAAGGAAGCGGAAGAGGGCAACTTGGCCAGCAAAGGCGAGACGGCTGGAAACGGCACCAAAGGCAGTGGGGGTAACTCACTTTAATAGGACGATCCTGTCATGCTCCTCGTCACCGGTGAAGCCGGCAAAGATACTGGAGACGTCGTCAGTCAAGGCCAGCGGAACCACCAGCCAGCACATTCCGTGCACGTGTAGATCAACGCGGCAAACTTACTCGACCTCCGCCTCCTGGATAGCATTCCTTCTCGCCGTGTATTCCTTGATGATACCAGGATCCTCCACGATCTCCTCGACGTCCCTCTCCGTGCCGTCGGGCTCTCGGACCGTCCTAACAATTCTCAACTTCCGCCTCGCGGCACGTGCAGCGCTGGTAGCGCTCCGACTGATCTGGCTCACACCCTCGTCGAACCGCGGGGTCGCACCCACGCCGGTAGCATGCGCCTGAAAAGACCCGTTGGCTGCATTCGCATACAATCGCTCGTCCTCGTCCTCCTGGGGCGCGACGTCGGCGTCGTCATGGATTTGGGAGTCGCTGAGGGTCTTCTTCTGCTTGTTCCAGATGTCCGCGATGACCTCTGCGTACGCGTCGTTCTGCTTCTTGACGTTGTACGAGTGCCCGCCATTCGCCTTCTTCTCGCGCTCCAGGGCGTCTGCCGACGTGGACTGAGGGCCCTGCTCGTGGTACACATTGAGGAAGCCACCCTTCATGGACGTCTTGATGAAGCTGAAGCCTAGGCCCCGGCCTGTCGGGTCGCCCTCGCCCCGCAGCTTCAGCATTGCCTTGCCACTCGTGGCGTCGAGGAATGCCTTGGTCGTCTTCCAGGGCGAGAGCTGCACCGCTATGTTTTCCGTTGCCGCATTTCCATCCTCGTCATCCTTGTCAAGGTCGGCTTGGTCGATAGCGAAGCCGGCCTTTTCAACCTCGTATGCTCCTACCTGCATCGCATCCATAAGGCAAACGTCCTCAGGCTGGACCATCGAGTTGATGGAGTCGGGATCCATGAGCTTCTCCCCCTCTCGCAAGCTCCAAGTCCTTGCGTCCTTGTCATACTGCAGGAACTCTCTGAGCTTCTGTCGATTCTGGGCGATGTTGGAGTCCGCGATGTGAGTCGTGATATCTTCAAGAGATAGAAAACCCTGCTTCGTAATAAAACGGTATGCTAGCATCTTCATCCGGTTCTTGCTGGTGTTCGTGACCTTTCTGGAATGGGGTCCCGGAACTTCCACAGACGGGAAGTTCTGCCCAACAACGTAGATGTGGTCAATGCTGCGCATGTAGTACTTGCTCTCATTGTCGTCTGTTATACGACCGATGATGAAGTCGGTCTTCCTAGGCTGGTGTTTGAATATGGGCGCGCGATACATGTGATTCCATAGGGTAGGTGCCGTCTCTCCTTTGCTGACGTCGCCAAAATTCGCGAAGGGGGATCTGTCCTCGGGCAAGAGAATCTTGGTCTCACCGAGGGTGGGCCTTTCGGCGGGCTTGTCTTCAGCGTCGTGGTTGACGCGGAAATAGTTGACAATCTTGCTGCCCATTCCGAAGTTGGACAAGACAGTAGGTATCTCTTCGCAGTATTCGAAAAGGACAGCAGTCGAGTTGTCGTTCAGACTCAGATCCCTGGAGGCCTTGTAGACGTCGCTGACCCTAGATGACTTGAAGTCCTTGCGCCTGTGATGCCTAGGTTTGGCCCAGTTCAACTTGGCACCGACTTGGCGACGGACGCGAAGGCTCGGACGGTGGTAGTTGAAAGGATTTGGATCGGAAAGCTTGACCATGTAGTAGGGGTAGAGCAACTTGCGAGCAGGTACACTGTGCTCGACCTGAACTCCACCCAATGTCGCCCTGACCTTATCCCTGACGTTCTCCTTGAGCGCCTCATACGCATCGTCGTTTGATATGTCGAAGCGCTGTGTGATGTCTGATGCCACCTTGCCATCGGCCATGCGAACCATCTTCTGGTTGGGCCTCGGCCGTTTGGTTGGCCGCTCGGCTTCATTGTCATCGATGAGGAGGTACGGGTCGTTCAGGTCGAGGCGTACACGCTTAGCGCTCCTCGCGGTCGCCCCCTCAAAGTCGTCAAAAGATGGTGCGGCAAACCATGAGATCTCTGGCAGGCCCTTGGCATGGGAAACCTTGCGACGCTTGGGCTTGGGAGGCGCGATACCCATATCCAGGTACCACTGGTGATCTTCCTCATCATCCGCAGCCGGTGATCCTCGGTGGAACTGGGGAGTCGCGGGATCGATAATGTCGTCCCAGTCCTCACAGACAGTCTCGATGTCCCTGAGCGTGAAGCCGCCGATCAGTTCCTGGTCCGAGTCGGGGTCGTCCCTAGCAAATATCTCGAGCTCGTCCTCATCGATAGGCTCGGCTTTCAACAATGAGACAAGTCCTTCCTTCTCTGCAGCCTGTATCTTCTCGGCGGTGGTCGCGGAGGCCGGCCCGGGTTTCATGAACGACTTCTCCTGACCGATCTCAACCTCCAGGCTGAGCTTGGTGGGGATGAGGGGCCGAGGGTTCCTCGTAGGCTTCTTGTCCACCCAGTTGGCCTTCCTCGGGGGGAACAGCTCGTTGAAGTGGAGTATCTTGCCCCTCTCAAAGTCGGGGTAGGTCTGCTTGAGCAGCTCGAGGACGTTCTCCGGAGCGGACGGAATATCTGGGTCCTGGTTTGCCATAGGAAAGCTCGGTTCGGGGTCGAAGTTCAGGCGTCGCAGGTCGGCCAGTTCATCACCCCCTCCCATCTCGATATCCTGTTGGTCGACATCAGCAATGGCGGCGCCGGGCGACATGGCGGGCTCGCCCTGCAGAGGCGAGGATTCGCGCTCGCCGAAGAGGTCATCATCGATATCGTTGCTGGTGCCGCCGTCGCTGGTCAGAGCCGGGGGCTGCTCGGAGCCGGCGTTGGCCCCTCCCTCCTCCTCGTCGGGCAGCTCGTCATCGCTGAAGTCCTCGAAGTCCTCTGCATCGTCGGCCTTTCCAGACTGGTCTATGGGACCCTCGAGGCTGATCTCGGGTGCGTTGGTAGGGTCGGCGAACAGGCCCTGGATCGCATCGTCGTCCTGTTGTTGTTGGGCTGCCCAGTCCGTCTCCTCGTCAGGCTGTGGCGATCCCTCGCCGCGGGGGGGGTCGTCATCGGCCGCCATCACGTTGTGCGCGCGGGGTAATGAATGTAGGGTAGTCGAATGCTGCGGCAGCCTTCGGGTTCGTCTCCTCTCTCTCCCTT
Organism: Endothia cerciana; assembly: GCA_026119935.1. Lineage (NCBI taxonomy): Eukaryota > Fungi > Ascomycota > Sordariomycetes > Diaporthales > Cryphonectriaceae > Endothia > Endothia cerciana. Next base: position 6,712 of record JALRMH010000015.1, read on the forward strand.
TCTCTTCCTGCCTTCCTCGCGACGTCGCGCCAGTCGCCGAGGGTCAGGTCAGTTCATGACAGTCGGGTCGGTGTCGCGCCAAGGCGGCAAGGGCGCGGAAGTTGACAGGTCTGGATTGTCGCTCTTCCGTTCGCGTGCCGGAGGATGCTTCGAAAACCCGACTTCGCGGGTCAAAGATGGAAGAGCGAGGATGCTGTCGTAGGAGGGGTTGCTGAGGGTCGATGGTGGTGAATGCCCTGTACATTAAGCACTCTGTAAACCATGAATCAAGAGCAGGGGCGAGGCGACTTCAACCCACCCAGAGCTGGAGCCGCAACCACGGGGTACGTACCTGACTACTATGTACTATGCTACGCCTGACAGCCCAGGGTGGAAAGCGGGGCAGCTTGCAGAAGGCCGTGCTTTTTGGCCAAGCCTCTTTGCCCAGCACGCCGGCACTTTAGCTAGAAGGAAGCACAACTCCTCTGTCCATCCATGATCAATATAATGCAATTTGACCTCGCCGTCCCTCGTTGAGCACATCGGCGACTCAATGATCTGTGGTAATCTTGACAATCTTCGAGACGCTGAAGCACCTTTGTAAACCACTCATCGAGATGGCCAAACATGGGCACGCGGCATTTAGGGGCTTCAGTAAATAAATAGCCTTGCTTTCGCGTTTTAAGCACCACATCCAGTCGCTCCAAAGCTTCATACCTCGGCTTCCAGCTGCTGCCTGCGGGACTCTGTCACCCAAGCCTGGTGGGAAGAGATCGCGGCTGACCTGTATATGACCCAGGTGGACGCCATAAGAGAGACTTTGGCATCTCACACTCACAGACCATAATTCACAGACTGCCAAACGAGCCCTTGGATGGACACTTGAAAGCAACCATCTCGTGATCATACTGCGCCGCCTCATATGCATCAACCCATTTCCCGCCTGGTTAGGTGATCCTACTATATGCACCCGTGGTGGCTGATGACAGGTGATCTATGATGTTCTTGGGGACCTGATTCTGTCTCTTCATCCGGCAGCAATGCTAATCACATTGGCAGGTTCAACACTAGGCACACGTTTCCTGCTCACCAAGTCTGGCTTTCGTCATTGCACCTAGCCCGGTGTTACCAACTCAGTACGGGACAAAATACTTCATGAATGCCTCAGGAAACAACAAATTTGACTGGAGCAGTTCTCAAATGACCGCTGAGTAGGTACATGCCCCTAGATTCTCACGAGGACGGTGGCACGAGTCGCGGCAGCCCTCCCTCTTGGATGGCCTTATATCTCATCACTGACTCATCTTAGTCTTGATAATAACATAAAGAGCTCTATGGTCATTTCTTCTCTTGGTGGCCAGGTTTCATTCAGATCTGGCACAGTAGACTGCCTGAGGCTGGATTGCTGAGGGTCAAGGGTAGACGATCAAATTATGGGTGTAGCATGTTCTTAACTCCTTTTTTGCAGTATTTCTCATTTCCTGGAGCTCTGGGAAGTCTTCCACAATCACGATACTCATCTTGATAACCGTGATATGTACACAAATACGGACTTGTAATTGTCCGTGCCATGCTCACCGGCACCCTTTAGCGTGTCGTGTGGGGAATGTGCCTGACTACAGAGTCCGATGTCGTCCTGCAACAGGCAACTCGGTATATGAAGGCCATAAGTACGTAAAGTAACAAAGATACTACCTCATCAATGGTATACCCTGGATAGTTTTCTCGAGGAAATCAGAGCAGCGGGGTGCGTTCGGCTGGCTGTCATCGTGCCGGCCTTTCCCATTTTTCGAGGCATTCCCCCCCCCCCCCCCGCCCCCCCCGAGGCAGGAAGCTGATACTAATACACCGTGTTAGAGATTACCTATCCGGTAGCAATATAAGAGCGTGCATACAGATGGCTTCCGCAACATCGGGAGCCACGATCAAGGAGCGCTTTGTGGGCAAGACGCTTCACGATGTTCCGACACCCAGCATCGTGCTGGACCTCGCCAAGCTTGAGGTCAACTGCCAGCGCATGATGGATGCCGCCAAGAAGAACGGCATCGGGTGGCGGGCTCACATCAAGACTCACAAGGTCAGCCTGCCTCGAGACGCAAAGAAGCTCAGCGGGGAAATCTACTGACGGGCGGCCCAGACCACCGAGCTCACGAGGCTCCAGGTCGGCGAGGACCCCAGCGCACCGGCGAACATCATCGTGTCGACGATCCTCGAGGCAGAGAAGATTACGCCTCTGCTTCAAGAGTTCCAGGGCAAGGGCCGCAAGGTCAACGTGAGTGCCGCTGCCATTCCAGCGCCCTCAGCCCACCCTGGATACTGATGCCCTCCAAAGGTCCTCTACTCCTTTCCCATCTACCCATCAATCATGTCCCGGCTGGCCGCGATCTCCACCACCCTCGGCCCGGGTGCCATCTCCCTCATGCTGGACCACCCGGACCAGGTCCCCCTCCTCGCCCCGCTCACCTCCCAGGCGGGCGGCAACCGGCCCCAGGTCTTCCTCAAGATCGACGTCAAGTACCACCGCGCGGGCGTCGTCCAGGGCTCCCCGACCTACCGCTCCCTGCTCGAGGCGGTCCTCGGCGCGGAGCGCGCGGGCCACTGCGCCCTGCACGGCCTGTACGCGCACGCGGGGCAGTCCTACTACACGCGCAGGGACTGGGCCGCCCTCGCGTACCTGGCCGCGGAGTTCGGCACGCTGCGGGGCGTCGCGGCGGACATCCGCGCCCTGAGCCCGGGCCACGAGCTCGTGCTCTCCGTGGGGGCCACGCCGACGGCGACCGCGCTGCAGCACCCGGACCTCGAGACGGAGACGACGACGACGACGACGACGACGACGACGACGACGACGCCGATGCCGCCGTTGGGGCGGGAGGAGGGCGGGGCCGGGACGGCGCAGGTCGCGGGCCTGTCGGCGCTGCTCGCGGAGATGAAGGGGGAGGGCCTGCACCTCGAGGTCCACGCCGGCGTGTACCCCACGCTCGACCTGCAGCAGCTCGCCACGCACGCGCGGGACAACACGCTGCTGAGCAGCTCGTCCATCGGGGTCAGCGTCCTGGCCGAGGTGGCGTCACTGTATGCTGGCCGCGGCGAGGGCGGGACGGGTGAGGCGCTGATCAACGCGGGCTCCTTGGCGCTCGGCCGTGAGCCGTGTAAGGAGGATGGGGAGGGGCACTACAGTGGCTGGGGGGTGGTGATGCCGTGGGGAGACGAGGGCTTGGACAAAGTGGAGCCGGCGCCGAAGGAGTTCCCGGCTGTGCATGGGGGATGGCAGGTTGGGAGGATCAGTCAGGAGCATGGGACTCTGGTGTGGAAGGGAGACGGGGAGGTGGAGGTACCGTTGAAGTTTGGACAGAGGGTGAGAGTGTGGCCAAATCATGCTTGTATCGCTGGGGCAGGGTACGATCATTATCTTGTGATAGACAGCCGGAGGTCAGGGAAGGAGGATGAGGTTGTGGATGTTTGGGAGAGGTGGAACGGCTGGTAGGCCACTTGATGCGGTCGCCGCCATGTCAGTCCATCCATGATCCGTCACTGCCAAGCTCCCTTGAAGGAGTGCTTGACAATCAATTTGATATGGTTTCATACAGATGCAGCCATCGCCGAGCCGCCCAAACCGCCGCCTGCGTGTGTCATCAGCCGACGACCCCTCTCTACCAACTCCAGACGCCTTTTCCCTCCGGTTTTCTTTTTTTTTTTTTGGAAGCGTGATCCTTTCACTACCACCTCCCTTCAAATGGTCGGCATATTTCGAAGGCTGGCGACTCTTTTGGCAATGTCAGAGGTCTTCCACCATTTATTAAGCCGTGCGAATCCAGTTCATGCCTGCGACCGCGGCAACGCATCACCGGGAAACTGTAGCTTTGCCCATGAAGGTTATACCAGTTTCCCCCCTACTTGCACCGCTTCTCCACAACACCGGCACCGTTCTCCTCGTACTCCTTCCGCGAGATCCACATCTGGTGGAAGCTGCCCAGACTGCCCAAGATACTGCCACCGACCCAGGCACCGAAGCGGCGCTCGCTGGTGAGACCCGCGGCATGGATCCTGATCTTCGCACCACTGTACATCGCTGTCAGCTCATTGTTAAGTCTGTCGTTGAACCCGTTCAGCAGGCTTGTCGCGCCCGTGACAACAATGTTGCCCAGCAGGTGGCCTCGCAAGTCTACGTCGACCTGGTTCAGGCACTGCGTGATCAGGCCGGGGATCGTCTGGTTCTTGGCCAGGCGCCACTCCTCCGGCACTGTTGTGTATGCCTGCGACTCGTCCCACATGCCCTCGGCCGCCTTGTATCGTTGCTCGCGCCACATCTGGTTGTACCCGTCGGGCATCTCGAATACGCGGCCCGGTTGCGACTTGATATACTCCTCGTTGCCCGGGTTGGCATAGCGGCCTGGGCCCTTCCACACTTCTATGACCGACTCCTTGAACTCGGTCATCAGCCGCTCCTCCTCGTACAGCCGGAACGATTCGTGGATGGCGAAGGGGAACTTCTTCAGGCGCGCGTTGGGCGGCTGGCCTGCGTCGACGGGCGTCTTGTTCTCGATCATGTAGGTAGGTACAGCCTCGATCTTCGGCTCGTTGGCCTCCCACATCGCGCGGATCTGATGTGATAGCCACAGGCCGCCGGCGGGGCTCTGGACGGCCGACTTCTTCAGTGTCATGCCGTCATGCACCGCGGTCACCGAGGTGTTGGAACCGCCAACCTCCACCACCAGGGCGGTCGCCTTGCCCGCTGCAAACGCCGCAAGCACTGGCGTCCTGCTCAGCCAGAAGGCGGGCGTGCCCCAGTTCTCGAAGACAACCTCGATGGCCTTCTCACGCTTCTTGGGGGGGTTTGTCGCAGGCTCCGTCAGCAGCACCGGGCTCTCGTACAGAGCCTTCTCCTCCAGCTCTCGTGCCTCCGCGTCCTCCATGTCCACATCGCCCTCACCATCCCTGGGGTTCGCCGGGTCGTTGAGGCCGTTCTTCGAGGGAGGCGTCTCGCTTGGAGGGTTCAGGCGCTTGACGAGCATGTTCTCCCACAGGTTGGCAGCAACATCCCAATCCTCCACCTCTGACTTCGGGTTCATGTAGTTGCGCAGCTCGAGGTTCTCGCGGGGCCGTATGACCTCATCGCCGAACAGATCGCGGTCGCCAATGTGGCTGTAGAAGGAGGGCAGGACGCACTTGGGGACATCCTCGCCCGCGAAGCCGGCGCGTGTGTTGCAATAGCCTGGATCTAGGACAAGCGCAGAGATCTCATCTTTGAGGAGAGCGACGGTCAGCAACCTGGACAGAAGACAGCAAATCCGCGACGCGCAAGAGTCTGAGCTCACCACCGCCGTAGATGTCAGCTGGCTGTTGCGCCGACGAAAGTGGCTGTTGGGCAGCCATTATGCTGGGTTGGTTTGTGTATCGTGTCGATGGATTGACAGGATGCTAAAGGGTTGCTTGTTGAGAGAGTGAACCTAGTTTGATGCTATGACATTGAGCCCAAGTCGCGTTCAGTCGCGTCGTAGGAGTTGGAAGCTCTCTGCATGAGGCTCACAAGCCCACAGCTGCAGGTGGACGCCGCCCAAAAAGAAAAATGGCTGACAAAGGGCATCTGTTCCCCTAACCCTGACACCCAGCAAAATACCCAGTCAGTCGACTCAGCCAGTTAATAACAGAAGACACCACACGCCACCCTTTTGTCGGGCTTGGGTCTTCAGAGACACTCTACATCAAGCTGGATACACTGACGGACCCGATGAGAGGTCTACCAGCCCGCCTGAAATACCGACTCTCTCGACTGGGCAGTACCAGGCCATTCAACCACGACGTTCTCAAAGATGCTCTGTTAGATATGTCGGTGATCAATTCGACAGCTGGGCTTCAGTAGGCTCCCCTCGGAAGGTCTGCACAAGCACTACCCCGAAGACCACCTATCGTAGAGCCGGGCCACTCCTGGCAGAGGCCGCATGATCACATCTCCGCTCCGAATCCACGGGCCGGTCCCAAGTCCCGAACGAGGGCCGGCAGGTTGTGCTGAATAGAGACCCACCCCCCGATCTTCAAATGGGGCACGAACGTATGACCGAGTCCCTACAACACCTTTTCCGTTGGCACGATGTGGATATCCCGGCATGTCCTCTCGTCTGTCTCAACGGGCAGCACTCGCCCTGGTCTCCTCGACGAGGAAGGGGGGTGCTGGACCGACGATAGCCACGCATGTTTATGCAGAAGGCGGTGCACTGCATTGGGACATGCAACATGTCTTACCTCCACGCTGTGCGATTCGTGCGTCTTTCTCGTCACCGTCGACGGGAGCTCATGCGGGCAGAGTGCACCCGTATAGGTCATCAAAAAGTGGTCAAGGCGACTAATTGCGGAGCGGACGGCTGGAGCCCGCCCCGTTCAGGCCGTTGCCAATCCTATAGTCAAACCCGCCGTGATTGGCGCGGGAATGAGATCATCGTACAGGCACCACCCTACGACAGGTCGGGCTTGCAACCTGCCGAAGTCCAAAGCGATGCCGCGGCCCTCTGGAACCCCTCTCCAGGAGCGCTTGCCCTCTGTCCTTTGACCGGCCCACTTGGGGAAGAGGGCTCGCGGATAATTTGGATATTGGCTCGCCCAGGCGTTCGTCCCCGTGGGCAAGCGATAACGGCGACGTCGCACCCATTCTGCTCCTGGAGCGAGGGGACGTGGTATCGTCGAACACCTTGCTACCTATAAGACCTTGACTTCGTCCCTGGAGCTCAGCGCAGGAGGGAGACGTGCTGTACCATAGACACATCTATTCCTTGTACAACTCGCGCAGGGCGATTCAGTCGACAGTCGACCTACCTACGACCCCACCTTCGCTCATATCGAAGGCCCTGTGTAGTGCCCTTCCGCTCACTTATCCTTTCTACTATACTTTATTTCTCCTAGGATAGTCGCTATTAGCCCTTCAGCATCAGACGGAGCGCCCGCACAGAACGGAACCGGCATTATGGCTACCAAGGCGAACATCGGCGTCTACACCAACCCCGCTCACGACCTGTGGATCAACCCGGCCGAGCCGACGGTGGAGAGCGTCCAGAAGGGCGCTGAGGACCTGCTACCGGGACAGGTCACGGTCGCTGTCCGGAGCACGGGAATCTGCGGGTAGGTTGGGACAGCACGAGGCTAAAGACATCAGGTTGAGACCTAGCAGTACTGATAGCTCTCTGCCCTTTACAGATCCGACATTCACTTCTGGCACGCAGGATGCATCGGGCCCATGATAGTCGGCGGGGACCATATCCTGGGGCACGAGTCGGCCGGGGACGTCATCGCAGTGCACCCGTCGGTGACGCACCTGAAGGTGGGCGACCGCGTCGCCATCGAGCCCAACGTCATCTGCGGCGAGTGTGAGCCGTGCCTCACCGGGCGGTACAACGGCTGCGAGAAGGTCGAGTTCCTCTCCACCCCGCCCGTAGCGGGCCTGTTGCGGCGCTACGTCAACCACCCTGCGGTCTGGTGCCACAAGATCGGCAACATGTCATACGAGAACGGCGCGCTGCTCGAGCCGCTCAGCGTGGCGCTCGCCGGCATCAAGAGGGCGCAGATCACGGTGGGCGACCCCGTACTGATATGCGGCGCCGGACCCATCGGCCTCGTCACGCTGGCGTGCGTCAAGGCGGCGGGCGCGTGCCCGATCGTGATAACGGACATCGACGAGGGGAGGCTCCAGTTCGCCAAGGAGTTCTGCCCTAGCGTCATCACGCACAAGGTCGAGAGGCTGTCGGCGGAGGAGTCGGCCAAGAGGATTGTCGAGTCGTTCGGGGGGGTCGAGCCCGCGGTGGCGATCGAGTGCACCGGTGTGGAGAGTAGTATCAACGCAGCCATCTGGGCGAGTAGGTTCGGCGGGAAGGTGTTCATTATTGGGGTGGGCCGCAACGAGATCAACATCGCCTTCATGAGGGCCAGTGTGCGCGAGGTCGATATCCAGCTGCAGTACCGGTACTCCAACACGTGGCCGAGGGCCATCAGGCTGATTGAGAATGGTGTTATTGACCTGTCAAAGCTGGTCACTCACCGGTTCCCCTTGGAGGATGCACTGAAGGCGTTCAACACGGCTGCGGATCCAAAGACGGGCGCTATCAAGGTCCAGATCCAGAGCTTGGACTAGAGTGCTGGAGGGGGCTGTTGTAGGCTCTGTACATAGATTGGAATAGGCAGTGCCAACCTGCATTGCCGTCAAGCTCAAGCATCTCACTCCCATGATGGAAATGCTGGAGGCGCCAGGTTTAGCTGTGCCAGCCATCTGCCTGCATATATGGTCTTGCTTGCACCCTCCCTCCTCAAGACGGTTGGTGTCGGAACCTCAATGTCACAGAGTCCATGGTACCTCGGATCGAAGTGAGAGTGCAGTTGACAGGAGGTTCTGGGTGATAGATTGAAGTTCATCGCACCTGCGCGTTGATATTTTGAAGCAGAATGGGTTGAAGACGACGACAGGTCTTTGCTGTCAGATGCAAACCGGCGAAGGAAGAGGCTTAGGTAAGTGTATACCAACCCGGCCAAGCACCGTTCAGGGAAACAAAAAGCCGAGGCATTGGCCGGGTCGGGCGACAACAAGCCTAGGAACTTCATGGGCTGGCAGGCCGTGGCGCTTTCTGGGTTTTTGCCGTTCACGCCATCCATCTATCTCCCCGGATCGCCATTTCATTCTTCCTTACGACTCTTTCAATGCCCCTCCCCTAGATAATCTGTCCTGTCGTGTTTCCAGCGGCTGACGAGCCAACGGCATTGTTCGTGTCGTTCCAGCATACCGAGCGTCGCTACAGCCTCGATCATCCCACCCGCTGGGCTCCAGCCTTCGCCGCCGACGTGTTGCAGTCTTTTGAGGAAGGCAACGGGTACTGCGAGCGCTGTCTCCTTTGAGCCATCCGCACATTATGGCATCCCCGCCAAAGCCCTGGGAGCGTCCAGGCGCGACAGGTACAGCAACAGGTATGTTATGTTCACGATCCAAGACTTTGCGATCTCAACAGTTGACACAAGGCCCAGCCACGACGTCAACCGCGTCCGCCGCAACACCATCTGCAACAGCATCGGCCGCCTCCCCAGCGATACCACCGCGACCCGAGTCTTTGTCCACCTCAGTCAACCAGAACGCCGCGGCATACAGCAGACTAGGCGCGCCAGGCTATAGCTCCTATGGCACCGCATACCCGTCCACATATTCTTCCTACTCCCCATACGGCTCAACATACGGTAGCTATGGCGGCTACGGAGGCCTCGGCGGTGGCATGTATGGCGGCTACGGCGGATATCGACCGATGGGGGGCTACGGAGGTGGAATGTACGGTGGTGGTGTGGGCGGCATGCCTGGAGACCCAAACAACCCGGAAAGCCTGACGAACAGGGTGAACCAGGGCACGCAGGCGACGTTCCAGGTCTTGGAGGGGATCGTGGGCGCGTTTGGCGGGTTTGCGCAGATGCTGGAGAGTACTTATATGACGACGCATTCGAGTTTCTATGGTGCGTTGCTTCCCTCATGCATCCTCAGAAGTGACGGTCCGATGCTGACATTCTGATACAGCCGTGGTAGCAGTGGCAGAACAGTTTGGGAACTTGCGCGATACCCTTGGCCATGTTCTGGGTATCTATACGATAATGCGGTGGATGAGGACGCTCATCGCAAAGATCACGGGTCGACCACCCCCCGCCGACGCCATGGCGCTCACGCCGGCCTCGTTCGCGAGATTCGAGGGCCGACACGCAGAAGGCCCCCCCGGGTCCACACCGGCGAAACCGAGCCGAAAGCCACTCATCTTTTTCCTCCTGTTCGCATTCGGGCTGCCGTATCTCATGGCTAAGATGGTTCGGTCCATGGCCGCATCACACGAGGAGGAGGAACGGAGGAGGCAACTCCAGGCACAAACTATCGACCCATCGAAACTCGAATTCTGCCGCGTGCTATGGGACTTCTCACCCGAGTCCCGCGGCGATGCTGTGGTCAATGGTGTCGACCTGGAGGTAAAGAAGGGAGACCTCGTGGCTGTGCTGAGCAAGACGGATCCGCTGGGCAACCCGAGTGACTGGTGGAGGTGTCGTGCGAGGGACGGCCGGATGGGATACCTGCCGTCCACGTTTTTGGAGATTGCAAGGAAGCCAGTGGCTGCGATCAAGGCCACGGCGTCGGTCGACAGCAGCAGGGCGAATTCCCTGACGAGCAGCATCGCCAGCGCCGTCCAGAAGGAGGCCGAGCCGGAGAAGGTGCCCATCCCGGTCGGGAAACCCATCCCGGTCGGGAAACCCGGTGATATCAGTGCTGAGAGCTTTCAAAAGTCTCAGTTCTACAGCTAATGGAAGGTCCTGGATTGTCTTCTTTTGTTCTTGCTACTTTTTTCCTTTCTTCCTCTTTCATGAAAATGGGGGGCATGGATGGAATGTATTCAGGGAGATTTCTTCCAGCGGATCAAAAGCTTGGAGTTGGGTGTTCAGGAACCACACCGAATGCAGGCAGTTTACCAGGACAATGGAATTGTTTAAGCTGCTCTGCTCCTTAGTCCTTCGTCATGTTGATCTACAGTGTCGTGTGTCCCGAATTACCAGTAGAGACCGCTCCTGTTGTCCTGTTGTGGACACACTCTTGAGAAGCCCTTGCCCACTTCGTCTATCTCTCGTACGATGTGGCTTCTTTCAGAGACTCCCGGTAAACCATGGCCCTACCATAGTACATTGACTCAGAGCGAAGCCAGGCTCCTAGAGGATCCGAGGCAGTGCTTACCTAGGTTCACTTGTGCAGAGAACAGAGTCACTGCAGGACCCCTCGCAAGGTTGAAGTGCAACATGGCCCGTGCGTTGAAGCCACACCCTGCCGGCGAAGCCACAGGCGATGACGTTGTGGTCAGCCCGCGTCATAATCCCTGTCCAGCCTTGCTCGAGCTGGAGCAACAGCTCCAGCTCCGGCGACAACTGGCCACCTCACTCAACTTCCTCTCTTCTTCCCTCCCTCCAGACTGCCTGGGCATTCACATTCCGTCGATTTCTTCTTAAGTACTCGACATCTCACCTCACCGTTCTCTCGGTTCTTTCTGCATTGCAATTCTGTCCTCGACGACAACCTCACAACACCCACACCGCCCAGAACAAGAACCCACTTGAAGCTCTCTCAAGATGACTCTCTACTACAGCTTGGTAGGAACAACCTCTACGTCAATCGCGGGGCTCGTCTTCTTGCTGACGATGCTCGATCACAGGTCTTCCTCCTCCTCATGGCAGAGATGGCTCTGTTCATGCTCCTCATTGTCCCTCTCCCTTTCACCGTCAAGAGGAAGATGTTCACGTAAATACGACCCCGCTCTAGCCCATACCACCCTGTGTTTGCCGACTTGGCTAATGTTTGACCACCCTACAGCTTCATCTCCGAGAACCCCGTAGTTGCGAAGCTCCAGTACGGTATGAAGATCACCTTCATCTTCATCCTGATCCTGTTCATCGACAGCGTCAACCGGGTCTACCGGGTCCAGATTGAGCTCTCCCAGGCTTCTGAAGGCAATAATGCCGCGTATGTGTTTTCCATTCCTTACTTTCGATGCTCGCCCCCTCCGCCCCTACCAGCTCGTCACTCCGCAGGCCAGGCACGGACCAGCAGAAGACCAGGAACGTGTTTTGTACAACGTTAGCCAGCTAGCTAACCCATCCGTTCCCATCAGCAGGCAGATCATGGGTCACGAGCGCCTAGAGGTGCAGGCTAGGAAGTTCTACTCCCAGCGCAACATGTACCTGTGTGGCTTCACACTGTTCCTCTCCCTTATCTTGAACCGCACCTACATCATGATCCTCGAGGTCCTCCGCCTCGAGGAGCGCGTCAAGCAGTACGAGGGCACCGACAAGAACACCAAGCAGGCCGAGAAGCTCGCGGCCGCGGGTGAGCCCGGTGAGATCGCCCGCCTGCGCAAAGAGCTTGCGAGGAAGGATCAGGACATCGAGACCCTGAAGAAGCAGGCCAGCGGCCTGCACAAGGAGTACAACGACCTGACCGAGAAGGTCGCCCAGCAGGATGGCACGCCCAAGAAGGACAGGTAAATCCTTGGCAGATGTGCCCCCTACCAGTACGCTGGCAATAGCCTTGTTGGGACTGGCGGCGGGCAGGAGTGGTGCCAGCCTATCGAAATTAAGAAGCCAAAATGGCAAGAGTTGCACGTGAGGCAATGCGTGCTGCGGATGGTTGTGGAGGCGTTAAGGGCAGTTCAGAGATTGGTCGGGTTCTATGAGGCATGGGGCGTCTTGCATCATGTGGTTGTGTATGATTAGCAGGAAAAACGAGGGCGTGGGTCGCATTCAGATTTCATCTTAACCTGAGCAATACACTGAATTCGTCGAGCACTGCTACCTTGTCCAGTCAACCCCATACCCGTCTGCTGTATCAAGAGGATTGCTTCTCCAACTTTGCCGACTTACCTGATATAAATATCCCATCTTCACAAAGTATGTCAACCGTGCCCTGCAACCCGCAAGGACAAAAGACATGATGTGATGCCCATACCACCACACATATTGCATCATGCCCAAGATGTATCCTTAAATGATAGGAACAGGGCTTGCTTGATTCTTGCGTGTGGCGGGAAGAATCTTGTTAACGAAATACAGACTTTTAGTATTCCACGGCCCTTGTTCCCCGTAAGCTTGGACACAAACCCACGACCAATAACTCCTAGGTCAGTTCTCCACCTCACAGAAAGAACATTCCCTCGGAACCCAACGCCTCAGCCGCAAACTTAGGTGAGGGTCGACCATGAAGCGTCTACAGGTTTCTCAAATGCAGAGTACACACATATCTTGATCATTGATGGCTGTCACGCGCCCTACTTCGTCGCTGCATATGCATGTGCGAACTAACATAGCGTGACAAATACAGAACACCCAGGTACAGCCGACCTAGCACTTTGGAAAAGAACAGCCTCGGAGTGGCGATGAGAGGAGCGGCAAACGCTGGCCATCTTCCTGTGTTCAAGAACATCAAGGATCACGCCGAATTTGGGCGCAGACTTTAGTCAGACTGACTATTTGTAAACATCCCACATTGAGGCCGCTTCCAGGTCCGACGATGGGGAAAGTGGTGTATGAAACCCAACCAGTGGTCTTTTATACTCCTAGTACCTGTCCATGCTACCTCTATAGGCTACTAAATATCAAAGACCCTTGCCATAACTCCAAGCGCCTGAAAATGCTAATATCCACTTCCACAAAGGAAAGGCTCCGCATAGTTCTCAAATGACCAAGGACAAGGGCCAGCTTTTCCCCCTTCTCGAGCGACCTCACAACGCTGTTCAGTGCTTCCAAACTAAATTCGCAAAATCAGATACTGATACGTCAGAGCGATCGTACTCTTCCGTCAAAGTCCTTCCTCCTAGGATTCTAAGAAGACTTCGACTTGGCCTTCTCATCCTTGGCAGCCTGCCTCATGCACTTCCCGTCGGTCTGGTATTTCTTGCAGTTGGCATCCCAGCACTTCTGCTTAGCCGCCGCGTCGCCGTTTGAGAACGCGGTGCAGGCGTCCTCGCAGCTCTTGTAACACTTGGCATTCCAGTTGCGCATGATCGCGAGGGAGGCGGAGTCCAGGCCCTTCCAGAAGGTCGTATCAACAGTAGCAGCAGTGGTAGAGCTATCGGATGCCGGAGAGCGCGAGGACTTGGTCTTCGCGTTCTTGGCCGCCTGGCGCATACATTGTCCATCGGACTGGTACTTCTTGCAGTTGGCTTCCCAGCACTTCGTCTTGGCTGCGGCATCCCCGTTCGCAAACGCCGTGCAGGCATCTTCGCACTTCTTGTAGCACTTGGCGTTCCAGTTTCGCATAATGGCGATGGAGGCTGAATCCAGACCTTTCCAGAAGGTCGTGTCGACTGCGGCAGCGGCGGCAGAGCCGTCGGAGGTCGGGGCCGCAGACCCGACGGACGCAGCCAGGAGGAGGGCGTTGATGAAAGATTGGAAACGCATCTTGAGGACTTGGCGAGGTGGCTGACTCGTTTGGAAAGATGGGAAGGTATCGGTGCGAAAGGTGGCCTGGTGTAATGTTGATGGCTTGAATCACTATGGTGGTTTCGGGGACGTTTGATGTTCTTGAAGGGCTATTGGAGGTCCTTCAAAGGCTGTTGATGTTGTTGAAGGGCGTTGGTTGTTTTGAATGCTGATGATGTTCTGAACTGGAAGACTTAGGGACATCTTTGAGCCATATATATAGTCGAGCTTCAACAGGTCATGTTCATACACCGCGGTTGTGTAGGTGTTGACCCAGCTCGTTATGCTCACGAACCCTTTGTGGGGTGAGGTGAGAGTATGTTGATCTGAGTAGGCTGACCGTCACAGATGAGAATCTGTAAGGTGATTCGATACCCACATAATCTTACATGAACCACTGCCTCAACCCAGATGATCCCTCAGGACTGGTATGCGACCCTTGGTCAAGATCTCGCGGTAGATCGAGAAGGATCATACTCTCAACCCTATAGCCCTGAAGTGCCGGACAAAGTAAATGTTGCAATGTGGAGGTATGGTAAGCCTTTCAGCCGCAGCGAGGCCGCTGGAGTGTATTACGCATGTTTCCACTATGTATGTAGATAGTTTTGCCAGCCATTTGCAAGAACCTCAGCCTCGCGCCCCTCTCATCCAGAGTCGCGAAATTGATAGCATCAGGTACAACCCCGCCGACAACTACCTAGATAGAAGCCGACGAGAAGTCCCGGTGGATTTTGCGCCTTTTCCTGGGTAAGGTAGCATACTGTACTCGACCCACCGAATTCCTTCAAGTGACAATTCTACGGATGGATCGGTGGCGTCAAACGTAGCAGTTGTCGTGGACCTGTTGTTCTTTTTTTTCTTCTTTCTCTTTCCCCTCTCTTTCTTTCTGTGAGATTTGTGAAACCATCGACCAGTGTAACCTGACCTTTCGATCCCACCATGCATTGCTGTAGTCAGTCAGCCGTTGGAGGATGCTTTCTGGGTTCTTTGTCGTGCCGTTACATTGCTACGCCGCGGCTGCTGGTGGAGTATAATCCTTCAGGTCTTGGTGGAGTTCGTGTGGAAAACCTTATGGCCGTCAATAGGCCAGGGATCCACTCAAGCTGAGAGCTCACAGCGGCCTGAACCGAGTGACCGGGCTCTCACAAAAGATTACTGTTGCAATATCTGGTGGAGACGCCAAGGTGAGAGGAGCTGTTCGGTTGCCCGTTTCGTGAGGATCTCTGCGGCGTCGCTGCCAGTGGGTCGTGATAAGCGTGACGCTATTTCCAGAGCATGCTGTTTATGACAGGAAATATTGGTCTCGGCAGACATGGCTGACGGACACTCAGAAGTCTGGGCCTGGGGGCGACCGTACTGTTGCTATTTGCATCTAAGAAACCTTCCTGCTCCGACGCAAGTGTTTCGTGACGGTGGGTGACTATCTTCTCAGAATCGCCCCCACTTTTGCTGAGAATTCCAGGAATGACGGCCTACCAATACGACAGCTTGATGACTAGTAGGGTCGAAGGCGATGAAGGAAGCGAACATTGCGTAGTGCTACAGCAGATTGATTCTTTGCCGCCGACTTACTGGCTAGGGGCTGCGCAGGCTGAAACTGTTCATGGTTCAGGTGTGGCAAACCAGTTGCCTTCACAGCCTTGCTCAGTGGTATAAATAATATGTAGGCAGAATCGCCCTCACCAACATTAGCAGTTCACCTCGTCCCCAACAGCATCCTATCAAACTCCCTTCTCAGTATAAACCATACACAGCAAACCTTCACATTCTTCAGCATAATTCCAACGTTATATCAGATCAAATACAGGCACTGTCAATATGGAAAACACCTTAGGAACATTCGGCTGGACCCTGAGGGAAGGAAAATTAAGAGATGGGCGGTATGGAGCGGTCTTTATGGCGATGAAGGACACGGGAGAGCTCATGACCGCTGAGCAACTGGACGGCCCTGGTGAGGTAGACTCACAGGAGGATTTGGCGTCCCAGATAAACAAGAAGCTGCTGAAACTAGGTGGACCAAACGTCGTCTCATGCCTGGGCTGCCAGCCAAAAGCAGGACACACTTACATCCTGTCAGAATGGCTGGCAGGCGGTACCCTGCGAGATTTTGTTCGGGAGAACGGCGTGGTTCCCCTGCCTCTCGCGCGGAGGATCCTTCGCCAGATAGTGCTCGGCCTGGGGCAGCTACAGGAGCAGGGTTTCGCCACGGTCTTCCTGGACCCGAGATACATACTGGTGGACCACAATGGAGTTGCCAAGATCGAGGCACCGCCTCTCGACGTGGCTGTTGGCGGGCAGACACCACCGCCACCTGCCGTCCTCACGCTCCCCGAAGTCATCAATGGCGAGCGGGACATGCGCAAGGCTGACGTCTGGCTGCTCGGAGTTGTAGCAGTCGAGCTCTTATCGGGTGGCCACAACATCGACGCCAGCTCGGCCAGCCACATCGCAACACAGATCAGGCAACACGAGGGGCCATCAGCCTGGGAGTTCTTCGTGCCGCAGAACTTGGCAGACAAACTTGATGAGCAGGCGCGGGATTACCTTCGCCGGTGCTTCAGCATGTAAGTGTACAAGGGAGTCACCAAACTGCCGGGTTTTCTAACATCCTTTGCAGGGATATCAACCAGCGACCAAGCTTTTCCAATATACTAGACCATCCCTTCCTCGAAGATACAGAATAAAAGAGAACGGAAGCACCTCGAGAACGAGGCACTACAAATTAGTGCAAGGGAAATTGCTAGTCAAGTCGCGACTATATTAGGGTCGTGGGGGTTATCCCAATGTTAACATGGTTCTTATTGTAGATTCCTCTTCAAGTAGGATCATCGTCATTCACAATCTATCCGGTATTCGCCCGATCTGGAAATAAAATTTCATTGGCCATCTCCAGGACCCTTCTCTCGTCCTCTTCGATTCCATCATCCTCTTCCCAGGCCAACAGCCCCATCGCCCTCAAAGCCTCTTCCCCCCCCGCTTCGTTGACTTCCTGTACGCCGGGCCGTCCCAGGTGGCAAGTCTCGCCAATGTCTTGGCCCAGGTCGGGAGATGTAAAGTCTGGGCCGGGGAAGCCAAGGAGGAACGTTCTGCGCTGACGGGCGAGGAAGAGCGCATTGGCTTGGGTTAGCGGACAGATGGGGATGTAGAGGAATGTCGACGGTGAGGGTGGGTTGGTGACGTTCTGGGGGGTGCAAGGCGACTGGGGCGTGGGGAGGGGGTGGAAGCTGCAGTGGGGGTCGGCGTAGATCGCGTCTGGATGCCAGATCACGAAGTCTCCCGGTTTCAGGCGAGGCAAGGGGACGAGAGTCTGGTCGAGCTGGAGATGGGGATGGAGAATGGTGTTGATTTCCTGCGGGTGGCACGGCTGTGCCCCATGGATGACAGGGCTCTGTAATGCGTCCAAAGCCCAATTCGAGGGACTTAAAAACATCTCTGTGGTCTGACCCCTGATGCCCAGTGGCGTCTTGGGCGAGAAGAATGGCCTCAGCAACCAGTATGCCGTGGCAAGCTTCAGTGGTAGCGAACAAATGCGCATGGGCAGGTTCTCAGTCGGGTTGAGCGCCAATACTCCCTGGAACATTCGAAAAGCAATACACGCGCACTTGCTGTTGTAAAGGTCACTGTTGTTGTGCAGGCGGACGCTGCTATCCCACGGGTCGTAGTCCTCCCATTCGCCGGACCAAATGCTGTGGTATGTCCCATCCTTCGAGCGCCCACCATAACCTTCTGCTTTCCACCTCTCAACACTGCCGCCATCCACTCGCGCACTGCTAGTCGATGCCAAGGATCCTGCTGGTCTGCAGCAACGTTCACACGTGATCCGGATGCGATCTGCATACGTGATGGGATGATTGGCTAAGGCTCTCGTCCTAGAATCACTGGCATGAACCCAGCAGCCACCCATGAGAGACTTCTGCGCCGCGAGCATGTTTGGATGGGCTCGAGCATTTAATTGGGCCAGGCTCCAGAAGAGCTCGTACAGCTCCGGATGTTCGGGTGGCGAGGCTTTAGTATGAGGGTTGTAGCGAAGGTACTCGTCCAGTTGCCCAGTCCAGGTCTCTGCCTCATCCTCAGAGACGACGTTGTGGATCACTGCTGCTCCTCTCGTTTTAAATTTCTCTAGGAACGGCTCCGCCCTGGTAGGAATACTGGTACTCACATCTCGAGGTTAGCGTAGGTTTTCTAAAAGACAAGAACAACACACGCGCAAAAAGGAAAGAAAAAAAAGAAAAGAAAGAAAGAAAGGAAGAAGAAGAAAAAAAAAACCAAAAAACCCTCCGGCATTTCGTTCAGATATGGACAGGAGTAATATGCTTGGCTAAGAAAGGTTGTGGCGCGGGAGCATACCTGAGATCCTTGAAGTCGATCGTGGGAATGATGCATGGGCCTGCCTCCTTCACAACTTTGACTTCCTCTCTAAGCTGATTTAGCAGTCGTTCCCAAGACCTTGTTATAGCAGCCTCATTCCCCAAAACAAGATCCTCCTTGATTTTAGCAAACCTCCCGGGAAGGGACAATACCTCGTCTGCCGGCGGTGTGTTCATTGTTCTGAGTCCTTGGGCAGGAGGATTCTCGAAATCTATAGCAACATATGGAGTTGGCAACAACTTGAGTCCTCTGACTGCGGTGTCTCTAGATATCAATAATCTTTTCGCTGGGGTTCACTAGAGCGTACCTAGGTAGTCAGCGAACCCCTTTGGTGCTCACTAGTGGCGCCATTGCTTCCCCCAGCAGCCAGACGGACATTTTTGACAGCCCCTACCAATTTCATTCGCAAAAGACGCATGCAAGACAGTAGATATGTTAGAATTGAGCAGGCAGCCTGTGTGCCGTCGTCCTGTATGTGTCGAGGTCGTCCTAGAGCATGTGAAAGGATTGAGACCGCCTTGACCGGCTGCATCGCTAATGCTAGGGGAGGCGCACCGGAAGCCCAATGGGGTTCCTTGCATGCCTTCACGTCTATTCGAGGTGCCGCAGGCCGGGCCGTGATCCCGCACGCGAGAACTCTGAGAGGAGTGCCTTCAAGACGCCCAATTAAAGGGGCGACTGTCCAGTTGCGTGAGGCTGAACCTCTTGCATCGAGGCGACCGGACGAGCTCCCGACGGCCGCTGTACAATGCTGCAACAATTCGATAGAAAAAGACGCCAGGGGCGGAGTTCACGCCACAGTCCCCTGTAGCATGCACGCTATAGCAAGCCCGTATGTGACCTTATGCATGCATCATGTTATGAACCCCGATTCACTGGTCAAGAACCCGTATTCGCCAGCCGTCCCTTTGCATGCCGTCCTGTCGTGTTGTAGTTCAAGGGGACAGTGCCACCTTCTAGATGCCTCTAAAGGTATTTGTTCCCTTCGGGCTGACGAGAATGCTCCTGACTGCCTGCTTCCCTCTGACAAAAAGACCGGGCATAAACGCCAAATCTATCTCGGTGTTATGCCTCTCCTGAGAATGTGAGGCCAAAAATCCGATTGGCGACCTGCGGCCACAGGCTCGGAAGCCGTCGACAGTGGTGGAAAAGCGTTCATGAGGGCAAATATGTCGCTCTTTGCCTTGGTGCTACGCTGACCAACCCTTGGCCATCAATGCAATTTTATCGCGGTCTGAAGAGTAACGTACAGAAATCAACCCTGTCCGACGATCGTATGACTTGTCGATCTGAACCCGATGCAGGGACGCGGGTTGCCCAGGGGCTCTCTTGCGAGCACAACGCCTGGGGGCCGTCGACACAGAGGCACTGCCGGCAGCTTACACAAGTCAAGCAGTTTTACCTCTTTTAGATCGGCGAAGAGCGGTAGCTCCGTCCATAAGTATGTCTTGTTTCCTCTTGGCAGGGGCAGTCTTCCTCGCTTTTGCCACCTTCTTGTTGACCGGTGTTGCTTCTCCCGTCCGCGGACGCGAGTCGACCTCGTTCATCAATACGTAGGCAACTCGTTCTACATCCACTGCCTTCACGTGAAGCCGACTGGCCAGATCTTGTGAGCTCCTGTTGAGCTCTCTGTACTCGTTCGCGCTGTACTTGATAGGGTGCCGGTTTCCGGTGCAGCAAAGCCAGTAGAAGGCCTCATCCGCAAAGAAAATGACCTTTTCTGGATCGTGGACAGAGAGAAGGAGGGACGCCGTGGCTGGCCCGATCCCCTTGAGCTCCGTAAAGATGTCGATGGCGGCTGAAGCGTCCGCCTTCTGCTGATATGTGTCTATGGCGCTCTTGACAGTGTCTTCGACGGTAGACCCGTCATTCGAGGACACAAGCTTCATCAAAGTTGGGCGAAACTTGCCATGTTTCCTGATTAGTCGTCAGCCTGTGCGCTGGTCTGTAGGCTTTAGGCAACGCCGGGAGGTCCCCGCGACAGCGAACACGGCGTTGTGAGGTGTATACATAGTAGACGCGTACAATTTCCACTCAACTAGAGTCTTTACATGTTCGAGTTGCATGGTCTGCCCCGATGCGTTCAGGGAGAACAGGGTCGGTGCATCCAGATACCGGTATCGGTCCAGCTCTGCAAGCGTCTTTTGGCCAGGCTTGGCTACCAGTTCATCAGCCCACTGTTCTCTGCTCCACATAATATGCGTGCGAGACCATACCACCCTTAGAGGCAGACGCTGTCTCTATGACCTGCTTGTATCGATCGAGTACATCTTCAAATTCCTCCAGGGTGATGCCCTCGGGGGTGGGAGCTGTCGTGGCGCCCATCCCTTGCTCACACCAGTGGGTGCCTGAGATGGATTAGGATGCTGAAATATATGCAGGCGATGAGTGTTTGCAAGCTATGATCAAGTATGATGAAGCCCCAGGTGTGACTCAGTGTCCAGAGCAAGCAACATGCTGGAGGACAAATTCGAGGTTGGACTGTCGAAGAGTGGTTGATGCCGGGGGCGCCCGAAAAGGTATAGTCCCATCCGCAGGGCCTCAACCGATGTTCCGTGCATCAGCCTCAACGTCACCTCGTCTTCGCCGGCACGCCGAAGCAGCGCTCTAACCACGAACGGTTACAACCACCACAGCGGCGGCGGCGGCGGCGGCACAGCTTTAAGTAAGGTGCAACAACGGGGAGTTCGTCGTCGTCGACATATCCTGGGATCCCACAACTGCGTCTGACCGCGCACTATCCTCGAGATGGATGCGTACACAGAGGCATTGTGAGGGCACAATTCGTCTTCGTGAAGCATTGTTGTCTAATAGATCGCTCTAGCCTACAGGAGAGCTACATGTGTAGAGTCGACATCAGGGCGAAAGCGCGAGCACCCTTGTCGACTTACAAATCTGTGGCCCCGAGGCAACTGGCTGGGTGTCTCTTCCCATGACAATCCGCTCGCTGTATATCACCTTTCGAAATTGCTATAAGTATGGAAGTTCTAGCTCTGTCCCTGATGTATCATGGGAACTTGCGCCCATGTCTCAAAAAACGTCACAAACACTCTAAACATCGAACAACCTCGTGCAGGGAACTAACATGGCTGATGAGAGGAAACCAGCCTGGCGGCTCGTCGCCCTCGGCCCGTACAAGGGAGGCATCTTTGCACTCGTGATAGATTCTGTCCGCGGTAAACTGCAGTACTCGCCTGGAGAGCAGCCACTCTTGCAGTGCCCAGCCCCTATACCTCCACCACGAGTGGTTGACGTTCCGATCCCGGCGTTGACCCGACCCGTCGCTCAGCTGGAGAACGAGATTCCCCTCCGCCGAGCCATCAAACGGGCAGATGTAGGGGATGCGACAGCTTCGAAGATTCCGGCCGTGGAGAAACCCGTCGCAGCAGGGCTTCGAAGCCGTCGAACGATCGTAAACGTTGCGTATTTGTATACATCGGCCATCTTCCCAGCTTCCTCGTCCCAAACCCTCTCGCAGTCTTAGATAATGCAAAACGAATAGATCCAAATATAGTCGTATCCAAGCGCACGGGTAACCTTGATAGCGTCACAGAAATTCTCTGGCAAGGTTGTGAATAGAAGCTCAGTCCAGCAGCTAAGCGGAACATGTCATCCCCTGAGGCAAGGTGACCCATACGTATCCATTGGTATATTTACCATCTTCTCCCCGATCGTCTCAAGTGTCGTCTTTAGTATTTGGTTTCTCGGCAATATGCGTACCCCAGCAGTGGCTCAGGGCTGCATAAGGCACAGGTGCTATATGACGAGTGTGCTGCAGAACAATCCCCCTCCGGATATTAAGCTGCCGAGTAGGAGTAAAGTTATCATTGTTGATAGGGCATCCTTCGTTATTCTCTATGCAGTCGCTAATCAAGCCGCGCATCTGTGCTACCAACCTATCCGAGACGGGATTCTGCTCTATGGTTCGACGTAACCGCCGCCGTGTTGAGATTTGCTCACAGAGGGAAGGCATTATAGGCAACGAACTGTCAACTGTGGCCAATATCTTCAATAGCCAAGCTCAGTCTATCCCCTTGGATCGGAAGACTTACCATCTATGTCCGAATGTACTGAGAAGAACAAGTTTTGCGTCCTTGATGCTTCACCGTACACAAGGTTTACAACTAACATGTACACCCCATTCTCCTCGGACTCCTGCTCGTCCTGGGTCTTGGCGATCTCCCAGCTCTCCAGGCGAAATCTTGTATTTTTATGTTGTGAAGTTGCACCGGCCTGGGAAGGCAGCTTTCCGTGACATCGAAGTATTCGCTAATGAGCTGTGCGAGCAGTCCGCGAGATTCGCAACCGCCACCCGCGTTCTCTGTGAGCTTGAACAGCCCTGGGTATATGTCCTGGATATCGAACGGGAGTGCAATTTCGTGATCGCGAACTCTGCTGTAGTCAATGACCAGACAAGAGCAGAGCTGGCAGGCCATGTCGTCGGGACAGGAGGCACGCAAAGAGCAGCCACAAACCGTCTTACTTCGAGGCCATACCCATCAGAAGGATAGGGAGAGAGATTCCCTTTCCCCCCATTTTCCCTTTTCTGCAGCGGATTCTCGAGCCTGTGACAGTTGCCCACCGCGCACCCTGCAGTCCCGGGGCTGAGACCATGGAGCCAAGAAGGCATGTTGGTGACCACGTAACTCAGAGGCAACCAGCGCTTGGTTGGCCGGTGTTGTATCGGCGCTTACCCGCCAGCTTTTGGATTCAGCCTATAGGTCGGCCTGCGCCTCCGTGACGTCCAACATTCTGGTCAATCCGTCTATTATCGTTAATCTGCTATCTCCAGGCTATTGCCGTTGCCAATCACTTGTGCTCATGAACTCGGCCAGGTGGGACAAAAGGTACCCGGAGACCCTGGCGTGCCTGGCAAGGCCTACAAAGTGGATATCTTACATTCTGGCTTGAAAAGTGTTATCGTGCGGCTGAAACTGATCGATCATGGGTGAAAACGCTCCCTCACGCGGCGGCGTTGTGACTCATCCAGCGAACCATCATAATTGGCATGTATAAGTAGTGGATTATACACGGGCGTGCCGCCGCAACTTTCCGAGTCATAGTGTAGTATTCAATAAATCGACTTCGCTGTGTAATGTCAACTACACCCACCTTCAGACGAGACGTGAAGATACATCATGCACAACTGAGAATCCAGGTCTTCCCTTGTCAAGACCTAGTCACGCCGAAGCGAGCCACGTTCTAGTTGACAGCCAGAACCCAACCAGGACGTCAGCCGCACCTTCATCATAGTCAAGACTCACCGCCATGGAACTGCATTAGTCCGAGCATGAATTTACAATGACGCACGGCTGCTGAGTGGACCATTGCTCGGCGTACTAGACGCGTTGGGGGCGAGCCTGTTGCCTCCCTAACAGCATAATGCGTAACGAAACAACGAGGGGGGCTATTAGAAGACAGTAGGAGAAGAGGCGACTGGTATGCCACGAGAAGAGACAACGATATAAGGAGGCAGGACAAGAAGGTAATAAGACGAGGTAACGGGGAGGAAAGGGTTGGTGAAGTCGGTGCGATCAATTGCGTCAGGTACCTGTGTTGTCTTACTCAGAAAAGAAAAAGGAAAGAAAGAAAAAAAACGAATGCAAAACTCAACTAGGCGACGGGAACAAACATGAGCATCAACATGGCTCTCGGTCTTTTCAGACCTATGAAATAAATACATTTCGGACTCTAGCTTCTGCCACAAAGAAAGAAGAAAAAAAAAAAATTTTATAAATAAGCCCACCCGATGTAGTGGTGTATATTGAGAGAAGATTCCGGGCTATGCTTTTGAGATATCTCATACAGCTAGATAAGAGATAAACAATTTGTCTTCATTAGCTCACACTAGGGAGTCATTTGCGCGTATTACAAAAAACCGTCAACCTCCTTATTTCAACCCCAGTCTTGATTTTACGTTAGAATGCCATGGCGAGGTTAGACCAAAGTCCTTCTAGTTTGTGATTGGATTATATAGCGACCACAGTCACGCTCGATCCAGGTTCTATACTTCATCACGTGGCATGTTGAGTATGGTCTCCGCTATTGCACAGAATATGCAATTTTCAACCTTTCAGGACTTGACCGCCGATATAACCTTCAGGCTTTAATCCTGGCTGTACGCAGCTGCGGACTAATATGCCTCAACCCTAGGGGCTGTGACTTAGAAATGGTCATAACGGCGAGCTTTTCGACCAGAGAGAGACGGAGGCTAGGCGGTATCGACTCATAGAGAAGATGGCGGGCTTCAAGATGTCAAGGTCTGGGATGAGGGCAAGGTGTCGAGAATCTTATTGAGGTGGAATCGTCCATGGCCCGAGAAGCAGACCCCTAGAAATCATTGTGGTGCTTAGCCGAAGAAGGTATACCTCGAGGGCGGCTATCCTGGCATAATGTATTCTATAGAGTTGGTGATCTATTTCAAAGAGTGCCTCGAAAAGAACTGCACCAAATGCTGCTCCGTAAAATTGAACACCGCCCTGTGGTCCGGGCGTCCAGACTTATCCAGCCCCTCCGTCGTCGGCCACGAGTGTCCCAGGCCTTCCACACTCAGCGCCCTGACCTCGGCGCCATCGCCACCCGGGCCACAGCCCCAGACCTCCTCCCACACGCCCGGGTGCACCTCCTCCACATGATCAGGCTGCGCGAGCTCACCGGGGTACCCGCCCTTCCCGCAGCCGTTGCGCTCCGCCCACTGCCGCCTCCACACCCTGACGTCCGGGAGGGCGCCCCAGCTGCCCTCGTCCGGCCGTCCGTAGAAGGGCGTGACGGTGTCCCTGGTACCGTGGACATGGAGCATAGGCACGGGCCTCGCGGTGCTGCAGCCGTGAGACGCGTACGTGCCCTTGTACAGGGCGGGGCTCACGGCGGCGAGGGCCGCGAAGGCCCGGGGCGCGTCCGGACGGCAGGCCAGGAGGGCCGTGAAACCGCCGCCGTTGGACTTGCCACAGGCGTAGACGCGCGACCCGTCGATTTTGTATGCACTCGAGACCTTCGCGAGGATGTCGTGAACGTACTGGATGTCATCGACAGTCTTGTTCTCGTAGGGGGCGCCTTTCCACGCAGGCCCCTTGCCCAGCTCCCGGTTTTCGACACCCTGGCCGTAGACCGTCAGGAAAGGCCTCCCGGCTATGCGGAGAGACGGGTCGGAGAGCTGGGTGATGCGCTGTTGTTTCTCGCTGTGGCCGCCAGCTGCATGACAGGTCAATAACTTGGAGGTAGGACGCAATCACACGCGCAAGGGGGCAGACTCGCCTCCGTGGAAGGACAGCACGAGAGGGTAGGATTGGCTGTGCTCGTACGCATCGGGAACATTCAGGAGGAATGTGCGCCCAGTCTCCAGGACGAGGGGTATGTTCCCTGTCCGAGGCTTGACGTCGAGGTCAACGTCGCTGATGGCGATCTGTGATGCCATGGTGAGACCGGTTACAAGCAGGGCGGACAGCAGACGTGCCACAGCGACCATCACCATGGGGTTGAGCGTCGATAGCTCTGCCTGCCGTGTTCTTTGTGTAATGAGACCAAGCTCACGATGAGGAAGGAGAGGTGTCCGCCCAGGAAGGAGGACTTGTTCGGAATTGGTTGGTGGGACAATTTGCAAATAGTGGTGTTGGGCCAAAAGATTGCCTCGGGGTTCCAGAGGTGCCAGAGCGCCGGGGCACGGAGGTATCACCGGACGCAACGGTGATTAGCGTCACCATCCCGCGCAGATCATATGTATTCAGGGAAGCCCTCTCGAATGATAAGGTACGCGGAAGTGGCATGCTGCGAGTACTTATAATGATCACTTTTAGGGTAGCCCGCAACAGTGTGGGCACCGGGGCAAGTTGAACGTCCATCAGGAAGACCTGCGAATCACGGTCCTGCTGAAACAAGCATCCGTTGTGTCATCAACGTTACGAGAGCGCGAATGTAGGAAAAAAAATGGCTCGACACATCCTACGCCAATCCCACCATGTCACACTTTATTTCTCATTCTTGCGCAACATCAAACTGCTTCGCGCGTCCCCCTATGTCATGATCTATCCAATCCACACGCGATTAGAAGTGCCCGGGCCCCTTTCCAAAATACCCACCCTCCGGCACTGTCAGCCACGGTACCGAATTTGAATCGTCCGTGTTCGACCCAACGTTATTCCCCCACCAACTCAGCGTAGTCCCCGTATAGCTCAGCGCAAAGAAGATCAGGACCGTCGCCAGCGCCGTGCCGGTATCCATCGCCGCCTGCAGGAGGTAGTTATACCTCTTCCACCACAGGAACGCCCTCTTCCTGAGGTGGTAGTTGAACAGGAACCCGAAGACGAACCACAGGCTGTACTGCGTCGTGTTGGCGGGCGGGATGTTCCCGGCCGCGTTGAAGAAGATGGGCACGTTGACGTAGCGGATCCAGGAGTTGGGGTAGCGCCGGTAGAGGAGGTAGACAGCCACGGTGACGACGGGCCCGATGAGGAAGAAGTAGGGCAGCGCCGAGTACACCTGGCCGGACTGGAACATGCGCTGCGGGCCGATGGTGCCCCAGATCAGGGAGGCGTTGTAGTAGACCTTGGCGCTGTTGCAGGTGAAGCGCTGTGTGTTTTCGGGGGAGCAGAGGTTGGGGATGTGGCCGATCATCCATCGAAGCACTGCGGAAAGGGTTGTCAGCGAGATCAGGAGATCAGGAGAAGGCCGGCGTGGGCGACGAGAAGGACTGACCTCCAGTTTGAGCTGCGGTTGCAAGTACGGACGAGTAAATCTGTCCGACGAAGAGCACTCGCGGAGGAATCTTCATGTACTGCCCCATCTTCAAATCCTGCGCGAAGTCCATGCCCTGCTCTGTGTCAGAACCCTATTGCGCAGCCTCAACTACTTTAGCCCTGGACCACTCACATGCTTTACTGAATTGTATCCATAGCACTTGACCATCATGTTTGCAATAGGCTTTCCCGGCCAGGCATAGCCTGCAACCAGCTCGGTGATGATGTTGAGAAACCTGATACCGACGTCTCGTGGTCAGCATGCATGCCACCTTGAGCTCCGGCGGACGGGCTGGAGATTTTGCTGAGACTTACACTCTCTGGTTCGTGGTCCCCTCCAGGATGCCTTCCGGGACCATCATCAACACGCCCAGGCCAAAGCACACCACGATGAACCCCCAGACCGGCAGCCCGGTATCCCAGTACCTGACGGTCATGATTCCGAGTCCCACCAC
Source organism: Endothia cerciana (assembly GCA_026119935.1). NCBI lineage: Eukaryota > Fungi > Ascomycota > Sordariomycetes > Diaporthales > Cryphonectriaceae > Endothia > Endothia cerciana. The sequence goes on from JALRMH010000015.1 coordinate 34,202, forward strand.
GATGGCTGTCAGCACACCGTACCACCAATCCGGCACCTCCTTGTACGACTTCATCAGCCTCTTGTGGATATCCTCGCCGCCATGCCTCGAGTTCTTGAACTTGGCCCAGATCTCGCTGCCGTTATACAGATACGTGTGGATCACGATCGCCGTCACGGCCGCGAAGGACAGCCCGTACGTGAGGGAGTACGACATGGAGATGTACATGGGCGAATAGCTCTCATACTTGCTCAGCACGAAGTCGAGGTTCTCGTCCACCACCTTCGAGACGTTGTACGACGCTCCGGTGTTGTCAAACGTACTCGAGGACAGCAGGGGCAGGTAGGCACTGTACCACACGTTCGAGTAGTACAGGATCGGCGACAGGAACAGGTAGAAAATTACGACCACCGCGAACGCGTTGCAGGTGATGTAGAACGGCGTCGTCAGCGGGTATCCGGCGTAGTTGATCTGCGTCCAGTCGAGGCTGATGGGGAGCAGGCCGAGGCCCGAGTCCATGCCGAAGATGGTGTTGACTTTCTGGTTGTGCGGTGCGATCCAGGTGACGAATGCGAACGTGCTTAGGCTCGTCCATATATCTGGTCTGCGTCAGAACTCTACCGCGGAGGCTGGAGTACTTTATGCTAGAAGATTCTGAAGAGGCGAGATGGGGCACGTCTCAAGGGAAGAGGGAAAGAGAAAGAAAAAAAAGAAAGAAAGAAAGAAAGAAAGAAAGAAAGGAAAGAAAAAAAGAGTGACCTACAGTCAGGAAACCAGAAAAGCACGAAGGAGAAGAGCGTCATCAGCCCGAAGAAACGGTACCTAGTTATGGTCCACCCGTCCGCGGGCGAGTGGTCCTGTGGCTCGTGCAGAGCGCGGAAGAGAACAGTGGATGCGAGGGAGGAGGGCCAGATGAGCGCGGCTGGGTAGACGAGCCAGCGACGCGCGAGGCCCGCGAGGCCAAAGCCGATCATCTGGGTCGTGAGCAAGAAGAGGAACGAGAACCCGGCGCCATAGTCAGTGTTCCAGTACACGGGGCTGACGATGGCAGTGAGCGCCCAGGAGGCGTATGCCGCACTGCAGCTGATGTTGACGCAGATAACGATGAGTGCGTGCTCCTTGATGCTGAAGCGGCCTGGGTTGACGTCGAAAGAGAGCCTGCCCAGGGGTACCCGCCAACGTGGCAGTCTCTCCCATGCCCTGCCGAGAGGGAAGACCAGAAGCTGGGCCACCACGTATCCGATCGATAAATTTGGGTACCGCAGCGAGAAGAACTGGTTGGCACCGGAGAAGACGATGACGAATATCGTGGTGAGGGTCCAGGCTCGGAATGCTAGAAAGAATTAGCAGGGCGGCGGAGGGTTAAATGTATGGCCGGGGGGCCTTACTATTGCATGGAATGCTTGGGTCATCTGTGTTGGGCACGCAAGCCGCAACTTCTGGGACTGGTTACAGGTTAATATTTCGCATATGGCCATCAGTCCTAGGGATAACCCACATGGCGATTGATCCCCTTCAACATTCCATTTGAAGGCCTCAACCGGTGTAAGCTCTGTAGCCTCCGCCCTATCCAAGATCAAATTTTTGCCGTCATCATCTTGGTTGTCCTCAAGATCCACAGATTTTTCTTCAACGATGCCATCCTCCTTCTTGGCTTCACTAGTCTGTTCAACGCCGTCGTAGGCAGGAGGTGACCCAGGGCCTATCTCGTGGATTTCTACCGCCATCATGAGGTCCTGTGTCGGCGGTAGAGGCTGGAAAAGCAACAGACGCCTTGCAAAACGAAGCGACACACGAGAAATGTGTGAAGGAGCGCGCAGCACCTCGGGAGCGGAGAGAAAAATAAGAACCTATGTGCTGAAGGCGAGGCAGAGAGGCCACCACTCTGCAGTACAATTGCACCGTACCTAGGTTGACGTTCACGTCTCAGGAAAACACGAGCGTTCTACCACCTTAAAGGGGGCGTAGGAGAAGGCTTTAAGCAGCCGTCTGGTCCATCTGACTGGCCGCATAGTCACCACCCGGGGGGGGGGGGGGCAAACCCATCGAGGTCAATATGGAGATGATCAGCTGCCCTTACAAACGCCTATCACGGCGGAGATAACTGGCCGGACAGGCAACGGGGCCAGGCCGTACCATAGTAGCATAGGGCCGAATGGGCTGTATCTGGGCCCACACGCTATTCGTCCATATTTGAGGGATGCTTTGATGCCATGTCTGGTTCATAGCAACGGCCATGCATGCCCTAGCACGGTCGCGGGGTTATGTAGCAGTTCTCGGTGGCGCGCGCCGTGATAAGCTCAAGTTGCAACCGGGGGCCTTGCTTAGGAACCTTGAGGGCTCCACATCCGGAGGAAATCCTAGGGCATCTCCCAGGATCGAATACGAAAAAAAGAGAGGCAAAAGTGCTGGCGTTTCAAGGCCCGTCCATCGCGAAGCTTCACGTCCAGACGCCAAGGTTTGTTAAACGTAATAGAAAGGCATGGCGTCGGGAATACCCGCAATGGTGCAAGGCGGGGGCGCAAGCATGCTTTGTATCCAGGCGGATCCGGCCGAGGTTTACGCCCAGGAAGAGGTTTCCACGGCCGAGAGAAATGCAACTTTCTTAGCCACATGTAGAAAGAGTAAAGGACTTGTGCAAGAGCATGATGCTTTGAGGAGAACTGTACTCAGCACCAAATCTCGTCGTGTTACGAGCATCAGTCGGCACATCGGCAGCTGACGCGAGCGGCAAGCAGAGGGCTGCAACCGAATCAGATCAGATGATAGCCCTGTCCGAGTGCAGTGGCTTGTTGCTGTGTTCGCACGAGATGTGATCAAGGTTGACAAAAAAACAGAAAAGCGCACCAGCCTCCGGGCTCCCTGTAGACGCCGAACGCCTGTCAACATCCAAAGAAATGTCGTACAGAGAAGGGGAGAACGGCGAGCATGATAGCTCGTTCGCCCCGGCATCCCAAATCCGCGAAAGACTCTTGAGTGTGGCCACCGACAGACTTCAATCTTGGCTTGCTTAGATGACGCCAGCCCTGGCAGCCTCACCTCCGCCCTCAGCCACGACCTCCTCCATCCTCCTTTTGCCTTTACCGATACCGCCCTCGCCAACGCCCATACGCCGTGCCACATATCTCTGTGCCACGATGCCCACAGCCAAACTAAGGACTTCCTCAACCCATTCAGCCACCCACTCCCGCGGATCAACGCCTCCACCTTCGACGATGTCGCGGATCTCATCAGGCACATTCTCAATGTCCGGGACGGCGCTGTCATTACTGCTTCCTGGGGTCAAAGGACTGGCTGCATCTAACCAGCGGGTCCATTTCGCAGGCAAGCTCTGGCTTAACGCACTGTAGTGGATATCGTGCACGGGGTCAGAGATGTAGACCGCAAAGCAGACGACTTCGTCGGTGTTGTCTTCCTCAAGAACGACGGAGGAGTCCTTCTCCTTCTCGGCCGAGGCGCCACCCTGAAACAAGGCCTGATCCTCGTCGGTGAGGATCGCCTGCACGGCAAGGAAGATGTCGGAGCTGCGCACCGGGTTGCTCTCGCTGACGGGCTCGATAGCGCGCTGACGTGCTGCCTCGATCCCGCCGGACGAGGAGAAATACTCAGTGCTATAGGATTCGGCGCTAGCACGGCAGAGCTTCGTTCCCTCGGTGATGCCCTTTATCAGGCCGAGATCGCGAGACGAGCCGACGTCACGCCACCAGGGCCCATCGCGCCAGCCGGCTGCACTGTGTCCACCGGAGAAGAAACCAGTCTTCTCGTTGGAAGGAGACTTCATGGCACTCTCGTGCCCGCGCTGAACCACCATCAAATCGCCTCCTTCAACTTGAGCCATGACCCGATTGAATATGCCGTAGATGAGTGGATCGAGGGAAGGATAGCCAACGAGGTCGTGAGTGATGTGAATAAGTAAGCGCTCGTGTTGAGAGATTGGTGGTGCGATAGTGTTCATGATATTTGTCAGTGCAGGGAGTGCTCTATGAGCAAGGCCGTCTCCTGAACGGTCAAGGTTAGCAATTGAGACTTGGCTGCCAGGAGGGGTCATGCCGATGCAGCAAAGACAGCGCCTTTGCACGACATTGCCTATGCGCGGGGAGAAGCCCACTGGGCGTTGTGTAACTCACCCAGCCCTCTGAGAGCACCGACATTGCCCCGCACTTGATCTGCCCACTTCTTCGCGTCCTCGTTTTGCTGGATCTCCTTGACCGCAGCCTCAGCCTGCTTCATAGCCGCCGCAGCGGTCGACATGAAGCCTCCCCACCAGCCGGCACCACCTGATGGAGCCGCTGCCTGCTGTGACTGCTCCACGGTTCCCTTCGTCTTCTCCGACCCCTGCAGATCCGAGGACGTCGCGCTCGGGGTGAAGCTCGCATGTAGGGATCGGGTGCTCTCGGCAGACTTTCGGGTGACGTTCGGCTGCTCGAGGGATGCTCGCGCGGCCGTACCCTCTGTGGAGGGCGTGCCCGCGCGCTTGGCTGGCTTGGCAGGCTCCCTTACGCGCGGGGTGTGAGGGCGGGAAGGGGCCTTCTCGCCCAGCTCGTTCTCGAGTTCGGCGAGGATATCATCGCCGGGCTTGGGCTTGGCAGAGACGGGGGTTTTCCCTGTGGGTACGGGAGCCTTCTTGGTGTCGATGCCCTCAAAGAGCTCGTCAAGCTCGTTGTCGGCGGAGGCCTTGTTGCCGCGCTTGCTGGCCATTTTGAAGGCGGGGTCGGCTGTTCAGGAGCTCTGGTGCCAAGGGGAAGAAACCGGCATACAGTGCCTGGAAGAATGGCGGATGCAGAGGGACAAAGCAGTGGTACGAGAGGACCTCTTGGGGGCAATGAAGCTGTCTGGGGAGAACAGGAGTATCGTAGGTTGTCGTCGCAAATCCAGGTCTGGAGGAGAGCTGCCCGGGGGGCATCAGATGCACGTCAATAGCTAGGGGCACAGTGTTGAGCTAGCACCCATGGGGACTAGCGTGAGGCTACGGCCAAAGCATGAAATATGATTGGGTGCAGGCCGAACCCAAAACAGTAGAAGTACCCAGGTACCTCCCTCTTCACCCGCCGGGCCCTCTTGCCAGGTGCCAGCCCATCGTTCTCCGGTGGTCCGAGCGTCCTCTGGCTTACAGAGGGCTGTCATTGGAGGTCATGACCTGCTGAAAATCCGTGCCGGCCATCACCCAAGGTCGAGTCTGGGAAAAGAGGCGACAACACGCATAAGACATGCCTCGTTTCGCATTCTGATATTGCACCCATCTGCCATTTTCAACCACCCGAAAAATACGGCAACGGGTTCCCGCTCGCAGGGAGGTTTTCTTGATCGAATTCTCAGAATTATCAAGGTACGTGTTGATGGTGCTTGGACGGTGGGATCGTGGTGCAGTAAGGGGGCCAGAACGGCATATGCGTACACACACGTTGCAGCATGTCATCTCACCCACTCCCTCACTCGCCCTCTCTCTCTCTCTCTCACGCCCGCCATGCGATCCCTCTGACACTCCTAAAATTCATCCGGCATGCGAGCCTCTTCTATTGCCTCTGTACATGCCCTCCTCAGCTATACATCTCCAACCGCAGCCTATATCTGGTTGGCCATCTCTGGTGCGCAATACTAACACCGGCCCAGTCTACCTGCGGTGATTTCCGGGTGCCCCTTTATTATTCCTTCGAGGAGGGGCGCCTCTGATTGGCTGCACCATGGAGTCTCAGCACCAAAACCAGCAGCCCCAGCAGGAAGAGCCGCAGCAGCAGCAGCAGCAGCAGCAGCAGCAGCAGCAGCAGCAGCAGAGCCAGCATCACCACCATAACCAGACTCACGGCCGCGGGCCTAAAAAGATCGGTCGCCCTCGGGGTTCTTCTCGTGCTGGACGGCCATCGTCGTCCTCGGGGAATCACCACCCATATGATGACTCTCCCGGCTCCAGCTCCTTGACCAACGTGCTCAATTTTCAGGTTGAGTCGCCCGCAGGCATTCATACCCGTACTCCGACCACCCGAGGCCGCGGTAAAAACACCCCTTCTCACCCTCGCTCCCACAAATACGCCTCTTCATCACCCGCTTCGACAGATATGTCATCTTCTGCGACTCCTAATACGGACCCCGCCCCTCGCGCCGAGAGGGCACCCAAGCAGGGCCTGGGCCACTCATTCACCTTCTCTACCCCCCAGCCAAATCCCCGGCACACCACCGGCCGGAAGAGAGCTCGCACCCTGGAATATCCCACAGACTCCGGCGCTGCCGACGACGACGCCAAGGTCAAGGGAGGCCACTCACTTCGGAAGCGTGCTCGCATCGACTACGCCCAGATGAACGATGATGACCCTGCCGATGTATACACGCCACCCACAGAGGCCCCCCTGGAAATCACGGTCTCCGGGGCTCGTGCTGCTCGTAAGCGACAGCTCATCATTGACACCAGCTTCGAGCAACAGGAGGAGCCTCAAGCTCAATCAGCCCCCATACCGACAAAAAAGAAGGGCCGCAGTGACAAGCAGAGGACCGCCTCCCCAGTGCCTCAGCGCCGGCCATACACCAAGAGGAAAAGCACCGCACCGGCTGCTCCCGTTGAGAAACCGTCTCCCGAGCAGCAGCCCTCTGACACAGAGCTTAAGGACACGATCGAGGTTGGCGGCGTCGCCATGCAGTTCGCCTCGTCTTCCTCAAATAGTCAGCCATCAGAGACAGCGAGCAATAATTCTGGACAGTCACCATCGCGCAACAGCAGTCGCCGGCAGGCCATTCTTTCACAAGCTCAGGTCACTTCGCCGACTGCTATACAGCCAGAAGTGGAAGCGCCAGCCTATTCCACCAAGTCCGAAACCTCTGCTCAGCTAGCTCACAGCGAGCCCCCTTTAGAACACTTGACCACCCAATCACCTGCTTCCACTACTGCTCCCAACATTCGAGCCAATGGAAAAGAGAAGCAGACCGAAGATCCCCCCAATCAATTGTCTGATCACAACGACAGCACAATTGACAATAAATCGCAACCAGCAGCTCCCATTGTGCCTTCAATTACCAATTCTGAACCCGACAATCAACCTTTACAAATCCAGGATCCGCAAAACCTTCAGACCAGTAGTGTTACAACTGATGCTGCGGACAATTCCCAATCTGCACCGCGACCGAGCTCACAAAACTCGACCGATTCTGACGCTACAGAAGTTATTTCTCCTAGCGATCTCATTCTCAAGAAACCCACTGCTGCCTCGCCCAAGACTGAGCAGCCTATCGGTCAACATAGCAGAGTTACACTGACGAGAAAATCAAAACAAGCACCAGCTGAACCCCAACCTCAGGACGAGATGGACGGAGCTCAGGACTTGCAGAAGCCATCTCTCCGCCCAAGGGTACGTATTGTTAACACTTTTGTTCATTCTATCAAAATCATGTTCATCGTATACACAAGCTAACGTTTTCGAAACCTTCTTCAGCGGCGATTGAATCGCATTGCTGAGGATTCGGTCGCGGCAGATGAAGAGCCTTCTTCGTTGACCAAAGACCAGCCACCTGCCAGCAAGAAGCCTGATGGCAGGTTCAAGGCGGCCAACCGTGCTGCTCCCGCACAAGTCGCCCCCGCGCCCATGAATCCTGAGACCCCAAAGAAGAGAGGGCCTGGCAGACCGCCAAAGATCCGCCAGAGCATCGAGCAGGAGCCACCAAAACCAAAGGAGCGCCGTGCCAGTAGGGCTGCTACTCGGATTGAGCAGCCCCGCCCGATTCGATCATACCCTCCCCGGGACTTCTCCTTCCTCGCTCCATATCTGGACGCACGAGAGGTGTACCCCGAAGTGAACCACGATTCGGGTGCGCCTACGCCACTGGAGACGCCTACTCTCCAACCATCTGACGGCGTAGATGAGCAAGCTGAAGATCTTGGATCCGTGGCTCCCGAGAAAGACTTAGGCAGCCAGGAAACCCACCCAGGTCTCGAGGGAGAGGTGGGCTCTGATCCCCCGACTCCAGCAGCTATATCTGAGATGCCGACTCCTGCCCCCGAGTCCGTCGCTGCTAGCAGAGCAGGTTCCCCAGAGCCAGTCGTTGAGTCGATGCGAAAGCCTAAGCCTCGCAAGCAGTACAGCTTCCCCCGCATCAGGTCCCCGACTGAGTTCATCAACATCCTCGACGGCCACAAGAACATGTCAGACGAGGACCTCTACAACATCTTGGCCCAATCAAGCAACGCTTTGGTAGTCTGGCAGGAAGAATGGAAGAGGCAGAGGCTGGTCACTGAAGACGAAGACAATGCTGTCCGCCGGCGCGCGCACGATGCTGCTCTAGTGGCCCGCGAAGCCAGGGATCTGGCCAAGACCAACGGCTCGGTCACTCTGGAGAAGCGAGACTTCGAAGTCAAGGGTCTCCGTGCAGACAGGGCCAACGAGAAGAAGCACCATAATCCTCTTCTCAACCCAGAGGCATATGAGCGGTACCAGGATCAGATCGCAGCCCAAGCTTGGGGCTTCGAGTGGGACCCCCGACCCAGCATGATTGCGAGACAGGACCCTGTCGCCCAGAGAGATGGCCTACAGAACACTCGCCTCCGCAACAGACCCAAACCTAGCCAGCGGGCCGCAGAGGCGATAGGTGAGGAGCCCGCGGCCATCGTTCCAGGCAAGCGCACGCGGAGGCCTGCGCGTCTTCTGTCTGACGATAGCAAGGAGCTCAGCAGAGCTCCCACGCCGCTGGAGCCCACGAATCCGAGAAAGCGCCGCCGCAGAAGAAATGCGGATGGAGAGTTCGAGAGCGACAACGAAGGGGTCGCGCAGCAGCCCGAGGCTCAACCTGAGCCTACTCCTGTCCAGGAGCCACCTCCAAAGAAGAAGCGGGGGCCTAAGCCTAAGGCCGTAAAGGAGGCTGAAGCTCGCGCGGCTGCCGAGCGGGAAGCGGCAGAGAAGGCTGCTCAGGCGGCCGCGGCAGCTGTTGCTGCGGAAGTTGCGCAGAATGATGGGACCGCCGAGCAATCTGTCTCCCGCAAGCGTCGTCGCGGCGCTGCTGCTCCCACTGTCCCCGGCATTGCGCCTCAGGATGTTCCTACCGCCTCAATTGAGGATGTCCAGCCTCAGGCCACTGCTCATAGCCAGGCCAAGCAGGAAGAGGGACCTGCTCCTAAAAAGCGGCGCGGCCGAAAGCCCAAGGTCGAGATACCTCCGAGGGCATTCTACAGCGCGACCAGCAGCCTCCCTACTAACGATGACACCATCACACCCACAGAGGAGAAGCGCCCGTCGACTTCATCGTCCACTAGCTCTGTGCGTACTGTTGGCAGCAGCTACTCCTTCCGCAACAGGACCAGGAAGAACTACTCCGAGTTGGCCGACCCCATCAACCAGGTGATCGCTGAGCCCCGACCTAGGAGGGGCCGGAAGCCCAAGAACCGCCAGGAGGTTCCAGAGCCCACGTCGTATCCATCTAACCTGGCACCAGCCCAATACAGCGGTAATCCTCAGTATCCTCCACCTCCCCATGGATACCAGCCTCTGGCACCGTCCGTCCTCGCGCCTCCTAATAACCCTTTCATCAACATGACGGGCGGCGGCCCTGGACCAGGACCACTCCTCGCGCCATCTCCCGTGCGACCAGAACACGTCGCCGCACCTCCCTCTGTCGGTGCCAACCCCTTCTCCGCCCCAAACAATCTTCCCGTTGAACCACCTCCACCGAGGCCCCAGTCACCCGCCCGCAGGAAGATCGTCAAAATCAAAATCCATACTAATAGAGGGAAGCAGAGCGCGACGCCTCAGCCTGCCGGACCTCCGCCGGCGCAACTCATGCCTTTGGCGCCGCTCCAGCCACCGTCCAACTTTCATGGATATACAAACAATTTTGAGCCTAACATGTTTAATGGTCCACCAACATCGTCCTTTCCAAGTGCCGGGCCCGGACAGGTGATGTTCCCCGTGAACCCCTCCAACGGATCGATGTCGATGCCGCCCATGTTGCAGAGCGCCCCGCCTCTGCCACCGCTGGGCACCATCCCAGGCCGCCACGGATCCCTCCCACCCGACGGCCGCGCGAACTCCGGATCTGGACGCGCCACCCCCGTGCCCTCGTCCAACGCGTCTGCTAATGGCGGCGTGGGGCCAGACGGCGACGAGCTCAGCGAGAAGGACTACGCCAGCATGACCAAGAGCGAAAAGATGAGCGCCAGCATGAAGGGTAAGGAGAAGGACCTTTCTTAACGTAACTTTTTACCCACTGTGGCCTGCGCGACGTGCTGTGTGATGGACATATTGTGAGGACTAGCTGCTAACGTTTACTCCCTCTTTGCGTCTCATAGCTCGATGGGCGAACGGTTCTATGCGTCAGGCGGTTAACAAACGCAAGGAGACCCTCGCACGCAAGAAGCAGAAGGTCTCTGACGATAAAACCGCAACTCCCACGCCACAGCCTGAGTCGGCTCCGCCGTCTGCACACTCGCAAGCTGCCACGACCCCACCGACCCTGCCTGCCCCAGCGGCACTTCCCGAGGCGATTGCGCCGGCCTCTCTGCCGCCTCAGCAACAAGCTCCTCGCGGATACGACGGCATGTTACACCCTTTCAGCCCTGACGGAGCGGCCCCCCCCCCGCATGGTGGTGCTGCCCTGCCGTCTCCACAGGCTCTGGCCGGACCTGGTCCTGCTGCGCCGCAGTTCCACGAGCCAGATTTCAGACAGCCGCCGCCTTTATCTGCTCACCGGGAGCCACTGGGTCAAAATCCGTTCTTGGACAATGGCTATGCTGATCTGCACCCTCGCTTGCCTTTCTCTAATGGAGAGCTGGATGGGAGGATTGGGAGGTACGAGCGTGGCTGGGGACCTGGACCACAGTGATCAGCGAAGGAGGACGAAGAGACACTTCGATCCCGGTACGAGGATGAGATGTCGAAGCTGGAGGACAACACTAATATGAACAAGAGTACGCAGGCTAAGTGCCTTCTTGGGATGAAGGGATGCAGCATTCTGATTTTACCATGACCTGCATCATTCGGAGGCAGACGTGGTCACGTCTTGGTTGTCTTTCCAGTATCTTCATTTTGATTGACTAGTTGTACTACATATAGGAGGAGCATAGCGAGAGGGAAACTATCGGAGGTGGTTTGCATTCGCATTTGCAACGGGTTGGTTGCATCACGGAGGGTCGGACAGCTTTGACTTGATACGCGGTAGTCGGCGATCGACAATTGATATTGATACTCGTTTTCATGAAGCGTCGAGTGGGTGACCGTGAAGCTTCTCAGAGTGAGCTGGAAGGACAGGCTCTCTCCTTCGGCGGTCCTAGGCTCAAATGCTTCAGACGGGCTTGGGCAGGGAGACTCTGCGAAGAGTGCCACAGGCCTAGCTGGCGACACTATAGTATGCCTGGTATGAGGAGGATCCACCAAGAACGTAGATGATCATCCAAGTAGGTATCGATCTACTGCGAGGATTATGGCAGTGTTCGGCCTCAAAATTGGTCTGAAGCTGAATGGAAATACTTCTCACTATTGAGCTGCCTCGGTGTTCTTGTAATTGTCTGCGTTGCTCTGAGCCTTGAGTGACGATGCTCGTTCTTTACCTATTATTCTCGATCCTAATTCTGCCAGATAGCGCTTCCACTGAAGCATTCCAATCACCCAAGACGAAAGGCTCGGGAGAGAACAAATAGCAGTCCTCTGAGCCAGTTACGTCTCTGTTGGAGAATGGGTTCTTAGTCTCAATATGTCGGGTCTTCGCTACCGGGTTGGGCTATTGAGCGGGCGAAGAGAGAGAAAGAAGATCGATTACCTGGAAGATGCTTTTAAATCTAAAACTTTTCAAGCTAAACGGGTGAACCAGGCAGATACTGCTCAAGTGCTTAAGAATAAGCGCTTTGGGCACAGGTTCTACTGCGTACCTATGCTGGTAGCGTAGAAAGGGATGGTGTTGTTTGACAACTGATCGCAGTGACACGAGCGGTCGCGTCCATACAGAAGTCAATGCTCTAATTATTACATGAACTGCTCACAGGCTACTGGGGATTTCCTGCCGTTCTTTACCTTCGGAATCTCCACAAACGGTTTCTGGACTTTCGAAACCAGCTTGAAGAACTTGTAGACAAGACGAGGAAATAGCAGGACCTTTTGATATGCTGAAGTCTTCTATTGTTGCTTGTCGTAAGGCCTGTGGCAAGGAAGCTGATTTATCCTCTGGGTGAAGTCGCCTGCGGATGATATTTCCAAAAAATAAAAAATAAAAAATAAAAATCCATATGTAAGATAATATTTCCTGCCTGATAATTAATTATTGCAAGGCCACGAAGGTCGATTTGTGGTTGACAAGTACTTTACTACTGTGTAAGCGCTACTGCGCGAGCAAGGGGTGCTGTTACCGAGGCCCGGGAAATGGCAAAGACCAGTAAAAATAACGGCATGTTGAATCAAGGGCGCGCCAAGTAGGGCCTGGAAGCTCAATTGTTGACCTCCTGAAACCTGCGCCCTACTAAATGCCACGGCGATCAGGACTCACGATCCGATTGAGCTTCACACAACCTTGACTCCACGCTCACGACGTCCGTCCAAATTACGCTGAGGGACTCTAGACGATGGACGACATCACCGTACTCGAGCCTGGCGTGGCCAATGCTGAAGTCGCTGTGCCGGTGCCTCTCAATGAAACCACGGCCGAACAAAAGCCGAACGAGCGCACCTTTGAGCAGCTCGATGTGGCCGAGGAACCTCGCCAGCGGTCGCCGCTGCGCCTCTATACCATCTTGATCGCACTCTGCGTACGTCGCCACGTCTGAGACTAGCAGGTCTTTCATGAGAAGCAGTCAGCTGACAATTCCCCTCTTCAGCTCGAGCTGTTTATCGGAGCACTCGATCAGACCATTGTCGCAACATCTGCGCCTACTATTGCTGCTGAACTTCATAATGCCTCCGGCTATATGTGGATCGGCGGCGCGTACCTTCTGGCGAACGCTGCAGCAGGCCCTATCTGGGTCAGATGCAGCGATATCTGGGGCCGCAAGCCGGCTGTCCTGGTAGCTCTTGTCATCTTCGCTGCTGCCAGCGTCATCACTGCGGCGGCTACGAGTATGGGCATGCTGATCGCAGGCCGGGCCCTGCAGGGCTCGGCTGGCGGCGGCTTGATGCAGCTGGTGAATATCATCATCGCCGACCTCTTCAGCATCCGCAAACGGGCGTTGTATATTGGTGCGATGGGCCTCGTGTGGGTGTTGGCAGGAACCACGGGCCCCGTGATTGGTGGTGCTCTAACGCAATATGCCAGTTGGCGATGGTGTTTTTGGATCAACCTTCCGGTCTGCGGCCTTACGTTTGTGATTATGTTGTTCTTCCTTGACGTTCACAACCCGCGTACAAAGCTCAGCGATGGCCTCAAGGCCGTCGACTGGTTCGGGTCGTTGGCAATTCTAGGCGTGACGATCCTCCTCCTGCTCGGCCTGGATTTCGGTGGGGTCACATACCCATGGGACAGCCCGAGAGTCATCTGCCTGATCGTCTTCGGAGCGGTCATGATCGGTTTCTTCTTCTATAGCGAGAAGCGTCTGGCCAAGTATCCTCTGATACTGCTCAGCGTCTTTAGCAAGGAGTTCTCAACAAACGCTGTCGCTATCGTTGCCTTTACACACAGCATGGCATCTTTCGGCGTGGAGTTCTACCTCCCATTATACTTTCAGAGCGTTAAGGCCGCCACACCCCTTCAAAGCGGCCTTCTACTGCTGCCAATGATCATAACTTGTGCTGCTGGAGACATATTGGGCGGGATAGCTATCCACCAGATCGGCCGCTATAGGGAGCTCATCTGGGCCGGAACGAGCTTCCTAACTTTGGGAACGGGCCTCCTTATCATGTTCGGAACTGAGACAAATCTCGGGATGATAATCGGCTTTCAAATCGTCTTTGGTATTGGCATGTGTCTTCTCTTTCAGACACCAACAATGGCCATCCAGAACAGCGTGAACCAATCCAACACAGCCGACGCTACCGCGACTCTGAACTTCCTTCGCAACCTGGCAACATCGTTGGCGACTGTGATTGGTGGTGTCGTGTTTCAGAACAGCATGACCTCCCGCTCCTCGTTCTTGGCTGCCAGTGGTCTTGGCGAAAGCGACCTCAAGGCCCTGTCCGGTAAAGATGCAGCAGCAAATGTCGGCATCACCAGGACTATCGAGGACGCCGGTCAGCGTTTGGCGGTGGAAGAGGCTTTCGCGTGGAGCATCAGGAACATGTTTATCATGTATACCTGTATCGCGGCTGTGGGGATGGTGGCAAGCATCTTCGTCAAGCAGCGTCACATGAGCAAGGAGCACACGGAGACAAAGACCGGCATCGAGAACATGACGGAGCAGCAGAAGACTTGACGTTACCTCGAAAGGCTATCACAGCACCAGACTTTCACCTAACTCGGACACATGGCTTCCAAGTCGTATCTTGTTGAGTACGACGACTTAGACTTGGGTTCAAGGCTCCAACGGGCGCTCGCCTTCACATTCCGCAGAGGCTGTCCCAATCTCAGGCCATACCGCGGTGTTTTCCCCTGTTGATGAGCTCTTCGATTGCTCGCTGGAAGCCGGTCTCAGTTTTCTCAATCTCCAAGGGCTCTTTGACGACTTCGTGCAAGGCGTCACTTTCCCCGATCTGGCCCAGAGTCCGGCGGGTGCCAGAGAATGTCACAATGCCCTAGACATGGAGGCATATGTCCTTTCAGTCCGTTATGACTCGTCCAGAGAGAGAGTCGTTCTTGCGGGCCGCCACTGAAACAATGTCCGTGGGCCCCTGCGACAATTATTGGCACAAATTCTTCGATTATAAGGCACTCGGTCTTCAGTCAATCCCTTCCGCGGTGTCATCAGATTTTCGCCCCTTCTCCTACCTCTTAGCTCCTTGAATCCGTTATTCATCCATGGCAATACACGATGCTTGGGATGATCTTACTACGGATATTGCAATCGGCCTGGGAAACCAGGGTCGTGCCATTCGTTTTACTTGTTTCAGACTGAGTAAGCAGCCTTCACTTCTGTCCAATGCAATGTCCAATAACTGATGTGAATATACCAAATGAACAGACCCTCTCTTCAACACCTGAATCTCGTTCTCCCTACTTCAATGCAACAGATCCCGATCGATTTCCTTTTCTACTCTCTGCCTATCCCAAGCCTTCCATTCCTGATCCGCTTGTATCCTGCAAACGGCTCCTATATATGTATGTATATATATATATATATATATATATATACCAATCTATTTTGCGTATCACCATATTGTGATACTCGACAAATGAAGCCTCTGTCCGTACTGCTTTGCATGACCTGTATTGCTCCTGAATCCTGAAATAACCTTGTCCATGAACATGAGAGTCCCCTCGAAAGGCCGTGTACATATAACTAATGTCGCAGGTGACCCATCGGGCAAACCATAGCGTATCACAATGTGCCAGTGCAATTGGTGTCGTACAAAGTGTAACTAACCACAAGACTAGACCAGTGGCGGAAGCCGAAGAAATCGAAGAGACGACTGCGTAATCTTGGCCCTGGTTCTCTTCCCCACGGAATGTTTCCACGAAAAAGAGGAATGTGGTTCATTGAGCTCTTCCGATAAAAGTTCGCCTGGGAAAGGATACATAACGGGGAAGGGTGAGCCCGTGAGGCGATGTTCCCCCGAAGGCTACCCTGCATAAAATACAATATGGAATGTGAGAGGGCTACGATGGGAAGATTGGCTCGCTTCAGTCAGGGTGAAAGCCTCAAGAGGGGTTGAGGGTGGTGCATAGGCGACGACGTGTGAAAGCCAAGTCGGACAGTCGCAGCCGGGAGTGGTGGTGGTGGTGGTGAGCCCATTGAGTGTCCCGGGTGGTGGTAGCGTGGCCTCCCTGCCTCGTCTTTTATGTCTGAAGCGCCTATCCTCGCTTGGCTATCTGAGCCGCGCCTAGCCTACTGCTTCAGCAGGATTGCTGAAGACCCCGGATATAACGTTATAATACGAAATCTTAGGGCACGAATTGAGCTGCACCGACCACAGCTCTTCGACCCGGCCTGGGAGCTTCAAGTCGACACGTCATGGGCACCGAGGCGTTTCCGCTCACTTTTCTCTTGGTCCGTAAATTTCATGCCATTGGTATGAACCTCCGTTACACGCCAGCCGAAAAAGTGAAATGCAAAGCCTGACCGTATCTTTTAATTCCCGATCGTGCCATCAAGCCCGCTGGTCGCCGAGCCTCAGGTCTGTGTGAAGGTCTCGGGATCGTCCTGGAGGGTCGTCGTCTCTTCATGTGTGCGACCTTGTCCATTTTTTCGATTTCCGCAGCTGGTCCTAGCACGGTATTCCTTTCCACCGTCGACATCCACCGCCAAATCCGCTTACATCACAACACCGGAGTTGGAGGCGATACGGGGCCACAGCTCGGCGGCTTCCTTTCCGACGGGGCCGGTGATGGCAGAGCCCTTCATCTCACCCTTGGGGTTGACGATCTGTAGATCCGGGTGTTAGCCTCCATCCTTGCGCATAGCTTTCCGATACTCCCAGAGGCTGGGTTTCCCCTGCGTGTATCTGATGAATCGGTCGTCAGATGGCACTCACAACACCAGCGTTGTCCTCGAAGTACAGGAAAACACCGTCGGTGCGCTTCCAGGGCTTGGACTGGCGGACGATAACGGCGGGGTGGACCTTCTTGCGGAGCTCGGGCTTGCCCTTCTTGACGGTGGCCATGCTGTGTAGAGCGCATTGTCAGTCATGTGTCCTGCGCATCCAGGGCGTCTTGTGCGGTGCAGGGAGCAGTCGTCGTGCGTGTCGTGGCATTCCATTTCTGTACGTAGGGAGACGTGGCGTGGCTGCTGGTTTCGGGAGTACGTACACCATGTCACCAACACCACCAGCAGGCAGTCTATTCAGACGGGCACCGATACCCTTAACGGAGATGATGTAGAGGTTTCGTGCGCCGGAGTTGTCTGCGCAGTTCATGATGGCACCGCTATGTACCCTTGTCAGTTCCCATCCTGGTTCCAGATCTGCGGAGTATGCTTCCAGGTCGTCCTTTCGCAGGCGACTTTTGGAATGGTCGGGGGAACATACACTGGGAGACCCAGGGTCATCTTGAGCTTGCCACCGGGGGCACCACGGCTGTGCAGACACCTTCGTCAGCGAAAAATTTCCCCTCTAAATCTGCTCGTCTTCATGGTCTGTCTGGTCCGTCTCTTTTGAATCGCCAAATTCCAGGCTTTGCGGGGTTTGACAGCTTCGCCATCGAGGTTTCTTGGTCGGTTGTCGTGCCTCGCACAATTTGCACATCGACGTTTTGAATCCTCATTCCGTACGACTGCGAAGCTCGTCTCCGCCCCGCAAAGCCCGAATTGGCGTCCGAATAGTCCAACCAAGGAACGTCGAGGTCGCACTCACGAGATCTTGGCCATTTTGAGTTATCGAAAGGGGTTGATCGGTATCGGTGGGAGGAGGGTGGCCGAGGTTCGAGTCTTTTCGTGGATGTCGTTGCCGTGGAAAACTGTAGCGGGTCGTCAAGCGGGAGAAATTGGGCGGGAATGGTGCGCTCTTCGCAAAATTGTTAGCGCTTATCGAGCGACGGCACGTGCTGATAAGACTAGCTCCACCCATACTCTTTGATTTGTCAAACCCAGAAGCATTGAAGATCTGCTGTCTTCACATCTCACGAATAACGAACAGCGTGCGTGTCTGTTGACCTCACGCATGGTCTAGACAGACCAGAGATATGGCAAAGCTGTTCCCTCAGGCCCCGATGCCTCAAGAGGTTGTGGAGACATCAATAGGCTGGGAATGAAGCCCTCACGGCAAGGCTATGGCAGGTTTGGGAGAGCAAGTGCAGGTGCCAGCCGCTCATTCTTAGCCTTAATGGGAGCCAGGGAAGCTGTCATCTCTGGGCTGAACAGTATTCGTGGCGGGAAATATAGTGTTGACACTCCGACTGAGAAGGAGCGGTAGGCACAACGGCTTGCGCAGCCCTTTGAGACGACGCTGCCACATCTAGATGCTCTCGTCATATTTGCGATCAACGCCTTCCTCCAGGAAGACTTTAGTAGGTCCTTTCTCCATACTGAACATCCTCACCTCGGCCATCATGCTACTGTCTGCTTCAATTGCAAGTACCCAGCGCACATTGGTCGTCTAGCAATCACCAGTCGTGCATGTAACCTGGGTCAGCATTCCGAGGAATCAAAGTCCTCTCTTCGACTAGGGTGTGGAAATTTGTGCTTGTCTCCTCCCCCCTGGCTTTCGCTTCTCGCTCTGCATCCCTCGCAGGTCAGCCGGCCTCTCGAGAAATATATGCGGGATGTCTCTGCTCATCAACATGCTGCTCTGTCTGGTACTCTCCGGCTTGCTCTTCGCCTGGCCGGCTGTGGCCCAGACCGAAACGGTTTATCTCACCCAGGTTCAGACCATCTACACTGCATGCGAATGCTTCGGTACTATGCCGTCCAGTCTTTCGGTGAGTGCCATGCGTATAACTTGAACTCTCGACGCTGACATACCACAGCCGCTCCTGTCTCTGCCCACCGAGACTCTTGTATCTGTCGTCGGTGGTTCAAACTCGGCAGCCATTATGCCCACGGGCGCATCAACGACCTTGACTGGGACTTTCCCATCTTTCAGTGCCTTGTCCACAAGTCTCGCAACGGGGGCCGTATCCAGCCTCACGCCCAGCCCTCTTGTGAGCTCATCGGCCGACACTGCCACAGTCGCTTCTGTGGTGTCGTTGTCCAACGGCCTTGGTCCGCTACTGTCCTCGAGCACGTCAACGGCATCGACTTCATCTTCCGCTATGCTTCTGTCGTCAATTTCTACGGACACAGGATCCACGACCATTCAAGTGATTTCATCTACAATTGCGCCCACAGCTGCGTCCTCAGTTCTGACAACCTCGGGGATTCCGGGGTCTTTGTCTGTCGGTCTTAGTCTCGTCGGCTCTAAGACGGCTCTTGAATCATCAGCCGCACTGATCAGCTTCGGTACATCCTCACCGGCTGTCTTCTCGACTGTTTTACCCTCAGGAATGTCCATGGGGACATCTTCACTGGCTCTCACAACGTACTCGACCATCTCTCTGAGCAGCGCCTCTTTGACGGGGGTGACTTTGCTGGCTCCTCGCTCCCCCACTTCTTGCTTTACGCTCCCTACGCCTGCGTCCTCCATGGACATGGTTGCCGTCGCTGTCGTACCGCTGGATGATTTTGACCTGAGAAACCCCATGATTCTCGCACTCGGCGATAACGGCACCACGCCACAGTACATCTCAGCTTTGGCGAGCGGTAATCCTTACGTCCTGAATCTGTCGCCCGACAATCCCGTCACAGGTCAATTGGGACTACAGGTCCCAGGAGAAGATGCATTAGTCTTCGACGGGTCAGGCATGAGTCTTTATACGGGAAATTGCAGCAGTCTCACTCAGGTGCTAGTGGAGAATTTCTACAGCCAGCTCGCCTCCATGGCTGGCAGCGCGTCACCTCCCGGTACCACTGCATCGCTTGAGAGACGCCAAAGCCCCTACTCGAGCACCTTCGATGTCCAAGTCGCGGTTGATAGTTACCTCAAAGCGCCTTACTTCAACCCCACCCTCACTTTCGGCAACGCCCCGTGTACGCTCCAGGTCAGTACGATGGGTTCCACAACCGACAACATTACATGGTCTTGTGTCTATCCTCCGCCCACCGGGGGCGCCGCCTCCTGTGCGTCCAGCCTCGGTACTTGGCTAAATGATATGACTATGCCCTCAACGTCTCCTGGCAACACGACCGAGGTCTTGGCGACGCTCAGACCTTTCCTCTCACTAGCAGGTGACTCTATTCTGAACTTGTTTCCTGGGTCAGATCCAGCCCTTGGTCTAGGCTTCGCATTCATGCGACAGGCTGAGGCTGCTGCCAAGAGCGCGGTTGGTTACGTGGGGGCCTCGGCGTGTGAAGTCCTTCATGTTTTTGACTCGGACGATCTAGTCATTGAAGACAGTGGGCCTCTAGGTACTCAGACACTCGGCTCCTTCATGACCGCCCCACCACCTTCACTGGGCATCAATCTGGCAGCATCCGCGACACTAGCTATTACGGCTCTGCCGCCTCGCAAAGCAAATCCGACAGATAATTTCCTCAAGCAGATCGCGACAGACTTTAAATCCATCCTCGGGGCATTCACACATTGGCTTCATGGACTGCCGCTTCTGGGTGGCCTATTACCGCCGCACGGCATTATGGGTATGGGGGAGACCGGAAGCCCACTTTCCGCAGCCATGTTGGCAAGCCCAATCGTCACACTCACTTCCACTACCACACTATCCACCCCGAGCATTATCCACGTCAAGATGCCGACAGTAACAGTGACGCATGTTCTCGGCGACGGGTGGTTTAGTCCCAGCACATATATCGTCGGCCCTGGTACAAGTGCCGTACCACAGTTCCCGGAAGCTGCCTCCTCCTCGCCTAGTTCGACTTCCATCTCTCTGGAACAATACACACTTGACTTATTGTCTTCTTCTCCTACTTTTGCCTCGTCACACATTGTTGACGATGTCGTTACTCGGCTTGCAGCTATGGCTGATGGCGATGCAGGCGTACAGACTGGGCGGCGATGGGATTGGCCTACCCCACGCAGCTCTGAGACTGGTACAACTACGACCGGAGCTTCGCTGGGGTACGATGGACATATTGTCTTGGTCACGACTACTATTACTATTTTCAATGCCACTTCAGAGGCCTAGCTACCATGCAAATCATGGGGGGAAGTTCTATGTGGGTGCTGATTCTGGACGCCATGGATTATTCTAAGCCGCCGCAGAAAATGATGGCAATTTTGGAGCGGTCTTCACAATGTGGATGACCTTTGTAGGGCAGTGTGGGAAGTACTGCTTGGTGATATTGAGATGCTTTTTTTTATGACAAACCATTGATATCGAATCTGACCAAGACTTACTGAGCCAAATTGTCTATCATAACTGACCCAACATTGAGGAGAGACTGCTGTGAGCGATATTTCAGGACCTGAATAGCACGGTAAAGCACGTAGAACAATGGCAGCGGCCAAGCTGAAATATTGAAGGTGTCCATAACTCAGCTGCCTCATTTCAACGGATCAGCCATTCTATGCTTGTCAGGATCTCTTTATTTCTTAATGTCTTCTAATTGCTTATGAGTTATACTATTATATATGTACATAGCATTTCTTCCCCCTTGCCTTTTTTTTTTTTTTTTTTTTTTTTCCCTCAAAAAATTCCTCGGGTGGGCGGTTGCTACCTGTAGTTGCTTGGCTCTGGCACCGGGTAGAGGTTATGGAGGGCATGTGGCAGTTGGTGAGATCGTTGACGTCTGGTAATTTCAGAAGTTTCTATTACTGCATTCATGGAACTCTGCCTCGACAAAAATCTCGTGCGAGTTCTTCCGATGCGGTCGCCGGCGGCTTTGACGGGCCGTGGCTGGGCCGATCGGCTGCGGGGAAGTGATATCGGAGCCAGGCCCGGAACGCGGCGATGGCGCCATACTTTGTGTGTTGGCGTGAGCCGATACAATCGTCCAACAAGACCGAATATTGACTCTTGCACCATGACAAGAGGCTCCTGTTGAAGCGAAGTGTTCGAATCGAGCTGTGCATGTGTCTCGTGTGTTTCGAGACGGTAGCCAATATGTCCTTCAAGTCCATCCCGATCTTAGACCTGTCCCGGGCGGATGATCCGGCCACCAAGCCGGCGTTTCTGGTTGATCTCCGACATGCCCTGATGGAGGTGGGCTTTCTCTACATCAAGAATGTAGGAATAGCAGAGGACCTTTTCAAGAAGGTCATGACAGAGGGAAGGGCCTTCTTCGACATCCCTCTCGAGGAGAAGTGAGCCTCCCATCCCAACGCTCAGATCAGGCGTGGGCTCGAGATGCAGAACGGCATATTGACCATCATCCAGACTCAAGGTCGAGATGAAGAATGCACCATCATTCTTGGGCTACAGTCGGCTCTCGGCGGAAATCACAGCAGGAGAGGTAGATCATCGGGAACAAATCGACCTCTCCACGGAGCATCCCACACCCGAGGAGGGAGCCCCGAGATATCACAACCTCCTCGCACCAAACCAGTGGCCCTCTCCTACCGTACTCCGGGATTTCCGGCCCACATTCACTGAGTACATGAAGTTGATGGGCGCAATGTCCATCCGCTTCACCTCCCTCATAGCCGAGGCTATCGAGCTGCCAGCAGAGGCCTTCAACAAATACTTCGACGCCGACCAGCAGCACAAGCTGAAGATCGTCAAGTACCCGGACGTTGGCGAGCTAGGCCCCAACGCCGGGAGCAGGCAGGGCGTGGGCCCGCACAAGGACTCCATGCTCACCAGCTACCTACTGCAGGCGAGCCGCCACAGGGGCCTGCAGGTGCAGAACACGCAGGGCCAGTGGATCGACTGCCCCCCTATCGATGGCACGTTGGTCGTGGCCATTGGGCAGGGGATGGAGGCACTTACGCAGGGCGTCTGTGCGTCCACCACGCATCGCGTGCTGTCGCCTGCTGCGGGCGAGGGTGCGAGGTTCTCGATCCCGTTCTTCCAGGGCGTGAGAGGGGATGCGGAGTTTGCGGACCTGGAGGAGGTCGGCGTGGGGCAGGTCCCCGAGGCCGTGAAGGCGCGGCGCCGGGAAGTTCTGGAAGCGAACGGGGGCAGGCTGGACGACGTGGAGTTCACCTTCAGGGGAGGGGGTGTCGCGAAGACCTTGGGCGAGGCGACGCTGAGGAACAGGGTCAAGAGTCACCCTGACGCCGGAGAGAGGTGGTACCCTGATATCTTGGCACAGATCAGAGAGGAGCAGAGGTTGGTCAGCGAGGCCAAGGGAACTGCGCAGCCCCTGAACGTAGAAACCCAGCCCAAGGCGGTGGAGGCGCACTAGGGATGAGGCCAAACAAAGACAGCCTGAACGATCAGATGGCAGCCAAGTTTATTATTTCTTTATATTCCCTAAGAACGAGTCGTACCCAAAACGAGTCGTGAACCTCGTATCAGTGAGCGCCATTGGCTAAAGCAAAAAGTCCTCGCTCTCCATCGCTGGAAGCAGCACCAGTCTTCTTGTTATGTACTCGTCATCTCTGCCGTCGACAGCGGTAGCTCATTTGTTGTAAGGTCTTTCTATCATAGTCATGTCGAATACCTCACCGGAGTGTAACTCTTGGAAATGCGTCAAATAACTGTTTGGGCAACTCGTTTAGCGCGGCTCGGATCTCGACATCGGCCCGGGGCAGGGTTTTGTGGGAGGAGGGAAGATGGTACAGACCCGTTGGGACCTCCCTTCTGCTGAGGCAGCCAGAACATGAAGCAGGGTTTGCACATAATCCTCGTGTTGTTGGTGCCGAGTTGGGAGGTCGAGCCCTTCGCAGCCTTCTTCGCGTTTCGCTCGCGCCTCTGCGCAGCCTTGGCTCCCTGGCAAGTCGGTCAGCGAGACTGGCGGTGCGTCGTGCGCGGAGTTTCCGGGGATTTCTTGCGTTGCCACCACCCATCCTGGGGGTTTTCTTTGGAAGAAAGTGTAGAACGGTGTTCCGGATCGAAATATATATAATTATATATATATATTTATATATTCGTGGTTGCTGTACGGGCTGCTTGCTTGAGGGGAGGGAGCGAGGGATGCAGATCAGGAGGACCTGGGCTGCAGATCAGGATCCGGGCTGTAGATCAGGATCTGGGCTGCCTCCTCATATACGGAAAAGTTGGGGTGGGGCATCCTCCTTGGGTGCCACGGTAAAAGCCGAACCCGGGTACAATCTCGAAGCCATGAGGATGCTCCACAGCAACCGCTTACTCAGTAACAGGCCCGGAGGTCACTGCGAGTTATCCCCGTACGGGTCGTGCAAGCCCTTCTCCATCCTCGCTCGGCACATCAAATCCTGGCCGTGGTGTAGCTGCCGCAGGCCTCAAATAGCCATTCCTTCTCTCACTCCAAGGTAGGCCAGGTCTCTCGTGACGAGAGCCGCACAGGATAACGATACCCAGAGTCTGTCCAAACTTTCGCTCGTACCTAGTAAGTCCCCTTGCACCGCAAGGCTCTAGGTCAGATCAAGGGCGTCCAGACCGCTGACGACATTGGCATGCCTGGGTGTCCCATGTCGATCATTCTGCCATAGTAGTCTTTCACAGGCGAGTTGGACCGTGGAAGGGTCATTGAAGCGAGAAAAGCTTCCAGAGGCCTCTTCATAACTTGAAGCATATAAATTTGACTGAACAAAGACAGGTTGTTCTAACGTCGTATGTGTTAACAATGTATATATTACCTGCGCAAACCCTAACCCCCTATCAGCATCGCAACCAAAGATCTCCAGCCTCCTTTTCTGCGCTGTGTTATCAAGACCATAGTGCTGCTGCATTCTGCTGACCACTGACTCGAGGACACCGCATTACACCCTAATATTACTCATCGGTCCAGAACACCACTGAAGGCGTGACAAATGCGCGAGCAGAGAGACGGCGCCAGGCTTCGCAAAGAGATATGTACTATGTATACCATCTAGTTCTGTCAAGTCTGTCAGATCGGGTCCCTGCTCACGGCCCTGCTCATGAGCTTATTGGCAACGCTACTAGATAGTATGGCGACCGCCGTTGGCCTCCCCAGGAAAGAGAGTGGGGGGCCGAAGATGTGTAATTGACTCCGCTTCCATGCCGGGGTCATGCAGGTGTCGGCCACTCAAGTCGGAGTTCCGGGTTCGAGGGAACTGAAGTGGATACAACGCTGACGTGTTGGACCAACATTATAATTCCTGAGCAAGCTTCTACTTGAGATGTTGAACCAATATGCTTCCTCGGTAGCATTCTGCGCCGAGAAACTCGCATACTTCTAGGATGCGGTGAGTCTCTGGGCAGCAAGTGGTGTCTTCACGTCGGTGGGCTATCTCGTTTTGACACCCATACGACTAGTCGATCCATCCGTGGACACGACCCGGTCGGTTTGCTTCAAGCATTCCGGCAACAGCATGCCTTGTGGACTCTGCTCATGTCTTGTGGTCGACTTCACAAAGGTTGTGGAGGACCTGATTCCGTTGCCGTTTTCCGTTGAAGAAGTCTACCCGGGTCTGACACGACTCACGAGGAACGCGAATGACGGCTGTGAATTCTGTGACCTGCTCGTTCACCTCTTGAGCGGGTACTTTGATGTGACCGAAAGTGGCCTGAAGAGACCGGTGCGTCTTGAACTTCGAAATGCCAAGTTCTATATCGGCAGCTGGGAGAAGAAGATGAGTGGGGAATGGAACAGTTCCGAGGAAAACGGGGTGTATATGCTATCCATCCAGTTCGTATATGACGGGGCACCACAGCCCAGAGACTTATTCTTTTCTGTGTTCTCAAATGGCGACCGTAAGTGGCTCGTCCAAGGGATGTCCGCAATCTTTCTCTTCGGTGTTCCAGACTGAGCGGCATCACCTTGGCTGATGTTTCACTGCCAGAAAACCCAAGTCCTGAGAAAGACCCCCAGCGTCGAAATTTACGCCAACCGGTCGAGGAGGATCCCTTGTCGACCAAGTCTGTAGCCAAGATGCGAGGCTGGATTGACGACTGCATGAAGGATCATGATGTCTGCTCTATCCCGAGGGGAAGCTTTGTGCCCACCCGCCTGTTGGATGTTCGAAACGGCGTCGTCCTCCGATATATGGCGGGTGCAGATCCTGTTTCATATGTCGCTCCTCGTCATTGCTGGGGCCCGAAGAATGACCAGAAGCTCACATTGACTACCAAAGTTGGGACGATAAAGGAGAGAATGGCGGGTATACCCATGGAAATGTATGGCCGGCTTGGATCAAGGACCTTCTGTCAATTGTACTGACCTACCTGTCTGCGCGCAGCTTGCCGAGAAACTTTTACGGCGCCGTCGAAGTCACTCGAGCCCTTGGGTATGATTATCTATGGGTTGATTCTCTCTGTATCATTCAGGACTCCTCGATGGACTGGGAGCGAGAAGCTGCGAAAATGGCCGCGATCTACAGGTATGCGACTGTCACGATCGTGCCAACTGCTGCCATGACTTGCCACGACGGATTTCTGCAAAAGAGGCAATTGCGAAGTGCTCGAATCCCATACATTCATCCAGTGGATGGCGGCTGTGATGGTCATCTCCTTCTTCAGATGACTGATCAAGTTTCGAATCACTACGAGGAAGATATAGAGAATTCATGCTGGAATCAGAGGGGCTGGGCCCTGCAAGAACGATTCATGTCCAGGAGAGTTTTACACTTCTGTCATTCAAGGATCTATCACGAGTGCAAGATCGCTAACCTTCTACGGACCGAAGGCGATGCCAATCATAGCATCAACTCGCCCATGAGTTCTTTCAACATCGAAGCACTACCGACTGGCATTGACGGACAGGGTGACAGCGATATCCATACTATACATGGGAAAGTGTCGCTGGAGATGACGAGCTCGCCCAAGCATAACGTGGCGTCAGGTTCATCCGACAATGAAGCTGACATGACAGAGGACTCGTCACAATCAGGGGACTCGAAGAGTGACGACTGCTCGGAGTCCTCTGAATGGGAAGACGTGGCTTACAGGCCCTTTTCCTTGTGGTACCGGGCAATACAGCAATTCTCGGACAGAATTCTTACGTACGACATGGACAAGTTCCCAGCTATTGAGGGTTTGGCCAGAGCTCTCGCGGCAAGGTGCAACCTCGGGAGGTATCTTGCCGGTATTTGGGAAAATGATCTTGCCCTTGGCCTGTTGTGGAAGCCACAGCGAAACCCCAGCCTTTAGTTTATCTCAAAAATTTGGTCCTGGCCCCCTCCGCAGCCGAAAATAGAGGACCCCAGATCCGATTTTACAGTCTTGGACTGGCCATCTTCGCGGCCAAAGAAATGGCGCGCACCGTCGTGGTCCTGGGCAAGTCTGGATAGGTTCGTACACTGGCCGAGTGTCCCCTGTAACGACTGGGCCTGCGTCATACTGGGTACTATCGAGATGTTGACTGGGGAGATTGAATTGCTTGATGCCTATATTGAGCTTGGAGGGAAGGGTGCCTTCGGGAGTCTGACGGGTGGCCACCTGACCTTGAGAGGAAAGTACCGACAGGTCTCAGTCTCCGGTCCACTGGATCCGGCACAGCTGCTGCTGAAAAGAAACTCACAGGATCCGGAGGCTTGACCAGTCACGAACGATGATTTCAACTACTGCGTCCACGACGGTGACGAGCTCGTCGCCTACGCAGCCTTGGACTTCGGACTGGAGTCATCGGCTGGGGACGTCCTGGCACTGAAGCTCATCAACCAGCCGCCTGGCTTTTCCAAGCAACTCCTTTTCTCGGGCATGATAGTACAGGAAAGCCAGGAACGTCGAGGTGTCTACCTTCGCCGTGGAGTCTTTGTGCTTCGGGAGGATCACCTAGATATGTTCGACAACACCCCCCCCCCCCTAAGCCAATTACGCTGACCTGAGGACGGAGGAATGAGGCAGGAAACTGTGGAAGCAAATATGGCGGGTACAACATCTGAAATGAGGATCGTGTGTGTTGCTCAAGTAGCAGCTTCTCACATAGCGATTATTAGAAAAGGAATGGATAATACGGCTTCCCGAGGCTGGGAAACAACAACGGTGTAGAGAAGTATATCAACTATGAAAAAATTTGAAAATGTTCACATGATCGTCTGATAGAGCCTGCAGAATGCTCATATGAGGATTAGGCCCAGGTGATCAAAACGTAAGTCGGGCATCCCTATTTCGGACTAGCCACCCATTGGACCATCCTTGGTCAGCCCAACCCATATTTATATATATATATGATTTCTTCATTTCTCTTCCGCGGTACCAATGTATGTACCAGTCCTTTCAGCTCCAAGCAAGTCGACTTCGCTGTCTTCAGTGGAACTCTCTTCAACCTGGTTGGTCTCATCCTAAGCCCTCTACACACCCTCCATATCAGTGAACCCGGAACCCGAACTGATTTCAACCTTCTTTATCTCACTAGGCTTCACTGCTTTTGTCTAGACCTGTAAGATCCAAATTACTCAAAACTCACTGGCTAACAGGACATGATTTTCGTTAAAGCCTTTTATAGTCTCCTTCGACAGAATGAGTTGTGTTGGGAAATGCATCCCCGGTTTCATACCACGTTATGACGTCTGCTGCCTGAGCCACCCACCATCATGCTGTGAGATCCGAAAAACTGCTTCAATGCAGTATGCGAATAGAAGGATTCGAGGAGTATTCTGATTCGTTGAGGCACGTTTGAATGCGTTTCGTGCCCTGCTTCAAAGTCAGTGCTGACTGCAAAGAGGATTCACTTGGTGATCACGAGGCCGATATCGGCGCTTTACGTGCGTGTAAGTATACTTAAACCGACAGCGAGCTGAGAAACATCCACCTATGATATTCCTAGTATTGCAATACTTCTCCAGAACAATTGTCTTCTACCAATCTCAACAACACTGTTAACAGGCTCGTCGCCTTTCAAATGCACATTCACCCTCATCATTCTCATCCTGCGTCACCATGACTGCCCCCCGCGAGCAAGCAACGTACACTTTCGGTCACCACGCTAGCGTGATCAACAGCCATGCCCGCCGCACCGCACAAGACAGCGCTGCCTTCCTCCTTCCTCACATAAAGCCACATCACAATATCCTGGATGTTGGCTGTGGCCCAGGCACTATCACGACTGACCTGGCCCAGCTCGTGCCACAAGGCAAGGTGACCGGCGTCGACTTTGCCGAGACTGTCCTAGAGAATGCGCGAGCCCATGCGCAAGGCCGCGGAGCGACCAACCTGGTCTTCGAGGCTGTCGATGCCAACGCGCTACCATATGCTGATGGCACGTTCGATATTGTCTTTTGCCATCAAGTTCTGCAACATGTAAAGGACCCCGCAGGCATACTGAAGGAGATGTGTCGTGTAGCCAAGCCTGGCGGCGTTGTCGCAGCTCGAGAGGCGGACTACAAGAGCTTCTCGTGGTACCCAGAACCGGCTGGGCTCGACCACTGGCTGTCTACCTACCGACAAGTGGCGAGAGCGTGTGGTGGGCAGCCTGATGCCGGGCGTTATGTTCGCCATGTAAGTGACGCGGGTTCCCCTGGATTTGCACATAGTGTAGTAACCAACATCATGTAGTGGGCCAAAGAAGCTGGGCTTCAACGAGATCACCTCGTCACCAGCTGGAGCTCTTGGTTCTACACAGGTGAGGTGGCAGAGAAGTTCGGAGAGAGCTGGGTGGGCCGGGCGCTGTATTCGGATTTTGCAAAGGAGTTTCTTGCGCGTGGCTTCGGATCACAGGCAGACCTGGACGAGATCAGCAGGACATGGAAGACGTGGTCTACCGAGGAGGACAAGTTCATCGTGATACCCAACGGCGAAATTCTGTACAAGGTCCCTGGGAGCTCAGCTTGATCAGTGGGGTCGCCAAGGCAGTCTTCGGGATCACTGCGGGAGGAGGAAGGGGACGGATCTCACGGTCTCCAACAAAAATACGGGGTGGGAAGCTCAGCCAAGTTTATTGTCTCTGGCCGAGATTCGGCATACGCCAAAGCGGTGTACCACTGCATGCCCTAGATGAGGTTGCTTGCAGCTGGCATAGGTGGATGCCGAGTGGCTGCCGGCTACTAGTACTTAACCCGCTTTTGACTTCTCTTCCTTCACCCCCCCTCCTTTCGGCTACCTCCCCACTACCACTGACCTATATCTTGCACGAGAACGTTTGCAGATATCCGAGGGCAACGCCAACAGCTTTGAACCTTGGTTTAGAAATATCTCGGGATTTGTGAAGGCAGAGGCGGAAAACTATGATTCGTCCAGGACTACCTAGGTCCTTTTCATGATGTCCAATGGCTCTACAGCACACCTATTCCTCACGCCTCCTTGGTCAATATTTTTTGCCAAATTAATAGATTGGGAGTGAGAGTGAGTTGAAGCAGTAGACCCAAGATTCAGCGGAGATCCTTGCCCACCGGTGAGAACATTGACATAACCTTGACAGCTTTGATGGGGGTTACCGCCAAGGTCTTTTCTTGTCAACTGTCACCTGAAAGATCTCTCAGAGCCTCAAGTACAGTTTCGCATGTTTACATAGATCATTTTGTGAGAGGAGAAGATATGTAAGTGGAACAGCTTTCCGAAATCACAAATTGGTCGTCAAAAGCGCTACCACCTATAAACAACATGTGCATGCTGCGTTCACTGCCTCAGGGACAAAAGATATCTTGTGTGTGTGAACCGTGTCTGAGAATAGAGTTGTTGCTGCGCCTCCCCCTCTCACCCCAAAACATCTGGCTCTGTTGGCTTCAACTCGTGGAAGGTTAGGCAGCACGTCAGCATGTATTTTCCAGCCGTGCCGGGCCATGGTCTACGGACATGTAGTCAGTATTCTTAGTGTATCTTCTCGGCATGACTCCGCAGATCTCAGCCTGTCCTGCTATCACTATCCTGTCTTGGAATTATCTCACTGGAGGTCGTCCGTCGGACGTAGAGATGTCCACAGTCTCTGCCCTGTCGACGAAATGGCTTCCGAACCTATGTGAGCATGGCAGGGCCGCCCGATATGCACAATGTGATTCGTATTTGAGATTTATGAATTTCAAACTCCCACTCTAAGCCAACAGTTGGACACCAGCGGAGTAGTTGAGGGTTTTGTGTAGTGAAACGATCACCACCCAAACTTTTCTACCGCGAGACGAATGTCGGCTCCCCTGCCTATGGCTGTGGCGCACGTATTTCGTACCATCCTATTCAACCCATCCGGTCCAGACACGACAACAGCAGACTCGGCTCCAGAGTAAGAACTGTCGATCCATGTCTCGACTATTCCCACGACGTCTGGGCGCCCACCCACGGATGTCGGTCTCGGAATCATCAGCTCCAGCCCAGCGGAGACGAGCTCGCCCAGAGCTTCCTCGGGTACCCAGTCACGGTGCTCTTCCGAATGAATGACCCACAGCATGCGGACAGTCTGTCTTCTCACCAGCTTGGAAGAGGTTTTGTCATCATCATCGTGCCTCCCGCTGCCGGAACCGCACTCGTCTTGTCCCCGAAGCAAGGCCCAAGCCAGTGGCAGCGTTGCGGCAATTCCACTTCCGCCTGCCACAAGAATGGCATTGTCTGCCGCTCGTAGCGTGTCGAAGGCGTGGCTCGACCCATACGGCCCATCGAGACGAACTTGGACGCTTCGGTGGCGATGGGCGCAGCAGAGCAAGTCGGCCGTGAAGCCTTTGTGTGCACGAACCAGTAGACTCAAGGAGATATGTTGTGCCTGGTGTGGGCGATTTAAGCCCTCGCCATTACCACCCTGCGTGGGAGAGGATGGTGCTGGAGACGCAATGGTGAATGGATGGGCCTGGAGCATGTGTGTTGGGCCCAATGTCGGCACGCTAAGGAAGACGTGGTCTGTCGGCTTCCAACCGTATTTGATGCTCTGTCGGGGCCAGAAAGGCCATCGAGAAGCTCGAGGTGGTCGTTCCCACTCTGCTGACAACAAGACCGTCTCGCCGTCCGGAAGAATGCGGAGGCCTGCATTCACGTGCGCTGATTTGAGTCCGAGACGCCAAACAATGCGGTCGGCGCAAAAAATGACTAAAGCCGCGAGGACATAGGGTCTAGTGGTGAAGTAGTGCAGATACAGAAACCACAGGGCGAGGATCTGTAGGACGACATGCGAGGCCAGGAATAGCTCGTACCAACGCCGGCGGAAGCTGCCCAGGGATGTGAAGTATAGTAGCTCGTACGAGACAAACGCTCCGATCCCGAGTAAGATCATGTGATGAGTAAGGTACTCCCGTACATCGATTCTACGATGCAGCCAGCTCGGTTCGAGAACAAATCGCCACATCACCATCCCAACTGAGTGCACGAAAGCCTCGAAGCACATCCACTCGCCGACACGTCGGTGGAAGATATTCAGAGCTTCGTATGAGACTCCCGTCAGGGGTTTGAGGGGCTGATTCTTGGCTGCGAGGAAATAGAGAAGTGGAAGATTGACGATGAAGATGTCACCGGCCCGGGCAGCGAAGCAAAAGAAATAGTCGAGCTGAAGAGGTACTCGAAAGAGATGGAAAAAGATGTTGATGGAGAACCAGGCCACGATCAAAAGAGATGTTGCATTCGATGGGAGGGTTTTGTTGATCACAGGCAAAGGCGGAGGCTGATACTCAAGCCACTGTTCAATGCGTCTGAAGGCACGCGTGAAAAGGTCGGGTCTTCCGCGTGTTCGCCGTGAGCCCAAGAGCGGCAGTCTCTCGATGTCGACGTTGATAACTTCCAACGGCAAGGGTGGTGTCATCACGCGAGAAGAAGTGCTCGATGATGATGATGGTGGTGATGATGACGATGCCGTTGTAACCACGACTTTCGCTTCTTCATGAGGCTTGCTTGTGACGAGTCTGGTGATGTTTCCTCCTCCTGTTTTTCTTTCTCGACATCTTCTCCTACATCTTCTTCTCTCCAGGAGATGCATGACTGCCAATACAGCCAATAGTGCCAGGAGGACATATTTGTAAGCCCGCACAAAGGTCCTGCCGTAGAGCAAGGAAGAAATAAGCGTGCGAAGATACGCACGCTGCTCAGGTGGAAAGCTCCCCAGACCTGCAGCTTTCAGATACCGTAGTGCGCCAACATTATCTCCCAGCTGGACATCGCCTTCAACAATCGATGTTAGCCAGAGGATGATACCGTCGTCTTCTGTGCGTTCCATCGGCTTCAAAAAGTCATTTCAGTGTTGGTGGACTTGAGGAAGGAAATCAAGGTGTCTAGTGTGGGATCGAGCGATTTAAGGTTATCTGATAATCTGATAACAATAGGCCCGCCGAGATCGCTGTTTTAGCCCCCTTTTTTGGGGGGGGGGGTGTTTTTGGCTAGTACAACGATTCAGGCGTAGAAGTCATGTCGCGCAGTGGCCAAGTGATTGGTGCTGTGGGTTCTTTTCGAGAGGCCTGCTCGAATGCGATCGAGCAGATTTGGGTACCCACATGGATGAGGTGGACACTCAGCACTTCGAGTCGTCTTTCCTGCTCCCGAGCTTATAAGCGGCCTGCTGAAAGGTGAACCATCTTGTCTTCGGCATCAAGTTTAAAAGGAATCTCTGGGGTGTGGCTGTATTCAGTTCGTATGTCTTGAGAGCATGCAGATCTCCCCAGTGCGAAATGCCATCCGACACTGCATTTTGGCGAGCCCTCGCCACCGGTGGGTTCCCACGCCCCCACGCCTTGAGTAGTCATGCCCTGGCCTTTCGGTCATGCTCATGGATCGGCGGGGGATTCCATGAATTTCATAATGCGTGGTTATGTGCAGTCATGATATGCTCACTTCAGAGTCATTTGTCGGGGTCGGCACTCGTCACTTTGAAGCTAAGTGCGGCTGGTTAAAAAAAAAAAAAAAAAAAAATCTCACGCACGTTCGAGGGCTCCAGCCAGAGTTGTGCGGCCCTAGTATTCACCAGGCTCGTGGTTACCTTGCAAAGACTAAGTGCTGAAGCCTGGCCACTTGGTGAGAGTATGCTCAGCTCCGATAGACCCGGTGTCAGCGACATGATTCTCGCATACTCAGTAGTTGAATAATCACGAGGAGCGAGGCTTGCATTGACCGTTCGGAATCTGCTGACATATTATACTATTGAGAGCCTACGAAGTACGAAGGACTTCGATATGACCCCACTTGTAGACTGTCAAAGGCCATGCCGCCACCTCCTGATGGAGGACCCACTCCAAGCTCACAGCCTCCTTGGAGGCCGCCTCCGTCACTCAGGCACCAGAGTTATCCATCAGTTTCAAACATTCCCATAGAATCGCAATCTCTGATCGAATTTTGTTCAGATGGAGGATATTTGTGCTTAAGACGCCATGCCATGCTATATAAACAAGAAACCGCCCGCTAGACAGTTGGTAGTAGTCCAATCTACATGTACATTCGCACTTTTTACGTCCCGCTGTCTAATGCGAATTGTTGTGTGGTGATGTTGTAGTGGATGTGCGTAGTCGCTTTGTGATCGAGATAATTAGAGACAAATGGGTATAATAGTATAATCTTTCGTGATATCGTGTAGTGGACGTCCCTTCCCCCCCTCCCCCCCCCTTCCATCTGACCTGAGCATGCGTGGAAGCTCATAGCCAATTCCCCTTGGGCGATAACGGCGGATGGCTTCCTAGCGGGCTGCGCATCTCATGTGGTGACGTTGGCCTCTGTGGGCTGTCGACGTCGGCCGCACGGCTCATCAAGCTCGACCTCGAGGAGCTGTCATTATCGGCCTCGGGAGCGCTGAATTGCCGGTCGGCCCTCTGAATCCTGTTTCGGCTCGGGGTTTCTGGTATCGATGCCTGTCTCTGGAAAGGAGAGGGCGGGCTTACCACAGGACTTATCCGAAACCCCAGCACTGGAGAGCCGCCGAGGGGCCGGTTCGGCCTGTGGCTCAGGCTGATGGGAGGGCCCAACGAGCTCGGGGAGTCGTTTGGCACATACCCCCCGGTGCTAGTCTGCAGAATCCGTGGTGGGGCAGAGAGACCTATGTCGGCCCCAGGTGTCCGGGGGTCACCGATGGTCGACTCGGACCGGGCGGACATTACACTCTGATGTTGTAGTCGAGTTGGGAGGTGGAAGTTTGGTGGTGAAAACGACCGGGCACCCCCGGAGTGGGTACGATGATGCCCGTACGTAGGAGATAATGGCCGCGATGCATCGTCCGTATACGCGGATCCAATCCCGCTGTAGGGCACTATTGGAGAGCTTTGCATCGCTCGAGGTGACTGCCGAAAGCTACCGAAACCTGCTAGCCCATCGGAAGGTCGCCTTGATGTCTGCGGAGACGATGGATTCGAGGAGGCCCGTGAGATGTAGCGACGCCCGGGTGACTCTGTTGACGCGCCGTTCGAGAAGGAGGATGGTATCGCAGGAGACGGCGGGAGATTTGTCTGCAGAGGCGGTGGGCGCGGGCGCGCGCTCAGGCTGTTCTTTCTCGAGCTTAACGCATAGGGGATTTGATCCTGGCTGGCTTTGCGCTTGGCCGTGCCCGGTTGGATGACCTCGTTCACCTCCGCCTCTAGCTTGTCGATACTGTCCTGGGATCCATCTCTTGTGATGATCGACATCTCGATGTCTTTCTCAACCCAGATCCCTCCCTGGCCCTCCTTGACACTCTTCAAACCACCAGATATCCCAGACAGACCTGTCGTCCCAGTCAATGCTGTTGTGCCGCTCAGGACTGTGTTCCTCCTGCTGCTGTGGCTGCGGGAAGTAGATATTATGGTGACGGTGTTGGCGCTCTGTATCGGCAGCCCGGCACTTCCGACCCTTGAGGCATATCGACTGGTGAAATGAGACGAAGCCAGCAACCTCCATTTGACAAAAAGTGGACGGAGGGTCGCTAGCGATGAGGCTGTGATGGCGATACCACACTCGACAATACTCCAAATAGCCAGGTCGGTAAAGTTGTAGAGGTAGTCTGGGTTAGAGAGAAGCTGTTTGGCGTATGGAATGCGAGCAATTGTTGCTACCGAGGCCCTAGTATCACATGGAAATTAGACGTTGGTCAGGAAGGAGAGCAAGCGTTGTGGTAGTGAACCGGCCCGGTTGAGGACATGTGACGGATTGTTGTCGGGGCAAAATGGTCGCAGGATTGCACTGAACGGAAATAAGTGATATATGACGCACAGTGACCCAAGGGCTAAGACACAACAAACGGAGATTTTAGTCCTCCTGTCAAGGTGAGCGCCCTTGATAAGTGTCGCCGGTAGGAGGGCGAGGGTAAGATCTGAGAAGATGCCGATGAAGAACGCGAAATAAGTTGGTATCGTGGCGAGGGCGTGGCCGTTGCATTTGCCCGTGACCGGTGGATCAGCAGTATAACGCCACCAGTAGAACTGGGCAGGCTGGCACTGGAAGATGGCCATGAAGACGTAAAAGATATTGTAGATCCCAACGATGACCAAGAGGACAATAATTGTGATGCGCTGCCAATTGTCGTTGACGCAAAGCCTGAGCAGGAAGATGCCGATCACAAACTTGACCAGTGTTGACACGAGGACATATGCGACCTGGCCTGCCCACTTGAAGATGAGAGCTTTATGTCGGTTTTCCTCCGAAACATAGTCCACGTGGGCCCCGAGGCCGAAGGAGGCGCCGAGTACGACGACGACACAGAAGCCAACCTGGAGAAGCTGGCAGGTAACCACATGTCAGTCTGAAGGCTTGGGGAATAGGAGGGGGGTGGGGGGCATCCTACACATGTGAGTACCGCCAGCCAGTCCTCGACCAGGAAGCGCTTGAGAATCGTGGACATTGTGTAGCTTCGCAGTGCGACAGCAACGACGCTGACGGACGCCATGACGATACTGACCGCGGCCAGCTCCGGGCCCCGGTTGCCCTCGCCATAGTCCCACATTGTCGAGTCGTGAAGGGGCCTTCGTTCTGCGTCCGTGTCGATGCTCCTCTCTCCACGTTTCTGTATTCCCGAGGTCAAGCTGTTGGTAACCTCCTCAAGGGCCGACTCGTCGACGGGCTGTAACCGGATCTCATCGGTAACGAAGCGGCATGGCCTTGAGGTCCAGTCTGCAACAAAAGCAAATGGGACCAAGAAAAGAACAGAACGGAAGACATCGCGGGTTCAGCCTGTGAGACATGCAGCGAGCGGGACCAAAAGTTATCAGTGTAGCGTTGATCGGGACGGGTGGGTCTCCAGACCGGACTCGACCCAGCGAGTGGGAAAAACAGCCCGGCCCCTCTGCAGTTTAGCTCATGGCCGATCACTCTGAGGATCCATATTCTCGGGGCCTTCCTGTCTCTCGTGGGACAAATGGGATAGACGTAACGGCGAAGAGGTCGCGGTGGGCCAAGAGACAGGCAGTGCAACCCCGCCGGTTACCCGCTGGGCGAGGCCAGGGATGCCCGGCGAGGTTCGAATGCGGAAGCTCGATTGGTTGCAGCCCATCCTCGGCCGTCCAGCCTATAACAGTAAGTAATGTCCCCAGAGGCACATCAGTGGCCAGGAGCGCTGTGCTGGGACAGTGTCGGCTAGACGAATAAGATCGAAGCCCGCCCACGGACTTCCTTTGTCACTTGCCATAATCTCATGTTCCTCGTCGTTCCCTCTACCAACTGATCGATTCATGACTTGGACGGGTCAAGACACCACTCGTGTTCACTCTGGACGATCTTCGACACAGGGGTAAACGTGGACCCAGGCCTACTTCCGAGGTTCTCAGGCCGAAATAGTAAACCCCCCTGCTATGCATTTGTGGGGCTGATTCGTACACGCCTCATGCCATTCCGAGTCTTTGCCATGCTATGGTACCTTACCATAGTACTTGTATGGTATTATGTGTGTGTTTATTGTGTCAGCGGGCGAATAGCAACGTAGGCCCGTGGCCTTGGCTTGATAGGTATTCGTAACGCCTAGCTGCTAGTATGCGGATGCAGTGGAAAATATTATGCCAAGTGGTAACAGATGGTGGTCACACGCGTGGAAAGGGTCCTGCAACCAGCGAGGTTGCTCCTAGTAGCCTGTGACAGAGAGAGACCGTGTGGGAGTGTTTCAAGAAAAGAAGCAATCTAACTAGAGAGACGACCATTGACTCGTGGCGTCGAGACTAGCGTGGCCTCACAGTGCCGCCGAGCTTCCTCGGATGTAAGGATCGGGACAAAGTAACAAACGTTATACCATAGCAATCCTGTCACCCCCAAGTGAAACAGGCGCGAGTGAAGGTGAAGGTTTTCATATCTACCCCGAACTAAAAAAGGGGTGGGAATGTCTAAGGCCTCCGTCCAGCCCTGAATTTGAGTATGGGCTGTGGGACAGCGCCTTGAGACAGGAACTAGCAAGGAATCGACGGGAACTACCGAATGCCAGATGGGCCGCGGCCGTGCTCCATACTACGTTTTGAAAAAAAAAAAAAAAAGAAGAAGAAAAAAGAAATAATGCGCTATCGCCGGCCCACTGGAGCCCGCCGGCTGCGAAGTGATAAGCAAGGATCATCGGGAAGGGTTGAGATGGTTGAGGCACCCATCCGACTCGACGTCGTTAACCCATCCGGTGCTTTGTACTCGACAAGCTTCAAGTGGAAATGGCTCCGGCGAGATTGGAGGAT
Source organism: Endothia cerciana (assembly GCA_026119935.1). Taxonomy (NCBI): domain Eukaryota; kingdom Fungi; phylum Ascomycota; class Sordariomycetes; order Diaporthales; family Cryphonectriaceae; genus Endothia; species Endothia cerciana. Next base: position 72,139 of record JALRMH010000015.1, read on the forward strand.
CGCTGAACAGAGTACGGAACACAAGATACACGTGCTACGAGGATCCCGCGCATGGCCATGCGCGCCAAAAAGGGATCCACGCCAGGGATGTCGCTGCGGAGACAAGGATCCTTCTGAGGCCTCGCCGTTCAGAAAACGAATCGCCGAGGCCACGGAAGCCAAGAGTGCGTTGGTCCGGCGGAGAGGTACGATCTGACGGCCGTGCTGGTCATCGGTTGCTATACTGTTTCCCTTCACGGATCTCATGGCCATCAATGACTCCCCATCACCACTCAGAAAGGAAGCAGAGGACGTAGGGAGGCAGATGACGCAAAAGAGGCCGCATCTTCTGACAGCTGATGACGAGCATGTCCAAGAAAGGAAGACAAGCTACCTGCCTTTCTCAGGGCCGAACTGCAGACTTCTGAATTCGGATGCATACCATAATGCAACTAGTCTTGCCCGCCGCGGCAGTCTTGTGATGGTGTCCTTGAGCCTCCACTTGTCTTGAATCATCGGCATACGAAAAGCGACCTGATGGGCGATCTATCAGTCACACGGTCTTGCACGGCCTCCGCATTACGGTCACCGACGACCTTTCGAATGCCCACCGCGTTCTCATCCTGGGTTTTTTTGACTGTCCTCTTCCTGTGTTGGCTGCGGGACCTAAATCACATTACTACCATAGTACTATGCTCTGGTTTGGCATGTGCACGGAACCCTCGGCTGAGCCATGCCCCCACGCGCCCCAGTCTGAGATGGATAGTAGTGCATATATAATAAATAGTAAGAACTTCGAGCCTCCATGCAGCGCCCGACAGCCGGATTGAGTGGGCTTTTGGGACTTCTGACGATGGACAGGAAATGATGGCTCATTTCAATGGTATGAGAGTATTGGAGTGTTTCACGGGGTGATGCATCGAGTCTAACTGCAACCTGGCGTACACCCGCTCCGCATCGATGCTGTTGATCAATCTCGGCCCACCCAATGTCACAGGAAAATGCCGAGTGTAGCCATGGCGCCGACAGGGGGTGAAGCTCAGACGCAACACCGAGCGCAACACCGGGCTCAGCTGTTGCTTCTGTTCATCTAAACCGAGCTGGATTCGGTGCTAGTATCCAATACTCACGGATCGAATGTCTGGTTCGGCTATCGCGGCTTCAGGATTACCTTTGTGATCTCTACGCTATTCTGGATATCTTTCAATTTAGTATCCTTCAGCTCCTCTACGTGCGTCCTACTATACGATGTCTGGACCTGAACCGCAGTGGAATTGTCGGGTCGTCGGATCCGGACGAGAGGGTCCACCGACGTCGCAACGATACTGACCAAACAGGCCACTTAAGATGTCCGACCTACTCAGTAGGCCGAGGATGTAGTGTAGCGGTCAAGCGGTGATACTGTGTCACCGGCATGTCGAGACAGTAGTATCAAGGCCTTTTCCAATGTGGCCAGATCCCTCTTTGTGCAGCGCTGTATTCTCTACGCAACCTCCCCCCCCCCAAAAAAAACCCACCAGTTGCCAAAGATGCACAAGGACAGTTATAGGCCGGCTCAGCGTTAAGTACCTTCTAAATGTATTGTAAAAGCTATGCCAAAATCGCAGGTCCATCAAGTCATCCTTTTGTACAAGCTCGACGCCATGTTGAAACCTCCAAACTCCATCCTTATGCCCCCCCCCCCCCTTATTTTGATTTCTTGATATCGAGCCCTCTTCATAGTGTCCTGCCGCCCAGCCCAGCAGATATCATCAACCCACTAATTCTCGCTCTGATTGCCATTTCCATCAGTGGAACCTGTAGGCAGGGACTGTGTTTCACCGGTGCCAGTAGCCTCCGCAGGAGCAGTTCCCGTGGGGTTTCCCGAAGGAGCGTCTGTCCCCGTCGGCTTTGCCCCGGATCCACCGCCGCATCCCGAAGGCATATCGGTGCCTGTAGGCCTCGCTGCGGCTCCTCCGGTCTCGGTATCTAGAGGAACGGAAGGGTCAACCTCACGTCAAGGAACAAGAAGATGTGAGAAAGAAGAAGGTAAGATGGGCAGATCCGTACGCTTAGCTCTCTTGCCCTTGCCACCAGCTCTGCCGCTGGCCGTTGGTCGTGCACCAGCAGCGCATCCTGAACCTGCGGCGCCAGATTCTTGTGACTGCCCTCCACGGCCTGTTATGCGTCCAGATCAGCTTCATTTCCTGATGAGTGGTCCACGTCGGAAGTTGTATACCTCCCGCGCCTTCGGTTGACGTGCTTGTTGGAGCCTCTGCACTCGCGGAACTGTTGTCGTTGCCCGGGCTGCCCGAGCTACCGGAGCTTCCTGAGCCCCCAGAGTTGCCTGGGCTGCCAGAGCCCTTGTCTGCGCGGATCTCGTAGAGTTTGGTGTCAACCGCATCCCCAGCCAGAAATGCCCTGGCGGCAATAGCGTTGGGCTTGAAGCCCCATGGGAGGGTAAGGCCGGTGATGAAGGCTGGGCTGAGGACGAGGGTGGCCAGGAGGACGTCACGAAGGGAGAAGCTGGTCTGCATCTTGACTTATGTGATGGACTTGAAAGACACAAAACGGAGTTGGAGGTGGTTGGGTAGTAGAAGGAGATGTGATTGAAGCGGTTATGATGCTGCTGATGCTGCTGATGCTGCTGATGCTGTCTAGAACCTGTCTAAAACTGGGACGTGAGGACGGCCCGTATTTATGTCATTGTTCCAATCGTAGTCCACTGCGAGAAAACTGATCCCCTTCCGAGGCCATCACGACGGGGAAAGTGAGCCCCTGAGCCGACGGAGTGGTGGACTTCACGTTAAAGGCAAAGATTTCCATGGACATGCGGTGTCATTGGCCCAGTTCGCTCCGAGCTAGGTCCAGAACAATATCTTGAGTGCTTCTGTTTGGGAATAATGAGAGACTCGTCAGTTCAGTACGCCCATTCCCTCCGGAGAGGTTGGGAGAAGGCTAGCAGCAGCGCCGCCAGCTTGAGTGGTCGGGACGTGGTTGTGAACCGAGTAAACAAACGGGAAGATGAGACGAAACAAAAGTTGACCACTTGGCGCGGCGATCTTTTTATATGTCGTGACGGCATGATAGGGGAGAGAGACAAAGTTCAGACGATCCATATATTCCACCACAAACTGCTTTACCTAGAACGTCGTCTCGTGCTGGAGCATAATGCCAAGCACTTTAGTATCGGTTATGTTCAGCCATCAAAGAAACGCTTTTTCTTTAAAATTCTGCTCCTTCGGCTCGGTGTTTGGCATTGGCTAAGTCTCCACACGAGATCGTGCCTCGTCGGTAATTCTCAGCTCCCTCATCACAAACATGCCTTCAGCCACAATCCATTGTGGCTGCTGTCTCTGAAGATATCCTCACTTAGAGTTTGCAGACAAGAATAGGTAACACGTTTGGGAAGGGATTCCTAGGTCATCACAGAAACCCGGCTGACTGATAATTGCTTTTGCAAGTCTGCATCGTAGAGTTACCAGCTATAAGATCGTTGCATGGTCTATGGCCTGACCTAGCACATCAGTCCCCAAGGTGCTCCCTATGTAGTGCTCAGCATATCGTAAGTACCTATATAGGCATGGAAGACTTTATTCTTAGCGTCTTGTAAGATCCTTGGACCCTTGACCTCACTAAGTCAGATAACGGGGCGTTGCTGCGCGAGGGTGTCCCGTTCCATACTTGAGAATACCCTCCTGATAATCCTGGATTAATCTTGATATTTCTAACTGTAGGCTTCCGTCAGTTGTAGCCCAGATTGCGCCGAGGTGAGAGGCTTCGGATGAATGTGATTTATCAGTGAGGCCGTGAGTCGTCAAGAGCCTATCCGGGAAGGCTGTTCTTCGACGGGGTGCCGGCGCCCGGGGGCCTCCACTCTTGAGAGGGTGGGTTTAGTCTGCCATCTACGAGCACTGTGTCGGAGGGACGGAATGTAGGACGTTTGTACGGACGTAAAGGGCTCTCTGGGTCTCAGTTCACAGTCAAAACCCCAGACCACTGCTGCCCGCAGTGCCCCAGCGCTCTATCGAATCAGCAGTTTCCGCGATCAGGCTCGGCAGCCAGCTGCTCCGCCGCGTCAAGCTGCTGGCGCTACAACGCGCTGCTAACCGTAATAATATCGCCGCAAGAGTGTCAGATCGTGGCCAAGAAAGCTGAATGGGTAACCCCGTCGGCGGGCCCCTCCAATTAGTGAAATCTATATATTCAGAGCTAATTATTGCAGTTCTCTGGAGGATATAGGTATTTTTAGAAGGCTCCTGCCTAAGTGGTTCGGTGGTGTAGTTGGTTATCACGACAGTCTAACATCGAGACTCCTGATGATAAATCATGAGCTTTATGGTACACTGTAGGTCCCCGGTTCAAACCCGGGCCGAATCATCATTTTGAACTTTTGGCAAGTCTAAATGAATGTAAATTCTAGTGTTAGGCTAGTAGGCGATGTGGAGATTTGATGTATTAATATATACTGTGAATTGTAGAGTGTTCAGTTGCTTTTTGGTAGACTGGAACCGGGTAAAATGTTCTACCGCTATGTTAGTGTGTCGGGTGTGTTGGGTCGAACATGGGTTAGGTCACCAAGCTGGCCATCAGTCGTGCCGTATCCTCTCCCAGTTCTGTAGGCTTGATCCATCGATCGTGCTGTGTGCCCAGGTCCTCGTATTGTACGAGATATCTGAGGTTTGGGTTCATGCCGTGTTCGGCAACGATTTGTGCTATCGGGTGTGACTGCGTACGGACCTCTCCGATGACGGTAGTGTCCTGCCGAACGGGTCGAAGTCTGCTGGCTCGAGATGGTCAACGCTGACACCACCGTGGATCTTCCAGTGTGGTGGTATGCCTATACGGTATGCGGATCGTCCGATGCGTTCAGTGACACGAAACGGGCCTGTGAACTGCTGGCCGAGTCTACGTCCAAGTATCGCTGCTTGTGGTATGAGGTACGCCTTATGTAGTCGTAGGTAAAGTCTCTGGCCGATATCAAAGAATTTAGCGATATGCTTGCGGTCAAAATGGTACTTGGATAACATCGCTGCGATCGCGATAGCGTCTGCAGCGTCGACACGCGCACGCGTACATGTAGTTTTGTCGAATATTGACTGTCCGTCGACAAGGACGCTGTTTAAACCGGCTGGCTTGAAGCCTTTTGGCTACTTCGTTGGACTGAGTCCTGTAGTGGCCGATCTTGAATTGTTGACTTTGAGCTGAAGGCGACTCAGCACCGTTGGCCACTTCGACACATCCGTCCAACGAATTGGATATAGTGGCGTAGCAGCAAATTCCAGGTCTTGAATCATCCGCTCGGTCTGTCCACCGGTGGCTAGGTAATACGCGGTAATTACTGTGGGCAAGTCGCGTACCCAAGCGTTTCCAGATGCTTTTCCACAATGTTGACAGAAACTTGGGATCTCTGTCGCTGATGATTTGCTTCAGCAGTCCCCAGTTCGCTCCATGTAATGCGTCGAGGAAAGCGGTGCCCCACTCGCGCAACGTCCATGACGACTTGCCCGGTACGAGGATGACTTCTTTCGAAAATTTGCAGACGACGAAGTGGCACGCGTCGAGTGATTTGTTTGACTTAGGCAGTGCCAGTAGAGAATCGATAGTGATGTAGGATACGGACATGGTAGGCTGATCTGGGGCTGAAGGCTGCCGTATACCCTGTGTGTTGTGGGACGTCGAAGACGCGACAGACGCGCATGTATTCGCGAAGCAAATGGCTAACGTTGTTGATGCAGAAATTGAACAGGAATTGTTGTAGACGTTGAGCTGTCCCTGACTGTCTAGGTTGCACCCTTTGGCGTTGCGGATGACGGTCTGAAGGAATGCGGCAGTTTCATCTTCTTCTTGGCCATGCCAACACACTCCCTGTTGTTCTTCAAGTGCCAGACAATGTTGGATTGAGATTCTGCAGACAGTGAGTCCGTATCAGTGCAGAGGTGTTAATATAATAAGTAAAGAGGAGGGAAGATGTCCCTGATCTTATGTGCCTCCCCCCTCCCCCACCGGTGGCGGCCCCCTTCATCCCCCACTAAAAGAAATAGTGTGTGGTACTTAGCTGCAGCAGATTCAGCTGTCCTCCATTTTTAAACACAACCTTGATGTTCGGGCCAATATGACACTGTAGTCTGGCAGTATCATTTCTGCAATCCGGTCGCCATTCATGAGGCTGAGGTCGTCCCTGAGTGGTTGGTAAAGAACCCTATGTGCTCACCCTGGCCGATCCACGTGGGAACCAAGATCCCGGACATGGTGACGGCCATCAAGGGAAGGCATTAGGATTCGCTCCTTTCCATGTTCGCCGTGATGGTAGACGTCGTACTTGAATTGACAAGCATCGAACACTGATTAAGCCCGTGGCCCTTGGTCGCCCCAAGTCACCCCTTGAGGCCGGGCGAGGCCTCGTTGGCAGCTTTTTTGAGAAATCAGCAACTTCAGTGACTAGAAATCGCCTTCGATGTGCATTGATAGGCCTCTTATGATCCATGGACGCGACGGGACAGCCGCTGAATTACGATGGTATGTTTCTAGGAGTATACCAGGTCAGCCCAGTCCAAGGGAACACCAGAAACAAGGTTAGATGGGTAAGTATCTCTCATCGACTTTGTGCCAGCTCTATATCCACACCAGACCTGGCTATGCAAAAGCCCCAACAACGGCCATCAGTGTCGCACCGCCCGCCACCGCCAGGAAAGCATTCACCCTCGTCCTGCCCTTCAGCGTCCTGTAGCTCTTCTCTGTCAAGAAGTCCTCCGCGAGTAGCTGTACCAGCCCCGCGAAGAGCAATAACCCGCTCGAGATCGCATTCATGACGCCCACCATCAACAGACCTGTCTGGCTCTGGGGGTCGTAGAATTTGTGCACGATCAGTCCGATGGCCTGACCGATGGGCGTGGTCGTCCCGTAGGCGAGAACCATCAGCCACGGCCGCGGCGAGGACTTGGGGAAGTGTAGCGCCGCGATCCGCGACCCCAGCGCGAGCCCTTCGAAGGTCTGGTGGAAGGCGATGGCGACGAGGAAGACGACGAAGGGCGGGCCCGTGGCGACAGAAATGGCCATGCCGATGAAGACGCTGTGGAAGAGGATGCCAGCCTCGAGAAGTAGACACTGGAGCATCAGGCGCTTCTGCTCATCCGGGGTCGGTATATGAGGCGTCCCCGGAGTCTTCGGCGTCGCTGGACTCGTCAGAGCCCGCATCTCGCTACGGTCGCGCTGCGTAGCCAGCTCGTCCAGCCGGAGCTCTAAGTCCATCGATTCCCTATCATCCTCCTCGTCGCCTGCGAAGCTTTTCCCGAGCGGAGACCTGTCCACATTGCCTCCCTTGCCGTTGCCCTGCAGCGTTGGCGTTGATTCTGGTAGCGGCGACACGCCGCTCATCAACCCCGTCCCCTCCGAATACCCCATCTCCCCCAGCGCGATATCCTCAGGCCTCGAGCCACGCCTGGCAGCCAGACTGCCTCCGCCGTGTCCGTGTAGCATTTCTGAGTCATGGCCACTTCTATCCTCCTCTTCCCACTCCGTATGATGTGTATGTGAATGTCCTGCCCCTCTTGTCGTCAGGTATGACTCCAGCGACACGACCACCAGCGCGGACACCATTGCTATCAGGCCGGGCAGGGGCGTGTAGCCCTCGCTGAAAAAGTATGGGAGGCATGGATCGGTAAGGGCGAGGAAGGCGGTCGGGAGGAGATGGACAAAGGCAGTGGCTATGAGTACGCCGGTGCCGAAGTGTTGGCAGTAGAATACGATACGGCTCTGGCGGCGGCCTTGGGATTGGCTCGATATCAGGGGGAAGCCGCAAGCTGCACAAGAGTCCGAGTTAGCTGGTGCTCGCCATCCTTTCCAACCCCCAAGCTCCGGCAGGCCAGGCCTACCCAGAGTGCTCAATACCAATATCAGTATCAAGGCGAAGACGTGGAGGGGGGTGTCGTAGGAGCCCTGCTTCCCGGAACCGCAGGTCGGCCTGGTGTCGCCGTTGTCGCGCTTCGTCAGCTCTTCCAGCAAGAGGTCGACCGGTACCGATGACAGAGTCACACCTGCCATAGTCATAAAGGTCAGCACCAACTAGAGCCGTCCGGGCGCAATCGCTCACCGAGGGCAAAGGAGCAGCAGACGTACCTCGTGCAACCTGGCTGGGGTTAAGATCCGCCATGTTACACCTCTCAGCAAGTGCTCGCCTCAGACCCAGGAGACAAGCTCGGTGACATGGCTCTCGCTATCTTGTGAGAGCGTGATAGCAAAAGTCCACGTGGAGGGTGTCGGCCGCCAAGAATATCTTCACGATGAGGATTGACGATGACATGCGCGTCAGGGGTGCCGAAGATGGAGCTCCGGGGGGTCGATGACAGGGATCCATATGGGGGGCCTAGGGCCCTTAAAAGCTCAATGAGACACCGGGAGCGGGCCACGTGAAAAGGTGCTGACGCCAGTGACACTATCCCCCAAAAGAGCCCTGGAGGGGTGTGCGACTTACTAAAACCGGAGTATCGAGTACGGACATCTGGCGAGCTTGCGATGCGTCTTGAGCCATATGGTGCATATCAGACAGTAGGACGCAAGTCTTGTGCAAGGCCCAGCAGATCTGGGGAGGGCCGGATATTTTCGTAGATTTTGGTGTAGAAGTATGTGGTTCGTGAACTCATGTATCATACATTGTACAGAGACTTCTGGTGGTAAACCACCGTCTCGTCGAGACGGTAGCTGCGGTTAGCCACGCGCAGCGGAGATGAGCTCTGGTGACCGAATTCCTGCACTGCACAGCTCAACAATCTTTCATCGTTCGCTCAGATCGCCTCGATGCTTGGCCCTCCTTCAGCATCCTTGCCCACTTCTCTCGGATGAGACCTCAGCCGGAGCTCCTCCATTCCTGCTGCCTCCACGCTCGAGCCCACGGGAGATGGTGAGCTCGCCTTCCTCTGCCTGTCTCTTAGTCGTTTATTCGCTCATCCGAGAGGGGCATACCCTCCCTCTCTTCCGAGTCTTCATGCTCTGTCGCTGCTGGTCCAGCTTCTACTGAGCAGGCTGCTGCCTCGCCAGCCTCGCCAGCCTCGCCTGGCGGTGCCCCTCCCGAATCGCCTTCGCGTTGCGCTCGGTTCGGGCCCGGCTCTCGTCAAAGACAGCCTTCCACCCGGCGCCATGCTCCGCCTTGAGCTTCTCGATCCACCTCTCCTCAGCCTCCCGCGCCCGCCTCATGGCCGCGGCCTTCGCCTCAGCCTTCGCCTCTGCTTTCGCCTCTGCCTTCGCCTGCTCTGCCGTAACGTCTGGGCTGCCGGCACTCTTTGGGCCGGAGCTGATTGCTCTGGTAATATTGATAGGGCACGGGGAAGCGCGGCGAGTGAGGGGTGCCAGGGTGACACGCCTGGGCACAGCGCGGAGTGGGAGTCTGGATGCCATGTTGCAGGTGTGGTGGTGAGTGATTCGGGGCGTAGGATGCTGGTTTAAGGAGGAAAGAGATGGTTGATCGTTGGGGGCAGGCCTCTAATTTGGGGGAGGCTCTGCTAAGTGCTGGGTAGTTGAGACAGGAAGCTGGTCGCTGGACAACAGGAGGAGCGTTAATCTTCTAGCATGCTCCCTGATGACTCAGCCTTTGCCCGGTTAAGCATGCTGGATAGAGACCCTGCGTTCTACCATAGTGTCTCAGCTTGTGTGGTGTGCAAGTGTTTATAAGGAAATCTCGTGCACTGGAAATGCACTGGAACTCTTTTCTTCAATACATTAGTATTACTTGCCAGCCGGTCTCATACACACCTTGTCTGGAAGTGGACAAATGTATGCACACTAAATGCATGGCGCAAAGCCTCTACGTAGTTGTAGTACTTCTGCACATTGGACCCATTACACGCTTATGCATATGAAATTCTCTAATCAGAGTAAGCGTGCTTGATTTGTTAATGTGGCGAGGGCAAGTTCAACTGAACATTACTGAACATTACTGTACATTACCCCTCTTCGTCAGGACTGAAATCTCCCTGCTTTTCACCATGAGGCTGATCTTTCCTATGACAGGTGCAATTCCAAGATCCCACGACCAGGCCGCGAAATCACAATGGATCCACTCTACGCTCTTGGTCTCACTGTCAACACTCTAGCTGTTGTTCAGGGAACAAAACATCTGATCTCTTCTGCCCGGCAACTATCCCAGCATGGCACTCAGAAGGAGTATGCCGAACTCGAAAGCCTGTGCAAGGAGCTTCAAGGCTGGGTATCACGTATTACGCCTCCAACTCGCCTTGATGACGAAGAAATGACCAGCAAAGAAAAAAAAAACTATGTATGAGCTTAGCCTGCAATGCAAGGAGGTAGTTGACGATCTTCTCGGCGTTCTCGAAACACTCCAGGTCAGGAGCAAGGATAGAAGTTTGAGACACATTGAGAGCTTCCACAAGGCACTTTTAGGGCTTTGGGAAGAATAAAAGGCCAACAAACTAGGACATCGCCTGGACGCTATTTCGAATAGAATCCAGAGGGAGATCAATTCCTTTCAGGCTAGAAGAATACTCCACAGCCTCAAAACCCTTGAGGAGCATCGCTCCTCTGAATTGCAGGCCCTTAGTCAGCGTCTCCTTTATCTTCTCAACCAAGTTAGGAAGAAAGGGTTCAAAGAGCAGACTATGACACTTCTTCTTCAAGAAGCAGCGGATGGGTCTCGGTACTCTGCTGAACAAATGATACTGGAGCAACTGCGCTTCGATGCTATCAATGATCATCAGCAAACAATCACACCAGCCCATCAAAGTACACGCTCTTGGCTTTTCGCTACTGCTGGTGATAAAAGCCCTGCTAGCTTTATTAATTAGCTCACGTCTAGTGAGGATATCTACTGGATATCTAGAAAACCTAGCTCCAGAAAGTCGACACTTGCGGTATCTGCGCAGAAGACCCCTCTCTGCTGCAAAACCCACACCTCTAGAGTAATCTGAGGGCTTGTGTATCATACTTTTGCCAAAATTCCATATTATAATAACCAGACAAAGGAGAAACTGCAGATATGGGTGGGAAGAACGGATGCGCTGTGGCAGCGGCCAGGGGGTCACGTGATTCGTCAGTGAAGATATCGTGTTTATCATTCACTGACGACACTCACTACCCCGTCACGGATATATAACCGTGGTGTTTTTGCTAGCTAGATTACTGAAATGGAAGACAACCGTACACACTTTCTGAAGACCCTACTAGCACCTCCACATGCGCAACTTTTCCAAGCTGTGTACTTGTTCTGGAATGCTGGGAGAGGCCTTGCAGAAAAGCCAAGAAGGTCTACTTCGATCTCTATTACCCCAAGTACTATCTCAGTGCCCGGCTTGATTCCGTACACGCATCCACAAACTTGGCACCTATACTTTCCGGAAGAGGTCGACGCTGCCTACGGACTCAGTTAGCAGGGTGACTCTAGCGCATCGATCCGCCTATCTGTCACTGGACTGCTCTCTGCCTTGCAATCTACCGGCGACAAGGTTGCTGAATCAATCATCAATTTCTGTTTCTTCATTGATGGTCTGGACGAGATGGCGGCAAACCGAAGGATATAATCCGCTCGATTCAGTCTTGCAAGGCAGGGCGAATGTGAAGCTTCGTCTTTCCAGTCGAGACTGGAATGAATTCAATGAAGCATATGGCGAAGGTAGGCAAGTACCACGAATGTTGCTTATGCAGGACTACAGTTGACAAGATATCTACAACCACGTCCACGGAGCTCTTATCTCCAATCGAAATTACAATGATCTTGAAGATGCCCATGATAATGCTGGAACCTTGATCAAGGAGATCATTGACGCAGCTAATGGGGTATTCTTCTGGGTATATCTTGTTATGCATGCCTTTGAGGACGATCTTAGAGATGGTAGATTCAGTTGCATCAACGACATGAGGGAAACCCTGCAGGATTTACCGAGATCTCAACGAATACTTCAGAAAGATTATTCTACGAGACGTGGCTGGAAACAAATATGATCAATCAGCACAAATTCTTTCTATTGCTGCAGAGAGTGCCGAAAGCCTTTCGTTCATCGCCTACTGGTTTGCAAGGCAGAAAGACCCGGATTACGCGATCAAACTGGAGGTCAGTCAGATTCCGCCTCAGATACTGCGCCAGCGCTGGAGGATTATGAATCAACGGATCAAGTGTCAAAATGTAAAAGTGTATAATGAAGCTTGATTTCTATCAGTCTATTTAAAAAGCTTGAAGAGCCTCTATTTATAGTTAAAGACCTTCGGAAGTCCATCGGATTGAGGCCCTTGAGGACCTCTGAAGAGGTCCGTATATCGGTCCTGATGATATCATCCTCATATTAAGAACCTGAAGATCCGTGGGTCCTAGTCCTCTGTTTCCTTGATACGGCCTTACGATCAATATCAAGGCCTGCTGCAAGGGCCTACTCGAATGCAGCATAAACTTCTTCAAGATAATGCGCTGCCTTCCGGTTTCTTGCAATCGCAAAGTCGATCTTCTTCATCGAACATTGCGAGAATTTCTCCAGCTTAGTGATACCAGAGACATCCTGCGACGCTGGTCATTTACTCTATTCAACCCTAAAGAAGCCATCTGCAAAGCTCTGCTGGCACAAATCAAGGTCACTCCGGAAGACTCGAGTACTGGGGTCCTGAACAGCCTGTTCACAGGCTACATGATCTTTCCAATCACCACTGCGACTCGATGATAGCAGCATCACGAAACTCAAAATCATCGGCTGCTGCACTTTCAACAAGCCTCGAGGGAGTTCTTGACCAACGGCATGTTGTATTTGAGAGACGACTGATCTCGACTGACTTGAATGCACTAGGGGAGGCTGGCTCAGTCAGGAAGGGAAAAAGAAAGGCGTTCCGGAGGTGGTGGAGTAAATGCCCGGGAGGAAGGCTGATTTTGTGACTCGTTAATCTGGAAACTTGTTCTCTACCTAATTTGAAACACTTGTCTTTCACAGTCACCGAACGCAGCAGCAGCATCTTTTCCATAACTCATCATGTCGTGAACATAAGCCTCTCCCAGATTCACGAAGTGGTCAGCCATCGAACGGAGCATCAGAATAATGCAAACCAAATCACCCCTCTTGGTACATGTAGGAACCAGGCAGAAACATCACTTCTCAGTGATCGTAACATTCCTATTGTGGGAAGGAAAGCAGGCAGCATAGAACAATATAAGATCGGAAGTGACTGTAGTATTCCCTTTACCATTGGCCTCGCCCTTATCTTCCCCGTCATCACCTTCTTCGGACTCCGCCTCACTTCCCTCATGATAGCTGCTGGACTCAGAGTCGTTTCCACACACAAAATTAACAAACTCTTGTGTATTCTTCAGCAGATGGTTGGGATCACAGTTTGTGGCAGACTCCCATATACTATTGCAGCTCGGGCCCGAATTGTATTCGCATACTCGAGTAGGATCTCTTTCTTGCTGGCTGCATCTTGTCTGTGACGCTTCAAGAACTCGTATCATTCGCTGATTGTTTAATTATGATGACATTGTCGCTTGTGATCCTGTAACGATCACAATACCTCCGTGGTGATAAGGGGCACGTGGAGCATTCCTCAATTTTATCTCCTTGAAAGCCATAACAATGTAGAAACTCCCTGGTGAAGTGAAATACCGGTTAACTTGGCTGATGACACGAAGAGAAGTTGGCGTTTGGGTTATTCAACAGGAATCTCTTTTGACCTCGCTTCCAGTTGGGTATCCAAGAGGGTAATTGGCCATTGTTAGCCGTGCCACCTGCGAAGGCTGATCTCTCTGCTTGGTGTTTGCCAGAACAACACTCTTTCAACAACACACTTTCATCCTCCTAAAGGGTAACATAGGCATATAGGGTATCTCTGGGCTATGACAAGAAACCCTTTTGATACCTCATTCAAGTTGAGGCTAGAGCATTTGTCTTGAAATAGAGCCACACACGATGCCCAACAGCCATCTCTTCATCATCAACAACTTCAAAGGAAAGCCAAACCCCCCCCCCCCCAAAAAAAACCTCGAAGTCTAGCTTCCTGTCGTGTAACGGCTCAATTAATCAAAATGGATCCTGGCAATCTCGAGAGTAAGAACGGTGCCCGAGGTGAGGTCATAGGCCAGCGCCAGCATCAGGAGTCGTGCACATCCGAGCGTATCCTTCATTGCGGCTGGGCGCAGGGCAAGCAGAATAAAGATGGTGTCATTCAAACCCCTGTTTCCAGAGTCATATATCCGGTTGCTATTCCCAACGGCGGTGATCCCATGTTTGGTGCAGATGCAGCCTGGACTGGTAAGTAGGCCGCTATTCAACATCTCATCGGCGAAGCAGAGGTCTCCCTCTAAAGCATATTATCATCCGAAGGTGGAACGCTGACGGGATCTGCACACTCGGCAGACCAGACGGACTCCCCCATCCGCGATCCGTTCTTGAACGGGGATGTTCACGCCGAGGATTCGAGACCCGCCGACCAGCTAGCCTCCCACCTCCCCTGGTGCATCGAACCCGCTCAAGAGCCGAACAATAGCTGCTGGGATCCTCAAAAGCCCTCGACGGCTTCGGATATTCAGAAGAGCGCCGACCTAGTCACCATGGAGGTTATCCACGGCGGCATTGCTCAGCATGGTCGACGAGGCATCCAGAAGGCAAATTTCAGGCCTAGGGCTCTTCGAACGACATTTCGGGGCCCCGAGCCTACAGCCGCGATCCAAAGCAGTCCATCTATCCCCGGAAGTCCTGGTGACATCCTGTACGGCCAAATCAGACCTACTCGCAGGGGCGAGTGGTTCCTCAACATTCACCCATATCTTCTCATCCAGACCCGCGACCAACTGATATCGGAGATTGGAATACTGGAGGCATCACCAGATTCATGGATGGAGAAAGGTCGAATCTCCAGGAGGCTGCGCCATAAATCTGCTATTGACTGGGCTGTGCTGCACCAGATTGAAGCGGGTTTCGTCAGGAACGGGGCTGAATTGGTCGAGGATGTAAGCAAGCTCAACGTTGAGGAGGCCTAGGCATCGTGCAGCATAGTGCAGAACTTTTAGCTGAGGACCCTCGCCAATCCTCACTTCTTGTGTAGCAGAGGCAAGGAAGAGTTGAAGTGCGGGACATTCTAAGTGCGCATGGAAGACTTCTACGGAGGGTAGTCACGGACTTTTCGGGAGGGCCAGATATTGTTTACCGATCAAGAAACTGGAGAACAACACCCACTGAGGGTAATTCAGTATTGAAAAGAGTTTGAAACTGCCGCAAGAGTGACATTCTGCGTGACAGGTCGGTGATAATAATTATGGTGGGCAACTGACAACGCCCTGTCACACATCCTCTAGTCTTTTTCCCAGACTCATCTGATTATACTGCGAACAATAATCCCAAGCAGAGAGCCAAAGCTTCAAACAGAAGACCAGATAGATGCTCATTATGCGTTAGAGAAGATGCACCAGCCGTCGTCACTTGGCCGCTTCCAGTTTCATTGCCTCCACCAGCACCCGCTTTCACTTGGTCCACAATGAAATTGACCGCAGAAGTGCCGTTGTCCTGAACGTAGCTGAGATGAACTTCTATACTGCTGCCAGAGTCGCAGAAAGTATCGTTCGCGTTACAGTACGAAACCATTCTCTTGGCGACGGGGTCACAGCCAGCGGGGTTTTCGCGTGGAAAAACCTGAAGTTGTTTGCTTAGTTGTGGCACTGGGTGAATACATGAGAGCAAAGAACTCACTCCGTTCTTGGTGGATGTTCCTTGCAGGAAAGTCTCATTTGTGGACTTTGATGGATCACCCATCAAGATCGCAGCCGTGACTTTACTGGAGATACTCGTTGACAAAGCCTGCGTTATGTTGAATATTGACCCGTCCGTTCTCCCGCACAGCACATCTGCCGTGACCTGCGCGCCCTGCGAGTAGCCCATCAGGACTATCTTGCTGTCCGGACACCGCTTCGCGTAGTCCCTCACCAACTGGGTCATCGCCACCACGCCCATGTTCTCGGAGGAGGTATAATTTTCCAGTGTTGCTGGGTAGACGACGGGCACGATATCGGAGCCTGGGAACTGCTGCTGCACGTTCGTTGCAACTTCGCCGATGATTCCTGTCCCCGGCGGCTCGAGACTCGCCCTCGCGATGATCATATGCACTGCATTACCCGTAACACATGATGAATTTGAGGCTGCTGAATTTTGAGCCGTTGCGGCAGCTATCAAGCCACTGAGGAGGACGATGGACAGCATTATGTAGCGTTGGGCACAACAACAAGAATTACATATGCAGTATGGAAACTAAAGGAAGTGAACGACGAAGTATAGGGAGATATGAGATATTGCTTTCCAGGTTGGGGATGGTGACTTACATATAGAAGAGAGATGAGGGTGGGCTCGGCTATCCGGGCAAAAATGTGAGGATGGATCAGACGAATAAGGCGTAGCCACAGAGCTCACACAATTGTTAGCATCACGATCGCCAGAAGTAGGAGAGGAATCCCAGTCATCCCGGAGGCAGGCAATATATTTTCACTTTTTCGAGTTTCTAGTACCCGCTAGTCTTGGGGTCGTCGGTCCCAAGGTAGCATGCACTAATGTGACTGGTGATGACCACTGAGCAAGTGGTTAGGAAGTATGGCCAGTAGCGCAAACGTCGTATTATGGCAGACGCTTTACGGCACGGGTCATTTGGTGCCAATAGGGTCCCATTGACCTTGAAACAGTCCAGGTTGCCATTGGTAGCTCGCAGAGATGGACAGATCTGGCGACAGACGATGGTGGAGACACAGCAACGGTGTGACCGACCAACAACATTGCATGGAGACGCAAAGGTGCGAGAACCAATCGCAACCGTGGGTGCATTCCGTCGAACTAGCGTAGGACTGGGACAAGGGCCAACCGGACAAGGAAAGCTTGCGATTTGGGATGGACGCCTAAGGCTTCTAGGAAGTGCTGATCTAGAACACGCGATTGGCTGAGCTTAATGTTTCAGACGGGTTTCCGCACCAAGACCTGATTCTGTACTGATTTCACGTCTTGTCTCGCACAGTCTCTATGGGACCCGTCATTATTGGTCCCCAAATCTGTTTTATCGACCCACAGACACGTTTTGTTTCCTCTGATGCATATGGAGGAGGTGGTAGGATTGTATAGCGCGGTAATGGCACGTTTGGGATGACACGCAGCTGAAATGTCGAGGTCTTCGTAGCATGATCGGCTTGATTGCGTTATATGGCAGTTTCTGAGAATAGAGAACTAGGACTGTATCAATCTCCAAGTTGTATGACAATTAGGGCATAGTGCTCACCGTTCCTAGCTCATCCCTGACAGTTGTGTGAGCTATGAGCTAATGAGTTGAAGGCATCAATCAGCATGATGCCGATTGGGATTTTCGAGATTCTCGAGGCCCGTGGATTAGTATAAGACACAGCTTCCGACATCCTGATAAGTTGCAATCATGGAACCTGCAACTGATGTCAAAAGGCTTGTAAATATCGAATTGTCTCATCGAGAAGCGAATGCAAGTGTAGGAGATGAATGTGGACTAACTGAAGAAATTGCCAACTCTTTTACCATGTTGCCCCCCCCCCCCCCAAAACGCTTTTGTTTCCTGTGTTCCTTTAAGGCAAACCCCGTTCCACGTCTTCACTATTACCACTGGCTACTCAGGTTGGGCGAGCTTATATATTTAGGCTGTATCCAGTATTTTTAGCACATGATTGAGTTCCTCATGCTCTGTGTGTATAGCTTCTGTAGAGCTTAAGGAACAGACTGTCACTCATATACAATCAGAAGTAGTTAAATTGCTTAGCTCAAGAGCTTTTGTAATGCTAAGAGATGCACCTGTCACCCCTCATTGCGTGGATATTAGTACAACGACGTTCTAGGTAGCCGGGGAGCTGCGAACAGGAAAGGAGACTAGAAGAAAACCACCAAAGCCCCTCAAATACTACAGAGAAAAGAAAGAGAACACAGACGACACACTTCTCTGGATTATTAAAACAAAATGGAGAAGCCGAAGGAAGGTCCATGGATGAGAAGAAGACACGTTCGCCATCTGGTGCAAGCAAGGAGTGGGCGAAGGCCACTTACACCTGCTAGCTTTATCGATAAGTCTTACCTTTCTAGCTAGCTAGTGCCCTTTCTTTCCTTATAATATCTTACTTAATGATCGACAGTATCAAGTGTCAAGTTGAGCTACTGCGTCGTAAGGATCTTCATCTGCCGTGCAATTAGTGGAGTACAGATCGATCTGTTTAACCTTTTCTTCGCCATAACAACTTCGTGCCAACACGACTTCAAGATGTCCTCCCGTGATGAGACCGTCAACACCGTCCTGAGATTTTATCAAGAAATGACCCGCCACCCGTATCTAGACAATAGTGCACTCGTCGTACCGCCTCGAGACGGCTGGGACTCTATTAACGTGGAAGGAAAGAATGAAACTGTCCTCGACCTGCTTTACCACCTCCCATATCTCCGCCCGGACAGTGCGTCCGAGCGACTCCTCGTTCACTGGGAAACTATTCCGATCTGCTACTCTAACAGCCAAAACAGCGAAGAAATTTACCCTCTCCCGGCCCACTGCATCAACCTCACCCACGGCGTCGACCTAGAAGGCACAAGTTTGACTCTCGACACTAACGAAGGCACCATCACTGAGTTCTCTCACGTGGGATCCCACATCACAGTACCTTGCGAGGAGTACGAGGCTCTACCTGAAGCAGGGAAATGGATGGCTCATCGCACAAAAACCATTACGAATCCGGATGCAGGACTGTTCGACTGAGATATTTTGTTCCTGTTCGGGCTCAGGACTGGTAGACTGCCTTCTAAACGGGGACCAAATATATGTTTGTTCAATTATCTAGATATATGCCCACTCAGAGAGCTGATGTGCCAGGGTGTTTTTGCGACCCCACTCAGCTGTATATATCTCAAGGGTTCAGTCCCCCGTCGGGCCCTTGTGAAGAATTAGTCCTTGAGCTCAAATTGGTCACTGTTTGGGATCCCGCCCCTTTGCCTTTGCACCCCTATTTTCTGACACAATGGCAAGGCGTGAGAAGATTTATATGATTTATATGCCTTACTCTCGTATCAACGACCATTGTAACCTGGAATAGTGTGTGACTTATTCAGCTTTATGGACTATCCGTTAGACTCTGTCCATGAGCGTGTTTATACTTTTCGCTCGTGGTTGCGCAAGTGTCTCACGAGCACTAGAACCACTCCTAGTGGAAGTGCCGCCCTTTGGAGTGGCGACCGCCACTATGTTCAACTGTGCTGTGGATGCTACTACAGTGTGCCGTCAGAGATAGGTTGAGATTCCTAAGTTGTAGATTATGCGCAAGGTATCCCTGGTAGGTAAGTCAAGTCTATGACACCGAGGTTCTGGCCACCCCTAGGTTTCGTCCACTTGGCCTTGTAGTAGAATGCAGTAGCTGACGTGAAGCCGAGTATAATGGAATACTACTTGTCCTTGCTTTATCAGGCTTATTCCTGATATATTTAGGTAGATTCGATATGTCCCCGTGTATAAAATCCAACCAGATGTTGCAATATCTTAATATACTGACCTAAGTCGTAAGCCACACCCTTTCATCCGAGACGCATCTTCTCATATACATGCAAGCAAACACTCATTCATATACAGTGCTAAATCCTGGGGGTAGGCCAAATCTGCAGTGGGTTTCTTGGTCGGCTAGTCGCCTTCATATATTCTGGCCGCGCGATTGTAGACGGAGGTCTGATGTCTCTTGTACACAAGGCTGCCACCCTTGGCTTGCCCCGCAATGACTACACCCCGACAAAGATGATTATGTACATGTCTATAAATTACTTTGAATCTGAAATCGACGACACATTCGGCCTTCGAAATTCCATCCTGTCTCTACTTGCTTCACTCGACCTTTACCTGTCCCTCCCGTTTGCATCACCTCGTCTCTAAGAACATTTCATTGAACAGCTCCTCTTCCTTCCTTTCCTTATCAGTGCAATTCATTTTATCAGAGATGATGTCAATATGCTTCAATAGCAGTCTTTGCGTTGCTAATATATATATATATATATATTGCTGTCAATGTCGTGGCGGAAGATAACGTCTCCTTCAACATGTTTCCGGCGATTACTGCTGGAAGCCTTGCTGCGAACCTAGGATAGACAGAAGTTTGTTTCATAGCCTTATTCTGCCTTGCTTTAACGACACCGCCTAATCCATCCCCACCAACGGAAATCTAAGGCACGGTGAGTGCCACTTTCGAGTTCGAGGACAGAAATATTAGGGGGCCTGTGAGGACGCTCCTGTCTACTTCTACCTTCGCTTGCACCAGAGGGCTGGCGCCTCCTGGGTTGGATAAGCCACAGTGGTTGGACGGTACAGCTGATTGCTGTGTTTGAGTGCCGCCTAAGCTATCCTTGCTTTGCCTGAACAGCTCATCCGAAAGACGCTGCCGCTGTGCCTCCCTATGTTCCTCATCATGGTGCAGGTTGGGCGGGAATTGTGCGATGCGGTCACGGATCTCATCGCGCCGGGTCCGTTCTCGGTCAATGTTTTCAGCAGATAATGGGTCATCTGAAGTCACTGAGACTTTCTGTTGAACGTCATTGACCACAGCCGGTCCGGGTTTTGGATCTTACTATCTTTGAGATAAGAGTCTTCGACCTTATCTCTGGCATTCCCCATACAACAGGCTTGTCGCAAGAGATTGAACAGTGGAAGGGTGAGCTAGTTCCGCCAGTCTGGCGGGAATTATGAGACCTGTAACGACGCTCATCGCCCAAACGGTTCGGTCCCTGTGGGGTGAGACACATATTCTCAAAGTATGGGCGCCTAGGTATCCAGAGTGAGAGGTGTTTTAGCTTGATGGAGCTCTTCAGCGGAGAAGACGAGGATGAGGATCCCCTTCCGGAAGCAATGGTCCATAGGACACATCATAACCAGGGGGGCCAGCCATGAATGGGCATGTACAACTTTGTCAAGATACTAATGATGTGTAGCCAATAGAGTGGATGATCTCTCATAGGGTCGTTTGTGTATTTCTGCTCCCTTTCCTCAAGTCATGTCTTTCTTGAGCACACCCCTCTGGACAGTATCGTCGTGTCCCTTCTCGCCCACGACGCTGGTCATGTGCCTCCCCTTCCGCATGCCATGAACCCCGTCAAGTGTTTCTCTTCCGAAATTTTGAAACCTTACACCCATCATCTCCTCAGTCAGAAGTACCGTCCTTCACGAAGACTTTGGCGCTGAGTAGGCTCGAGACAATGGTTCAGCCCAAGTCACAAACGGTGATACTCCCCGTCGTCCCATAGCTGGCCACAAACCCGGCACCTATTGAGCTGAGCCGAGCGCGTGCGTCTCCTACATTGAGGGGTGTTTTGGGAATGGCCCAGACATATAGCATGTGATCATGAGCTTATCAAGAGCGGCGACATTTTCAGGACGAGGAGAAGTTCGACGAGGGACTCAAAGGGGTTGCCGAATGTGAAGTGGTGAAAGATAGTGATTAGGGGAAGGCCCATCCGCTGGAGAGACATAATTGAAAGGTACGTCGCTTTACTAGGAGAATTCCGATGAGATCTTTCTTTTGAAATGTATATTATCTGTAATCATCTCCCAAATGGCTCTTATCGTGATAATTGTTTCAGCGGCTTTTGAGGGACAACTCGCAGATGCCGTCCAGAATAGCTCACTGCCCCGTGGTGGACGTCCCCTCGCGAAAGGGGCATCTTGATGAGCGGTAGATTTTCAATAAGATATGTTACTGCTCGATACCCGACTAAAGCAGACACCCTTCAACTCGCAGACTGCTACGCGCTCAGAGTGCCCTTGGCTGTGTTTCCTCGTATTCTTCGCCCCTCCACGGCCTGTCTCTCTCCGTCTTCATACCAGCCTGGTGTATCGGCACCGACCGCTTTCTCGCCGTAGCCCTGCCCACGAGACGGGCATACCCTGTACGAGAGTTTCATGCATCGTCAATCCCCACTTTCCCTCCCACACAGCGCAAGTATGTCCCCCGCCGCGAATACCTGCTTGATGAACCCGTCCGCCTCACCGATGATCCGCACGGCCTGATCCACGCTTGGCGAGCTCGGGTCTCCCAACACGCGCTGCCAGTTCCTGAGGAGCTCGCTGAGGTGGGCGCCTGCGGTGGGGAGGGAGGGGGAGATGACGCTCCGCAGGGAGGGAATCCGGGAAGCGGCCAGGAGGACGAGCATTGCGCCGGCCATGCTAGAAGAAATTTTGGCGTCAGGAGCCCATACTGGCAAGGACGACACAAGAGGCTTGGAGTAGGAAAGGGAAAAAAAAATTAAAGGAGAGGCCGAGGAACTCACGACAGCGAACAGATCCAAGTATCAACCAGTACGGTGTGCGCGAACCCCCTCAAGTTTAGCACATGCGACAGACAAGCCTCCAGACACATCCGGCACCCCTCCACCTCGCGCGCACTCGGCCCCTCCCCTACGCCGCTCCCACTCAGCATCCACATCAGGTACGGGCGGTAGATGACACTCCGACACGTCAGGTACCTCTGGCGTAGGAACGCCCCGGCCTCCGTCTCCACATCGGCGGTGTCGACGGTGAATCCGAACGCTGAGGGCAGTACGTCGCGCCACTCGTCGAGCTGGTGGTCGAGCTCGGCGACGACGGGTGGGAAGCGGTGCCGGTCGAGGGTGGCGTTGCGGGCGTAGAGGAGGTTGTGGACACGGTTGAGCAGCCGGCGCATGGAGATGCAGGCGAGGAGGTACAGGGAGGAGTGTTCTTCCTGGAGGGGGTTGGGGTGCGTCGCGTAGGGGAGGACGCCAGGGAGGGGAATGGAGGATTCGATAGGGGCGATGCCGGAGGGGGGCAGGGCGGAGAGTTCGGCCAGATAGTCGCTGATGTGTGGTGTCAGTCTATCGGGCGGTGGAGCAGAGCGAAAAGAAGGGTGTCAGAGCGTGTCGACAAGAAGATTCGCTATACATCTAGGAAGCGGGTTACAGGATGTGGAGGGTTACCTTTCAAGGATATAACATGACCAAAATATCCGTCTGATACGCTCTTGATCTTCGGAACTCTCATCTGCAGGTCGGTAAGACAGAAGGAGAAGACATTTGGCAGAGGCGGCGTTGATGAACTCCCAAGCTTGCAGCGGGCGGCGCAGGAAAGCGAAGTACAGCCTGGCAGAGGTCAGCGCGCTACTTCAGGGCTATTTAGGTAAGACCCAAGGTAAGGGGATGATTCTCACGCTGTAAAGAACAGACACTGGGTCGCGTCTGATCCCACATCCATCTGTGCGACGTGCAGTCTCTTCAATGCATGATCAAAATAGAGGTCGCCCATCTCTCTCTGCTCAGCCCGTCTCTTTAATTGCTCGTCTGGCAGTGAAGTCCTCGAGGCGAGCCCGGCTACGGTCTGGCTGGCACAACCCAAAGCCATCGTTAGGTGCGCTAAGCAGCTCTCGACGGTATAATCCTCGGACACACCGGCGCTGAAACACTTAGCTGCTAGCCGGACCTTGTCCAGCTGTTGACGGGACAAGGTTGGATACCAGAAGTTGACGCTGTTCTGGAACGCCTCGAGGATCGCATCGATCTCCTCTTCCGAGACAAGTGGGTACATGATCGATGTCGGCCTCATCTTGACCGGGGCCCGGGACACTTCCAGCTCGAAGATGGAGACGTAGTCGTTTCGCAGGGAGGGGAAGACGTCGAAATGCGGCCACTGCAGAACCGACTCCGTGGTCGAGGTGTGCATGGAGTCAAGCACAGCATTCTCTAGATTGCTCTGGCCGTTCCTCGCATAGTCCGACGGGAGACGATTGGACTCACTGGCGGGACTCTGTTGTCGCTGATCTGCATGATAGGAGCGAGTATCTGTGACGGGAGATTCACCCAGGTGTGAGCTTCCGGAGAGCGGGGCGGCTCGAGATTGGAAGGATGGTGGACGGTCCAACAGCGGTGATACGGCCTAGAATCCGACTTCAGTATTTCGGCTCTGACCAGAAGACGAAGCTCCATGAGGACGCGGCACTGACTATGTTGGCGTTCATCTGCTGGAGGATCTTCTCAACCCGGAGGACACCTTCGAGGATGAGATCGCTCTTCCCCCTCCTGTTGTTGTCTTGATCAGCCCGAGGACCTCGGCCTGGTCTGGTTGTCCTCACTCACGAGTTCGCTTCGGACCCATACGTGCACTCGGTCTGGGAGACGGAGCACGAGGTACACGGGTTCAACCCATCGCATCTAGAGGGTGCTCGCCCGATCAGCCTGAACCGTTCATCCCGTAGGGCAGGAAGAGGCGTGAGGAGTAGGACCTAATCTTGCGGGATCGGCAAACATCGCACTACAGCTGCCTGGTCAGCCCTGGGTTCGTATAAGGGGGGCACAGAAGAAGCTCAGGGTTGCGGAGGCTCTCACCGCGTGTGAGGTTCTCAGCCTCTTCCTCGCCGACGCCGTCGAAGCTGTGTGACCCTGGTCGTCCAACATCACACCTGCATGATCGCCACGTGGCAGCCCTTGTCGGCCGATATAAATCCAAATAAGGTTTTCCTAGGTTGACGCGAGATATCGACGCTGGGTGAGCGGCCGTGGGCTGTTGTGGATGATGTGTTTGCGTCGGCCCGGAGCGTACCGAGAAGAGACGGCTCTGCCCCAGGCAAAACGCTGGGCAAGGATAGCGCGAGAAGACCTGGACACGCGGGAGGAAGGCGAATTCTTCCCAAAAGCAACTTAAAAATGATGCCAGAGGCTTGCAGAGAGAAGGTCTGGTTCTCTGCTGCAGTGTCAATTCCGGGGGGTGGAAATGCGGGGCATCTGGGGATGGACGAGGAGAAGGGTGACGGGTGGTTAAATAGAGTAGGGGGATGCGAGGCCTGTCGCGCCCGTGGCCTGAGCGTCGGCCAGGGCACCCCAGCCCCTGAGTTGGCCATGCCAGGCAACCCGGGAAATTCTTTACGGTGGTCGTCCAAGACATGCTAGTGTTCTTCGAGGCACAGCGCTCTGCTGCTGCATGTCTCGCATATCAGGCGTGTCCCGCGTGCGATGGCACCCAGGAGAAAAGGTACATTGGGTTGAACTTCATCTTGTTCTGGGTCGACGATGATAATCTTGAGGGGGTATTAATAACTACACAATGCCCCACCCTCATGGAAGTTGATTCCATGGCCCGATGTAGCCCCAGAGTAGCCCAAACGCCGTGCCTGCAACCGGGCCTTAGCCGACCTCTGATGCTGTTGAAACTTTTCGTCCGATCCCGTCTTTCAAACCTCTGTTCTGACCATACGCTCTCCTTTTCCGCGTTGCCTCGTGCCGTAGCCCCTTACGGCTCACCCCAGATCTCGTCAGCAATCTGCCTCGCCAGCGCCAGCTTCTTCTTCTCGTCCTCCTCGCTGAGGGGGTAACCGCTCTCGTGGGTGCTGAAGCCGCACTGCGGGCTGACGGCGATCTGCTTCAGGGCCTCCTCCTTGCTCTGGCCGGTGCCCTCAGCGACGAACTCGGCGGCCTTGTAGATGCGCCTCTTCAACTCCTCCTTGTCCTCCAGGTCCCGGAGCTTGGTGGAGATGACGCCCACGACGACGTTCCTGTTCTTGGGCAGGAACTTGAGGGGCTCGAAGCCGCCGGCGCGCTCGGTGTCGTACTCGAGGTAGAACGTGTCGACCTTGAGCTGCGTGAAGAGCTTCTGCGCGATGATGTCGTAGGCGCCCTCGGCGAAGTGGCGGCCGCCGATGAAGTTGCCGCGGCACAGGTGGACGCCCGTGTGCATGTCCGAGGGCGCCTTGGAGATGCAGTCGTTGTACAGCTTGATGTAGGCGTCCAGGAGGTCGTCGACGGTGCCGGTGTTGTCCTTGTCCTCGGCCCAGCCCTGGCGGAACTTTTGCGAGCAGAAGTCTGTGGGAAACCTATCAGCCCAGGGCCCGCGGTTCATTGGACGTGTCACCGGTGTGGGGGGGGGGGGGTTGGGTGGTGAACTCACAAGCTAGGCCGGGGTCGTCGAACTGCACGTTCCTCAGGCCGGCCCTGTACAGAGCGTCGAGCTCGGCCTGGTAGACCTCGGCCACGTCCTGGAAGTACTCGGCATCACTAGCATACACGCCCTCCTTCCAGGCCCTGTTCTGCTTATACCGCATGTGGAACCACGCGGGCGTGATCAGCGTCAGCTTGATGTCCGCCCAGCTCTCCTTGGGCACCGCGGCCTGGATGAGCGACAGCTCGTGCAGGTTGGACGCCCCGCCCCTGCCCGCCGTCCAGCCCAGCCTGCTGCCGGCGATGACGCTGTCGCCGGGCATGACCTGGCGGTCCTTCTCGATCAGCGACACCACGTCCGGGTGGTAGAGCCGGAACATGGACGCCTCGGCCTCCTTGAGGGCCACGGTCCCGTCGAACTCGTCCCACATGTGGCCCCAGAAGCGCGTCCGGTTGTACTCGCCGGAGGTCACGGCGCGGAACCCCAGGTCCCGCTGCAGGCCGACCACGTCCGCGACGGACTGCCTCTCGAGCGCGGACAGGCCGACGGCCTCGGGCGTCTTGCCCTCACGGATGGCCTCGCGCGCGTCCAGCAGGGGCTGGGGCCGGAGGAGCGAGCCCAGGTGCTCGGCGCGGAAGGGTGGGGCCATCTTGGGGGTTTGGGGGAGGAGTGGTGAGGACAGGTGGGGCTTGGGAAGGCTTCTCTGGGGTGTTCTTTTGATGGTGTTCGAGATCTCTTGGAGACCTGGATTTTGCTTTGTGTTTCCTTTTCTTTTTCTTCCCGCTTGAACAGGTCAGGGCAGACGAGAAGAAGCTGCAGGGCTTGTCAGTCGCCTCAGAGGCCCCGCTCCCGAGGTCTCGTCAGCGCAGAACTTCTTGCGTCCTATTCGCGACCCATTGTTTTGGGTCGCCGGCGGAACCAGGCCGAGGAAGGGTCTCTACTCGACGGGTGCGGGGCGAAAGCAGCTAATATCCATGGGATGCTCCATGCCGTCCCGGAGCCTACTTCTGAGCAACATTTAACTAAACCTCACCTCGCCTCTCGATGCTGTCGATGGATGCTCGCTCGTATGCCATGTGCTCACTACTGCATTTCGGCATCCAGCTCAGTCCCCCTTCTTGATCTCAGCCATGCGTCTACGGGCCATAGTATTGTACGTACTACATAGTAGTAGGCTTGTTGTGCCTGTGGGACAATCCACAGTGGACAGTCTTCATTGGGACAGCGACAGGGATCTACCCACCCATCATTACCCGTAGTTTACCCGCAAACGGGCCCCGGCTAATGGTCGGGATGTATCATAGTAAAATTTCAGAGATAGGCAAAATTTTGACCAGAGAATTAGGTAAGTCTTGCTAGTTCTCACCCACTATACCGTCTCAGTCACTTTGCTTTTCTATTATAAGTATATATCAAAGTTCTCGTCTAAAATAAAAATAAAAAATAAAAGAAGAAAAAGACCATTACTTGGAACATAACCTTAGTTGCGTCTATTATACATAGGTAAGATCTCATTCATGAGGGCTACCAGGCTTACCGCGCCAAGAACGGAGGGTCCCGAGATGAGGCGAAACAAGCAACCTTTCGAGCACCAGGATGGAAGAAACAATCTTGAGAATTGAATCTGTCCAATTAGAAAAAGAGATCCAGAACGGCTATTTGGGTCTCCCAGTCTGGCTTATATGCCCAAAACCGCCAGGGTTGGGGTCTCTGCAGCCCCAACGAGGGTCGAAAGAACACTCACTGCTACTCCGCCAACCCATCAAACACATTTCCGATTGTATAGTCTACCGGAAAGCCTGCAGGAAAGAAGAAGACAACTCGAGAAGAGGGGGGAGGGGGAGGGGGAGGCCGTCGAGTTTCTTGATCACGTCACGATCCGGTACGAAGGCCCAACCCGCGCGTCAGTACCAGATCGTGGACTTGGGAAGACCACCTGGGTGACGAGCCAGGCGTCCGCAGATGATGCTGTCAGGCGCGGTGCTGATGGCGTCGGCGAGGAGCCAGCCCTGTCCCGAGGTCTGCGAAGATAGCGCCACACGAATAGGTGGTGCCCACCTGGGTCAAGGTCAGATCCAAGGTCGTATCATATGTCGTAGGTGAAGGAGAGCATGGTCTGTGAGTATTCTCAGGCTGAGGAACCTGGGAACCTGACGGGGTCCCCATGGGCACTACTACAAGGGGTATAGGCTGTCACTGGATACAAACCTCTCAAAGCACAGGAGGATATGGGATCTCGGGGGTTACAGTGTCTGATTTGGATTATAAAAGCGGAGCTCGTGCACAGGCCCAACCGCTCCTCGGACGGCTACTGCAGGGAGGCAGGAAGAAACAGCCTCGTCTGAGGACGATGGTTAGGGATTAAGGACTAGGCGGCCTCCTTCGCGTCCACCTGCACGTTCATCGTGTTCAGCACCGTCTGCGCGCTCCTCTTCTCGAGCGACTTCTTGACCGGGTTCGGCGCGGAGAAGACCTCCTCCAGCTCCTCGAGCGTCCGGTCCTTGGTCTCGGGGAAGTAGAAGTACATGACCAGGGCCTCGAGCAGATCCCAGAATATGAACACTATGTAGAAGAAGTAATGGATGTGCTCAAAGGCCGGGCCGGACGAGTACGCCAGGATGACGCTGGAGACAGAAGATGCGAAGTTGCCCAGGGCGGTGCCCTTTGCGCGGGTCGCCGTCGGCAGTGTCTCGGCGATGTACATGCTCTGGAGCGGGGTCCAGCCGAACGAGAAGACGATGCCGAATATGAAGATGAAGGCGACGGTGGCATTGCCCGCGGAGTGGTTGGACGGGTCGTCCAGGGATACTTTGGAGGTGCCCGTGATGATGGCAAAGCACACCGATGAGAAGATGATGCTGTACAATAGGATGGGCCGGCGGCCGACCACATCCGTCATGCGCGCACCGAGACAAGAGCCGATGAGACAGAGGGCCGGGTTGATGCCGTTGATGGCCAGGACGGTGTGCTCGGCAGTGATGCCGGCGTTGTTCAGCATCGTCGCCATGTAGTATGACGACAAGGAGTTGCCGCTCAGCTGGCCGAAACAGGCCATCCCGATGACACAGATGAGCCGGCGCCTGGCCGAGTGGGTGTTCCAGAGCTCGCGGTAGTCCCACCACCTCTTGTCCGAGGCCTCCTTGGAGATCTGCTGGAGCATCTCCTTCATCTGCAGCTGCACGTAGGGGCTTTCCATGTCGCCCTCGCCATGGTACTTGGCGAGGACCTGGGCGGCCTGTTCGTGCCTGTCCTGAGCCACGAGCCAGCGAGGAGACTCGGGCAGTAAGAAGACAAACAGGCACACGATGCCCGAGGTGATCATCTGGCACCAGATGGGGATGCGCCATGCCAGATTGTCATTGTTGATGTAGGCGCAGCCGTAGGACACCCAGGAGGCGATGATGGAGCCGATGTACCAGGTACAGTTGTAGAGGCCGGTGAGGGTGCCGCGGTACGCCGGGTGGGCCATCTCGCTGACGTATGTCGGCGCCGAGACGCAGCAGAAGCTCACGCCGAAACCGAGGACGAAACGGCCGCCGAGGAACTGGGCGCTGGACTTGGAAGGGGCCTGGATGCAGGTCCCGACGATGACGAGGAGGGACCCGATGAACATGCCCCAGCGCCGGCCGAGGTAGTCGTTTGTCGGGCCGGTGAGGAAGACGGCAGCTACAGAGCCGATGTTGTACATCATGAAGACGATGCCGATGCTGGAACCCTCGGTGGTCATGTGGAAATAGTGCTGGTACGCAGTCATCCCGTTCAGAGAGCCCATGAGAGAGCCATCATAGCCGTTCAGGGCCCTGGGGTGGCAAAGGTGATCAGTTTGAGCCCTGGGTACGCTGGAACGGCCCACATGCCACAAAGGACTCACCCGCAGAGGTATGCAACAGCCAGGACGAGATAGAGGCGGACCATGGGCCAGGTCCACGGCGAGATCTTCTCCTTGGTCGTCTCATGGGCAATATGGACGGCGGTGTCGACGGTGTGCAGGTCGTCCTGGTGGTCGATGCCAGGCGACTTCTCGTCAGCGGTAGCCATCGTGTCTCTTGGCAGGCTTGCTATGGCCGGCCTCCTGCTTCTGGTGATAGATCCTGCAGAGACGCGAACGGTGGAGCCCATCTGGCGTGACACGAGACGTCCGCGGGAGGATGCGATGGAGAGAGCCTTTATATGCGCAAAGGCAGGCGAGGCACAGCAGCTGCAGGAGACGGATGCAGAGCAACGTCGAGGCGAGTCCAGCCTGGCCTAGCGGCAAGGATCACAAGCCCGTGTCGCCGCTCACGCGACCCTCTTCACAGGCGACGGCGGCCTGGCACTCATGGTCGTTGGGAGGCAATGCGCCGGGGGGGCCTGCATGCCAGGCCCTCTGGACCCCTTCCCCTTCCGGCTGGGGACATTGGGCTTGACCGTCTTCCCCGCACTGCGATTATTGGTTCTTCTTCTCGCGGGCAGAGCCAAGGGGTGACGCTGGCGTGTTGTCTGCAGGGCATACCGTAGTGATACGGCAGGGTTCTGGCGCGAGCTGGCGTGGATTGGCATGCTCTGGCCGGCTCCGAGGGCTCCGGGCTCAGGTACCACCATCTACCGTGCTATACCTATATCTGTACGCAGCACACGTGGTAGTATGGACTATAGTGGGTGGTGAGCTCGAAATACCGTCTTGTGTGAGGTGCGCATATAACATTCCACGCCTCGTTCTGGGGTCTCCAGTTCCTTGGCCGTGGTGCCCCCCCGCCTTTACCCCGGGCCACCAGCGCTGAGAATTGGCTGATGGTCAGGACAGGAGGCAGGGTGCAGGGGCCAGGGACCAGCCTGGGGTGATCGCTGCAGTCAGGCGAGAACCCACTCCTTACCCCAATCTTTCGGCTCCGTCATCCCCGTACACAAGTAATCGTACTATGGTACCACCCGTTGGTACCGCCAGCCATAGTAATTTCGATACTAGACCCGGATGAATTGGGATGCCGAGGAGTACTGCACGACTCGTCCCTGCGGCCTGAACGTCCGGGGCTCAGAGCTCTTGTGGCTATGGTAGATGATGGTCTTCGCACACGGGGGAGTTCAGGCCTACCTCTCCAGCAGGAGGAAGACGTACATAGAAGTCAGGTCACACCACCAGAAATCCAGGGGCGGCCACTCTTTGTAGTACGGCGCTATGACGAAGAGACCAACAATAACATCATATGGAGTACTCTACCACGGGGAAAACGCCCCTCCCCAACTAAATATTTCTTAGATTATACTCATTTCGACGCAATCGGTAGCCTGGCTGTCCTATCTGCTTGCTGGCTGCTGATTAGACTTGGTCGTGTATTTTGGCTTGCGAGGTTCGGGTGAAGGAAAGTGGGGGGATTCCGATATGGGGCATCTTGAGTGCGGGGTAGCAACGAACCCCCCCCCTCCACCCCCCCTCCACCCCCCTCCAGAAAATGGGTGGAATTCACCTCGATGACCGTATAGGAATATTTCTCGTGGAATTCAACGCCCGGAATCCGCAGTCCCACGGAATATCTGCATAACTCTCGTCTCGTCTGTTGTGCCTTGTGGTGAGGACTCACGTCCGCAGGTGTCATCCATTGTGGGCCGCAGAGTAACACTCCAGCAAGGTACAGGCATTGCGGCATCCCGAGGTTCCAAGGCCAAGGCGGATAGATCACCGCGGGGCGACGGCCGTCCTGGCCTAAATACTGCGGGCTCCCCTTCTGTCGCCGGCCTGTCCTCTCCTCTTGTCCGTTGCGCTTCTTGTTGTGATCCATCCCAATGGGCCAGTGTCTCAAGATGGCCCCCGCCGGCATCCCCCTCCAGGAGGACAAGCAGAGTCCAGACTACTGCAACGAGGCCGTCTTCAGGCGGAACTGTCTTCCTGCCCGCTCGTACTTCATCCCGGACACCTCACTCCTGCTCAACGGCAGCTGGGACTTCCATTACGCCTCCACGCCTCTCGAGGCGCCGGGGCCCGAGGCCGTCAAGGACACGGCTTGGACAAAGCAGAAGGTCCCTGGCCACTGGCAGCTGCAGGGCTACGGAAAGCCTTGGTACACGAACGTCCAGTTCCCAATTCCTGTCTGCCCCCCACACGTACCGACCGAAAACCCAACCGGCACCTACAAGAGGACCTTCTTCGTGCCGGGCACATGGGATGCCTCGGCGCAGCTGAGGTTGCGCTTCGACGGCGTGGACAGTGCTTATCATGTCTGGGTCAACGGGGTGTTGGTAGGCTATGCCCAGGGGGCGAGGAACCCTCACGAGTTCGACGTCTCCGAATATGTGGAGACGGGCGGCCCCAACGAGCTGTTCGTCCGGGTCTACCAGTGGTCGGACGGCACTTATATCGAGGACCAGGACCAGTGGTGGCTCTCAGGTACCTCGCCTGCTCGCGATCCTGCCAGGACGCCCGGCTGACAGGCTGTGTCTTAGGCATCTTTAGAGACGTCCACCTCCTCGCCTTCCCTACCGACGCGCGGATCGAGGACTGGTTCATCCGAACTGATCTCGACGACAAGTACGAGAATGCCACTCTTCAGGCTACGATCGATGTCTTGAGCGGAAGGGCAGGGACAGTTGAGCTCACGCTTTCGGAGCTGGACAGGAACGGCGGTGCCGTGGTTGGGACCAAGACGGTCGACGTCGGATCTGGGTCTTCTAAGCTTGACATATCTCTACCTGTGACCAAGCCGGAGAAGTGGACTGCCGAATCTCCCTATCTTTACTCCGTGAGGCTGACCCTGAGGGCATCTTCATCCGACCCCTATACCGTCACCCAGAGGATCGGGTTCCGCAAGGTCGAGCTGATCGACGGCCTCATGACCGTCAACGGCTCCCGCATTCGCCTGCGCGGCGTCAACAGACACGAACACCACCCTCGCTTCGGCCGTGCGGTGCCCCTCGAGTTCATCAAGCAGGACCTCCTCCTTATGAAGACCCACAACGTTAATGCCCTCCGTTGCTCTCACTACCCATCCCACCCCAAGATATTA
Source organism: Endothia cerciana (assembly GCA_026119935.1). Taxonomy (NCBI): domain Eukaryota; kingdom Fungi; phylum Ascomycota; class Sordariomycetes; order Diaporthales; family Cryphonectriaceae; genus Endothia; species Endothia cerciana. The sequence goes on from JALRMH010000015.1 coordinate 104,937, forward strand.
GACATGGCTGACGAGCTGGGCCTCTGGGTCATGGACGAGGCTGACCTCGAGTGCCACGGCTTTTACGACGCAGTCGCAAGACCCCAGGATATCCCGGAACATATGGACTACGAGGAGCGAAAGAAGTTCACTTTTCCCCAAGCCGCCAAGTTTACCACCGACAACCCGACCTGGAAGGAAGCGTACGTAGACCGCATGAGGGACATGATCCAGCGCGACAAGAACCACGCTTCTGTGATTATATGGAGCTTGGGCAACGAGGCTTTCTACGGTCAGAACCACAAGGCCATGTACGAGTACGGAAAGGAGGTCGACCCTGGAAGGTTGATACACTACGAGGGCGATGTGCACGCCGAGACTGCGGACATGTACAGCTACATGTACCCCCCGATCGAGCGACTGCTCAAGCTGTCACAGACGGAAGGCGTCAAGGGCGGCAAGTACGAGAAGCCGGTGGTACTCTGTGAATATGGACATGCCATGGGCAATGGGCCAGGGTGGCTTGAAGACTATGAGGAGCTGTTCAGGACCCATCCGCGCTTGCAGGGCGGATTCATCTGGGAGTGGGCAAATCATGGCCTGTGGAAAGAAGATGGTGACGGGACTGGCAAGGGTGGCTACTATGGCTATGGTGGCGATTTCGGTGATTTCCCCAACGACAGCACGTTCGTCATGGACGGCTTGTGTTTCAGCGACCATGAGCCTACGCCAGGCCTGACCGAGTACAAGAAGGTCATCCAGCCGGTAGGTTTCTCTGTGGATGGCGACAAGCTCAGCATGGAGAACTACTACGACTTCGCCGACCTGTCCCACCTGGTCGCCTCGTACAAGGTGGAGAAGCTGGGCCAGGAGTAAGTGCATTGCTCCAGGCTTTGGCTGATTCGTGCCATACTGACCGAACTGCAGGAGCAGACTACTTGCCTCGGGCAAGCTCGACATACCCGATATTAAGGCGGGCAAGAAGGGCGAGATTGATCTAAAGAGCGCCCTTTCGAAGTTCAAGAGCAACAAGGACGTATTCGTGACGGTGTCTTTGGCCAACCGCGACGAGACCCCTGGGCTCAGCGCCGGGCACGAGGTTGCGTGGACGCAGTGGCAGCTCTACAGCACCGCACAGTCACGATCATCGTTATCGCTTGGCAGGCCCTCCTCCTCGGTCAGTGTTACCTCTGCTGGATCCAAGGTTACGGTCTCTGGCCCGCACTATACTTTCGAGTTCGACCGTGCCCGCGGTGCACCCACCTCCTGGGCCGTGAATGGCGTGTCTATCCTCGAGGCCGACCCCTCGACCGGAGTTGCCATCATCCCCTCATTCTGGCGCCCCGCCACAGATAATGATGTCCCGGACTCTCTGCCATACTGGCAGCGCTTCGGTGTCGACATCTTGGAGTCTCAACTGCGCTCCTTTGAAATCGACACCTCGGACCCTGGCAAGGCAGTCCTCAAAGCGCGCACTTTCATCACACCCCCTGTGCTAGCATGGGGCTTCGATGTCGAGATCGAGTATACTGTTACCAATACCGGCGCGCTGGAGATTGATGTCAAGAGTCTCAAGCCCAACGGTGCGATCCCCAAGCACGTCCCGCGGGCAGGCTTCAACCTCCGCCTGAGCAAGCACCTAGACACCGTCTCCTGGTACGGCCTCGGCCCAGGCGAGAGTTATCCGGACAAGAAGTCCGCCCAGCGCACGGGCATCTGGACAGTCCCTACGGTCAAGGACCTGCAGGTGCCCTATGAGGTGCCGCAGGAGAATGCCAACCGCATGGAGACGCGCTGGGTACAATTTGCTGACCCGCACGGGGCGGGCGTCAAGGCCACCTCCACCAACGACAACGGGGACCTGTTCAACTGGCTCGCGAGCAACCACTCTGCCGAGACAGTGCACGCGGCCAGGCACCCGCCCGACCTGGTCGAAGAGGATGCCACGCTGGTGAGGCTGGACTACAAGGTTGCCGGTGTGGGCACCGCGGCCTGCGGCCCCGGTGTTAGGGAGGACCTGTTGGTCAAGGTAGAGGAGATGAGCTTCGGGTTCGTGTTGGAGAGCGTCGGGCTTTGAGACGGCTTCGAGACACGGCCCCTTATATACATAGACCTTTATGTAGTGGATGGGAAACGCAGCATTTACCGAGAAGATGCCAACGCAACTTGACCACATATGGCTGCGTCACCACATCAAGCCCTTCTAGGAATCCAGCCGGAAATTCAGCCCTACTTAGCACCTCCGTCGTTAGGGTGAAGAGGCTAGCATCCGAATCCAAAGACGTCGAAACTCAAGATGCACCCAACATAGATACGAACAAGAATCATTATCATATATAAGGACGAATCCCACAGCAAGCTTTCACGATATGGAGAACGTCTGCTGGAGCGGAAGATCTCTACTGCTCCTCCCCGCGTACACCTGATACTCGCCCGCCTGCAACAGCCACTTCTGGGCCGCCACGTCCCAGACGCTCAGGTCCCGCCGCGTCAGCGCGAACTGCACCGTCGCGGTCTCGCCCGCCGCGATCAGCGGCTTCTCGAACCCGCGCAGCTGCCTCACGGGCACGCCGTCGCCCGGGATCCCCAGGTACAGCTGCGCGACCTCCATGCCGCCCACCGCGCCCGCGTTCGTGACGTCGGCCGTCACGCGGACCACCTCATCCCAGAGGTCCGCCTGGCCGCCGGGCGAGACCGTGCCGGTGGGGTACGGCGCCGTGGAGCTGTTGGTCACGGCGACCTGCAGGTTCGCGTAGTCGAAGGTCGTGTAGCTGAGGCCGAAGCCGAACTCGTAGCGCGGGGTGATGTTCATGAGGTCGAAGTGGCGGTAGTCGATGTAGACCCCCTCGGTGAAGTTGGACTGCGGGAAGTGCTGGAACATGCCGGTCAGGGTCTTGTCCGGCGTGAGCAGGGCCCCGTAGTCGCTCTCGTTGAAGGCCACGGTGTAGGGGAGGCGGCCAGACGGGTTCTCCTTGCCGTACAGGATGTCGATGAGGGCCTTTCCGCTGTCCTGCCCCGGCAGGTGCGCGAAGATGATGGCCGTGACATTGGGGTGGTCGACGACGAGACGGGTGCCCGCGTTGTGGAACACTACAATGGTGTTGTTGCACTGGTCTGCCACATACTGGATAAGGCCATCAGTGAAGTCGTCTTGGACAGCTGGTCGATCGTAGCCCTCCGTCGCCCATGCGTTACCGACTACGATGCAGGCATCACTCGTCGGGTTGACACTGGGGTTCCCGTTCTCGAAGTCCCAGTAGAGGTCGGTCCCATCTTCGTAAGCCTGGGCGACCAGGGCGTCGTATGGAGCACTGATGAAGCTCTGGGACGTGGTCCCCGATCCACCACCACTGATGAGGGTGCCGTTTGGAGCCGTAGAGGAGACGGTCAAGTTCAGATCACCGAGGAAGGCCAGGTTGAACTCGGTGAGGTTGGCAGACTCCACCCCGCCCGTCCAGGCTGAGAAAAGACCACCTGCGGGGACAGCCTCCTGTGTATCCTGTTAGCGAGGGATGGCCGGTACTGGGCTACCTGCACAGGATAGGGCACTGACATAGTTGTTGACGTTGGGTGCCCTGGCCGAGTAACCGAATATCGAGATGAGCTTCATCTCGGCAGACCTCAGGGGAAGGGCTTGGTTGGTATTCTTGACCAGCACATGGCCCTCTACTGCGCCGGCGAACAAGGTCGGCCTGCCGCTGGCGTTGCGAGCGTCGACGACAGGATGGGGGAGGGATAAGTTGGCAGCGAGTCCATAGCCTGGTGATGGAAAGTCTGGCGCATCTTGGCCGAGCTGGTACCATGAAGCCAAGATCCTGCTCGGAAAGGGTGGTAAGCCCTTGCCCATGTCCAGCTCTTAACAATCGGACGTACCTAGTGACCATGTCATCCAGCCGGGTCTCATTGACGGTGCCGTTTCTGATGGCCAGGGTCAGATTGTCCCCCCAGACCGTGGAGTCCGGCATAGCAACATCAAGACCAGCCAGGGCGGAGGCGACGCCGGCGGACTGAGCATCCCAGTCTGAGACCACAAAGCCTTGGAAACCAAGCTCGCCCTTCAGAAGCCCATTCAGGGTCTTGCTGTTCTGGCAGGCTGCGGAATTATTGACCCTGTTGTAGCTGCACATGATGTTGGCCGTTCCGGCGCGGACAGCATCCTGGAAAGGCCTGAGGACGGTGGCAGGTTAGCGGACAGTCCTACACCTCCGTTTTTGAGGAGAGATCGGCGTACCAGAGATACAACTCATGCATCGTCCTGTCATCCACGTTTGAAGAAATCGGCTCGGCCCACGGCGTGTTCGTGGTGGCCACCCGATGAGTTTCCTGCTCATAGCCCAGGAAATGCTTCGTGCTGGTGATCACACCTGCATCTTGAACACCGGCCACAGATTCGAAGACCAGCTGCCCGGACAGGTATGGGTCAGGCGAGAAGCCTTGCTCGGTATAGTCAGCAGAATATTCTTTCAAGCTACTAAAAAACAGAATTTTAAAAAAGGAGTTCAAGGGAGAAACGCTTACCCTCCCAGTTCCTGCCTCCTTCAACCACCCGGCCCGCCGGTCCCACGACCGGACCCAGTATTATGTTCACTCCCTTTGTCCTGGCCTCACCGCCGATGTAATGGCCTCTGTTGTATGTCAAGGCTTTGTTCCAACTGGCGGCAGCGTGTATACCGGACGGCCATGCGCTGACGTAGTCCGTAACACCTACACCGTTCCCGCCATTTGCCAGACACAGGCCTGGGAACCCCAGACGAGGCACACCTGCTATCATTCCTGCGCATCCCGTGTCGAAATCTACTCCACTGGTAAGGTTGACCTGTGGCAGATCGTCAGCCAGGGCCCCGCGATTCCTTTTCCGCAAAGAGGAGTGAGAGAAGTAGTAGATAAGACTAGGGAGAAAGAGATGGGACGGTAAAATCTCGAGGGATTAAGGGGCGTTCAGAGATATTTAACCAAACGCCAGTACGCTATCCCAATTTCAAATCTCTGAGATGCGACGCACCTTTTCTTCAATGGCCATCTGCTCGACGAGGGCTTTTGCCTTCGTGATAGCAGCTGCCCAGGCGCCATTTGAATCTTGTTGAGCTACAACAACCCGCGAGTTAGTGGATTCCAAGCTCGCGTCAGCCGAAGTGGCTATGTCCGTGGACTTACGTGTAGGGTACACCGGTTCAGACTGGCCATAGAAGTAAGTATCTTCAGTGACGATATACTCAGCGCCAACATAATGACTGAGCGCTGCCGTCGTGGCGAGGCAGGCAATGGCGGATCGTATCATCGTAGCTGGCGGATATTCATGTGATGCTTGCAGCGGGACCTGTCAACAGGGTTCAGCTGTGAGACCTTGGCAGCAGAAGCGCTTGCAAAGAAGAATGAAAGCGTCGAGAAGAACAGAGCAGATGCAACGAGGGCAAAGTGCAAGAGGGGTCAGATTATGAGGCGTATGCACATGTAAGGATCTTGTATTGGTGAGAACGGCAGATGGCCAGAAGGTGACACTCGAGGAGAGTAAATGCGAGTAGGGCAAAAGTACGGAGAGGCGAGACTTGCGAATAGGTAAGGGCTCCAGGATGATCAGGTGAGAAAACCAGGATAACAAGATCGAGGTTCAGACTTCTCCTCTTTCTTCACTAACGTTAACAAAGGGGGGCGGGGGCCAGTCAGGATATAGCAACTCGCGAAAACTGGTGATCAGCACCCGAGTGAGCCCATTAGGCCCCCTCTCTTTTGAATTTGACAAGGCGGTCCCCAACCGACACTTAACCGCGAACAACGGAAAAGGATTTAGCAGCCGAAATAGGTCTTATACCACATAGTCCGCCGTGGGTACGATTAGGTTCTCCCATCCTCGAACTAGGGGATTGAGTCCACCTTGCCGCTTTGAGGCTTTCCGCTTTGAGGCTTTCTTGGCCTTGATGAGGTGCACTCGGCGCCGCTTCGGTGGTATTCAGGATCCATTTACTATGTACAATCACTAGTTTGACGAGGCCGGATATTGATACCCTCGCCTGGGCGCGATGAGGACCGAAAGCTCCAAGGCCTCTCCATGCGGTGGTGGAGAACTATCAGCCAGAATATTGGTCGTGATTGGGTCGACTCCAGGACTTGGTCTCCCGTCGCCGGAATATCACCGGGACATCATCTTGGCGCATCCATCCTGCCGATGACCATCCTCGGCTCCTGCAGGGCCGGGCAGTGGCAGCCGTCTTGTAATGGCGTTGTTGCACCGCAAGAGCCCAACACGGCGGTCTCGAGCCAAGGAAGATCGCGCGTCGGTGTGCCCATATGTGGGTCGGGCAACGGCGTGAGGATATCGAGAGTGTGGGGCCCCGGATCACAAGACCAACCACGCCTCCTTCAAGAACTTTACCAAATCCACATCATGGGTGGCATTGGACGTCTTGTACTCACCGGCTGTCGGCTATTGTTACTTTGCATGAGCTCTCCCATATATGCGGGGGGGGGGGAATTATGAGACCCACTTGAACAGAAAACATGGAGGGCCTCGTGGCCGGCCGTGGAGCCCCGCATTCTGCAATGTCACCTGCACGACCCACTGGTCATGATCGGTCATACCACGTACCTACTAACATAGTACATTACAGCGCTCTGGAGACTACCAGTGACTACTAAGGTGCCGATGTGCGGACTAGATCCCTGGGAAGATTTGGAATTGTGTGGGGACTTCAGGACCGGACTTGATCTAGAATCCGAGACGTACTGGAAGTTCAGCATGAGCTTGCCTTTTGAAATGTGTTCGCCGTCGACGAGCGGGAAAAGCCGCAGCAATACTCTAGGGTCATATTCATGGTCTCAGTATGTCTTGATATTCGCCTATTGTATGTAGCACAGGACTGTCTTGTTGACCCTGTCACTGTGGTAGCCTGAGTTCTGGCATCCATCACTTCGCCTGGATTTTAAAAAGTTTGGCGCCATGCCAATTTTCAATGTACAACATAGCCATTTCCTGAGTGCACGGCTTCACACATCAGCACGTGCTGAATTTATGAGCTGGTCTTTCAATCGTCTTGGCTCATTAACGAACGGGAAACAAGACGTCATACATATGTGAAGCATATGTGTACAGTCTAACGACTCTCGAACACTGGCGTACAGATCACTCGCTGAAACAGAGTAGATAATCATTGTGTATCCTGGTATAGACCTCGTATGTCTTGACTCCATCTCTATTTCAGTTCTAAATGGTTTTCCTTTCTTTCACGCCAACACCGGAGGAAGAAGAATATCTAAAATTAAATATGGTGAATAGATTCTTCCCTTGTGTGAGTCTCTGTGATATATTTTCTGCTTCCTCTACCTCCGTCACCGGCGGTCTTTCTTATTAACGACATTTGTGTTCTTCGGATGATCTTTAGAGTGATTCATGTTTACACTAGAAACAATTTGCGGAACAAACACGTCACAACGTCAAACATTTTGTCCACTGATGGAGACATCAGAGTGGGACAAGAATAGATGACAACATCACCGTCAAGATTCGCATCGCTCGACACTTCTCGGCTCCCCATCTCAATCTTTAATAACTCATTACTGGTTTGCCTGGCCGGACTGAGATCGGTACTATTAGAAAGGACATGCCCTCTATCTCACCTATGGCAAGCCCACTATAATGCGGTATGAAGAGCATAGAGCCAATGGTAGAACCAACAATAACCCAGGAATGTTTGCCCTGCACGGCAACCAACCAGAGAATACTCCATATCACCTCCCCTACTACTATAAAGTGCAGACAATAGAACGCTCATCAATTAGACAATGGTAATCTTGATGTACACATTCAAAAGGTATGGTAAATTCCAACTAGATAATGGCAACTTCACTGCCAAGGGACTTGGAAATGGCTTTCCTGCTGCAACAATTATTCAGACAGATCATCACATATTCACTAGACAATGGGCAGGTTTAGTGCATATTTCCCTGCAGTCCCAGACTTGACTACCACATAACCTCCCTCTATATCAACTCTCCCCTCTCCTCTTCCTCTGATTCTTGCAACAAACAAACAGTTATCTTCTCAGTCTTCTTCATTGACCGTCGACCGAATACGAAGTAAATGTCAACAATGTCACCGTTCTCATAACACACCTTCGAGATGGCCTCTTCATACGATATCGACTTCATGCCCGGCACCCTCGCCTGGCTCGGCTCCAGCCTGGGCTCTGCGCGCCTCAAGCCCAAGCAACACCCCGGCACCATCGCCAAGAAGCCTGAGACTCCTCCTCCTCCTCCTCCCGCCCTCACCAAGCGGGAAATCACCAAGAGGGCTGGAAACCTCACGATCTACGTCCCTCAGGTCTACGGCCGAGATCTCGGCATTAGCATGAAGGAGACCAGCAGCACCGTCGTGGAAGCCCACGGCGCCGTTCGCCCCTCGACCTCAGCATCCAACCCTCAGCTCCTCGTTAGCACCACCACTGCGGTGAAGAACGAGCAGGTCCGCCATCCCCGCCGCCTGCTGGACATCCAGGTGGGCGTCAACACTGCCGTCACGGTCAAGAATGAGCACATCTACGCCGCGATCGACACTGCTGGCGCTGTCAAGAACGAGCCCCATCCACGCCAGGCGTGGGTGGGTCGTCAGCACTGGTCCCCGGCGCTGAGGGGACGATGAGACGATGAGTAATTCAAACAGAAGGCGACGAGGACCGAAGGTCAGGCTGCCAACAGCATAGAGGATGGAATGAGAGATGGCAGTAAGAAGCGCCAGGGGAAGGCTGGAGGATAGGGAGCATACAAGAGGATCCAAGGGTCGGACAGACCAGATTCAGGGAATGTCCACTCGAGACAACTCGACAAGTTCACAAAAGGTACATCTAAATGCATCGGAAGCGTGTGCCCCAAACTCTCTGCCAGGACTCAAAGTGAATGCCGTCATCTGTTCACTATTCTGTGCTCTAAGAGCCAACGCTCGCCTGGTATCCGAAAATCGTAGGAGAAAAGAACGCTGATATCTAAGTAAACCGATTGGGAATATGCCGATGTGCACGCCGTATCCTGCCATGACGCCGTCCCAGTATCTTGCTTCCTGAAATTTCCCTTTCTACCCGATGGCCAATCACGCTTGTAGGAAACTTGATAGGATGGACCTTTAGATGTTTGGTCGCATAATCTACCGCCTAGGCTTTTGGTTGTGTGGACTTATCGACCTCAGGTTCATCGTAACCGAGTCCTGGTGGAATTGGTCCGTCTTCGGGTGATACCAGGCAAATACGTCAATGAACACCCGTCCTTTGGGCGAATCTAGAGCGACCATTCCGTGCACTGCCACCGACCCTCGTGGTGGATAATATCGAAGAGGTTTCCACGCCTGCCTATATTTCGCGATGAAGGCCATCCAGGGACCTGATCCCTTACCGATCAGTTCCGAGTAGTATGGTATGTTTTCTTTCGTCAAAGACCTGCCAGCCTCCTTCGACGACTCAGCTTTACCTACTGCGGAAGGGTTCGACTGGGAGGATGGCTCGGACGCGGATGAGGAAGCTGAAGCGGTGGAGGAGGCAGCGGATGATGAACTCGCCGCTGTGCTGCCGTCGGCAGTCTGTCGCGCGCCTAGTTTGTTGAGGGTCTTTGCGATTTCTGGATTTGGGCCTGATGTGTTGATGTCCTTGCCCCCTGGCTGGTAGCCGAAGTACTTAGCCACTTTTGACACGTTCTGTTTCACCATGGCCTTGGCGAAGGCGTAGGAGGCGCTGGCAACAGGATACGGCATGAGTATTCGATCGAGAAGGGCCTTCGTTCTTGCGTCAACCTTTTGTGTCTTCACGACAAGGCCTTCTTCGTTCCATTCCATGCTGCGAGCGAGTACTTGTCAGCTTGGGTCCAACGGGAGGGGTCCCGCGACAAAGTGTGGAGCAACATACCCCCAACGAACAAATTCGGGCGGTGGCTTCTCCGGAAAGGATACTATCAACCATCTGGGCCCCAACTGGAAGCCCTCTCCTTTCTTTGCCCACTTCATCACAAAGGGGTTTTTATCAGCCGCCCTCTTGACTATCATGCTGAGGTCATCCTTGACCCTCTGACGTAGCTTTTCGTCCTTGTTGAACTCGATGAAGCTCTGCCATTCCTCCCCGGCGCCGGCGTAGGGGGCGGGCTGGACCTGCTTCTCGGTGAAGGGGAAGGGAATGAACAAGGGCTCGACTTCCTCTTCGAGGCTTTTCGGTAATGGGCGAGGATCGAGGTTCTTGAGAGGCAGGAAGGCTATCTCGTCCCAAACGTAGAGACAGACGCCTGCGACCATGCCGTACGTCGCCGCTTTCCTGTGCACGGTCGGTCGTCAGCGAGAGCGCAGGCGCGGAGTGGGAAGCCCATATATGAACGAACCTCACCATGCCCATCCTGGGCTGTATCCTGACCTGATGTAGGACGACCTGTTCACCAGAGGAGACTGCGCCAGCAATCTTGGGTGCTGCCCATGCCCGACCTGGACTTCGGCTGAGTGCTTGACGAAACATGGTCATAGGTCTAGGCGGCGAGGGCCCCTGGACCGGAGAGATGGCGTTGGAGGAAGAGAAGGCGCGCCAGGTGCAGGCGGCCGCGGCACAGGATGATCCAAGCCCTGAAGCTGTCGGTTGAGTCCGGTGCCTGTAAACTTGGCTCGTCCGGTCCTTCGAAAGCCTGAGCCTATTCGGCGGGGGGTCTTGTGCCTGTCGCGTTGGGTGGGTGGGGGAGAGGGTTTGTCTCTCTGCGCAAAGAGAACAGACCGGGATGGTGTCCGCCTCTGTCTAAGAACCGAACAAATAAACGATGGACTGAGAAGAAGAATATGCGGAGAGAATCGAATAGCAAGACGTTGTCATCGGGCAGGGGCGGAAATGCAGCGCCATGCAGTGTATTATGGTAGTCCGAACTAGACTCGACGTCGGGCACTTTGACATGCTGCGTCCCGAGCCAAGCGACAGGCGGCGGGCAAATACTAGAAGACACCCATGGACTCTTATCGCTGATTAAGAATCAGGGGACCCTCCTCCCGCCTGCCTGCAGCCAGCCAGAACGAGGTACGTACCTCTTCTTTTCAACACGGACCAACTCAGCCTGGGATCCTGCTGCTGGGTGCTACTATCTTGGGCGTCATACGCGCAGCTTGACAAGCTCCTTCAACGACCGACCTCCTTCACCCATCGTCGTCAACAATCACCCACCTCGACACCTCCCATCCACCGGGTGCCAACAGTCCGTTCTTAATATGAGGCTTCTCAGCAGGCTAGCGATCGCTGGCCTTGCAGGTCTTGCCAGTGCTGCAACGAGCGAGCCAGCCGAGGTCTACATCCTCTCGAAATCAACCCTACCCTCCTCCTCCTCGAATCCCCACATACCACGACAAGTAGCCAGAGACATCTTGGTGTCAAGGGTCGGCGGTCAGAGGCAGTTGGGTGACCTGCCGGAGTCGATCACTGCCGACGAGGCGCTGTCATACATCTCGCAATACGGAAGGCCGCCCAAGCCGCTGTTTGGCGATGCCGCATCTTCGTCAGCTGGGGGGAGCACCCCCTCACAGCTGGTCATTATGCTCGAGGGTATCGACGAGAGCAATGCCAAGAACCTGAGGAAGGAGCTCAAGTCCCAAGGGTCCAAGCCTGCGTTCACTGTAGCAGACCCTCCATCCGCCAAGGCCAACAAGCACCTTGTCGACGTCGAGCTGTCGTCCGTTTCCGGATCCTGCGACATTGCCGCAGCTATCAACCCCTACGACAGCTGCTGGAATGGCCTGTCCCTTGTCGTAAAGTATGATGTTGGAAAGGTGAGTTCTACACCACAGCTGTCCCCTTTTTGCCTCCAGATCTGCAATGCTGACTCTCGTCTGGCAGAGCCTAAGCATCCTTGACGTCCTCATCGACAACATCACCCCCCTCCGCAGCGCCGTGTCCTCCGACACCCTCGAGACGGTCCTCATCCTTCTGCCCGAGAGCAGCCGCTCCTCCAAGCATGCCTCCTGGACCACCAACGCCCCCAGTGAACTACGCCGTCGCATCGAGACGCCCATTAGCGACATCCAAGCCAAGCCCGTTGTCGTGCCCGGCAGCGGCGACGAGGATCTCTCCTCGCCTGCCTTTTCCTCCGCCTCCCAGGCCCCGACCAAGATGAATCTCGGCTGCTTCTCGAGCTATAACAGCTGCGTGACCGCGACAAACAACTGCACAGGCCACGGGGACTGCGTGGACAAGTACGCCGAGAACACCCTGAACGGCCAGGAGAGCGACAAGCAGTGCTTCGTATGCTACTGCAAGTCGGTCAAGACGCACCCGGAGAAGGAGGACCAGCATACTCATTGGGGCGGAGCTTACTGCCAGAAGATCGATGTTAGCTCGCCTTTCTGGTTACTGGCCGGGACGACCATTATTCTTGTGGGGTTGGTGACGGGAGCCATTGCCATGTTGTTCAACGTAGGCGAGGAGAAGCTGCCGGGCGTCATTGGTGCCGGTGTGTCGAGGTCGAAGTAAGCGAGGCATATGGCGATGAGGAGAGTGAGAAGGGCAGTGGGTATATGAGAAGACCAAACTCAGGGCTGCCGGTTGATCGTATCTAGACGAAGTTGAAAATGGAGGCACGGCAGATGACTGGCTAGGGGGGGATGTATCATATTGTTGGTGTATTGCTATTACGGCGTTAGCATGGGAAGCACATTCTCGTTTTGCATCCTCTTGTTAGATACGGAAACATAACGGGTTTTCAGAATGTCCATCGATGAAACTTGGAGCGCGACAGGAATGTCACTGGCTTCGGTGTCTATCTATCGGGTCGTTTTGGGTATCATTCCTCCACTGCATCACCGCTGTCTTCCGCCATTCTCGTAGGCGTCCCAAAGCTCTCCAGCCCCCTTTCCTCGGGCAGTATCTGCGCACCAGCAGGACCGGCCCGCAATGGCGATTGCGCAGCCAGCGTCGCCGGATCCACGGCATGCTCACTCTTAACGCCCATCGCGGACTGGTATTTCATCCCCGCCTGGTTGAGAACGTCCTGGACCTCCCGTTCCCTGTCCAGGATTTCTTTCTTCTCCTTGTCGATGCTCTCGATCCGTTTCCGCTTTGCAGCAACCTGCTCCTCCATGCTCTTGACCAGCTCCCTCATCCGCGCCAAGCTGTCACTCAGCTCCGGAAGGGGTTTCATCTTGGGAATCACCAGCCTCCCCACCCCACCGGTATCTTCCTCATCAGCGAGGCGATGCAGGCCGTCCATGGCTGCCCTCGTCTGTGCAGCCTCGTACGCCGCCTTCCGCTCGACGTCCGAGTCCGTATCCTCGTCCTCTGAAGCGCCCTCTGCCGCCTTTATCAGCTCCGCCATCTCACGCCTATGCCGCCGCTTCGCCTCCTTCTCCCCTCGCTTCCCGAGCTCGAGCCGCCCATCTTCGACGAACTCGTCGTAGCCCTCGCCCAGATCTTCGTCTTCAGCAATAAGCCGGGTGTCGTCCTTCTTCTTCTTTGGAAGCAAAGAGATGTAGCCGTCATCATCCTCCTCGGCATCTGACTTGTAGGCATCACCTTCCTTGGCAAGTCTCGCTCGCCTCTCCTTCTTCTCCCTGACTTCGGCTGCTGAGGGTATATGCCCGGTTGCCGTGCCGGTGGTAGACAGTGGGAGATCCGCCGACGGGACGAACACAGCTCCTTCCAGCTCTGCAGCACCGACCGACATGGTCTCCGAATCATCGTCATGGATGCGCAGTTTCTCTAGATTCTGCGGCGTGTTCGGCGTGGACGACCGCAGCTCCTCGAGATACTCCCTGCTATAGGACGGCCGCTCCTGCTCCGCGCCGAAGGACCGCGTGGGCAAGCTCCGGCTGGAGAGCGACGCGCGGGCCGCGCTGTTCTCTGTCGCACGCTGGGCGAGGGTCGCCGCGGAGGGGTTCTTCTTTGGCGTGAACGGTTGGGGGTCCGGCGTGTCGTCGCCTGCGTCCTCGGTAATTCCGAAGGAGAGGCGAGAGGAGGAGGCCTTCTTTTTCAGCCTGGTGGAGCCGGAGCGGCTTAGGGAGGGGCGTATTACGGCCGGGCGGGCGTCGTCGTCATCATCGTCTTCGTCCGCGGTCGCGGCGGCCGAGGTTGTGCCAGCCCTGCCATCTTCTTCGTCGTTGATATTGATGCTCCTGCGGAGGGAGGAGGATTTGATCGGGCGGCGGGTGAACTTGATGGAGGAGGGACTTGAATTTGTGGGAGGAGCTGTATAAATAGAGATGTGCGCATCAGCTAGCTGCCTTGGACAGGAGGGGAAATCAGCAAATGGGTGCTGGACTGGGTGAAGGTGCAGAGCCGGCTTACCATCGTTCATGGGCTCATCTTGAGCAGGGACGGGAGCGCCTGTCGGCTCCTCATTCTCCTCTGACACCTGGATCTTGCGCGCCTTTCTCTTTGTTCCAAACATCCTGATGGCCTCATATGAATGCTTGTCGCAGGTGATTCCGCGGTTTATGTCCAAGTTTAGTTGCCGTCGAACACGCGCCTCGGTGGGCAGGCAAGACAGGGCTTATCGGCCACTTATCGGTTCTGCCGAAGCTTAGCCGTTGACTCGTAGTTTTGACCGCGGCGCGTCCAATATGACGGAGCTTCTTCCAACCACACCTCAGCCAACCCAAGTCGTCTTCAACACGTACAGTACGGCAAGATGGCTCCCGCTCAGCCAGAATTGAAGAAGGTATGCTTCCCCGGCTTTACAAACTGAAATGACCCGCGCTGCTTGCTTTTCAGCCTCCTTTGACCACTGGAGTTCGGCTGCTCCCGCGCTGTCTCGCAGGCTCAGCTCTGGTGGCTTCACTTTGCAACCGAGCGGCGCATGCTGACAATGACCGCTACAGTACCTCGATAAGAGGCTGTTCATACAGCTGAATGGCAGTCGCAAGGTTATCGGCGTCCTACGCGGCTACGACGTCTTTCTGAACATCGTCCTCGACGAGGCTGTTGAGGAGAAGGATGGTGGGGAGAAGGTCCGGCTGGGCATGGTCGTGCGTCTACGTTCCCCAAGCGCGATCGCATCTCCCCTATGAGACTAATAATCAATGCAGGTGATCCGTGGAAACTCGGTCGTGATGCTGGAGGCCCTCGAGAGGATTGGTGGGGACGACAGGCAACACCGAGGTTAGGGCGGGACTGGAAGCCAGGGTCAATATACGGAATACGGCAGCTTCCATGGCATGCGGGGTCACAATGGGCGTGCAGGCGCTCCGACAGTTCAAAGGACGGCATACTCTTGGCCACAGCCGATATTTGGCACGACGCGAGGGTACAGCGCCCACTACGTATCAAACACCCCCACACGAGAGTACCAACACACCTTGAGACGTGGTCCTCACGTTCAGTACGGTGTAGCTCCTGACTCGGTCGGCATTTTCCACGATACCCATCCGACTCGAAGCGTCAGACATTTGAGCCCGTCGAGTCGCCTGATACTGTGCGACCTGTTACCTCTGATGAAAGGCATTTCGCACCATTGAGCGATCGAGGGGTTGGGGAAGCAAGTAACCCAAATTCTCGTCATCAATGGCTGGACAATATACTGTCGATTCGGATTAATCTAGGTGCAGCCTTGATTGTGATGGTTCCTTTCGTTTCGCTGGCGTTCAAATCTGGTCTCCCAGGTGACCTATGAAAGCAGCTTTGAAGCCATCAGGCCTCGTGATTCTCATAGCAGAGCAACATAAGTGATCGCATGTTCGTATGCCATAATTCACATTAGACAGTCGCATGAACTACGTTTCCTGACAGCAACATCATCCCCATTATCAGCTCCTTTCAAAAAATGAACATTTCTGCCGACAATGACACGGCTTGCACCCAGACCACTTCACGATGTGGCCCTGCGAGATGCAACACAACAATGGTGTCTTAGATCACGATGGACGAAGTTGTCCGTGATGCCACGCAGTATGACAGATCTCCCTTGCCTGCAGGTGGGATGGGGTGCGGACCTTGCCTGTGTGGCACCGTCACATAGATGGGATCAGCTTCATCATCTCAACCTGCTTGTCTCTCGCAACGGCGTTGCCTGCCAACGGAATGGGCAAGATCGTTTGCCCTTGAGAAAGCCTTAGGCGGCATTGATGGTATCTTGCCTGAGGCTTGGTGATATGCATTGATCCTGAGTGCCCGTTGAGGCCTGTGCGGCATCTTTGAGCTCGGCGTCCGCCAGGGTCGGGCAGGGTATGTTCGAATCGTACAGAGACCCAGTAGTTTTGGGTAACTGCGGCAATTCTTCGTGTGAGAAGTATGTAAGGGCGCCATAAAAGATGTCGAGATACTCCGAATCGGCAAGGAATGCAAAAGGCACCCGCCCGTTCTCGGGGTTGGACCGAGACTCGAACGAGAAACACTCCAGCCTGTATCCAGCCAGAAGGAGCAGCGAGTGGAGGTGTTTTTGACCGTTGCAAACGACCGTTAGACCATCTGCGCGGGTCACCAGACCTTTTATTTTCAGCCGGAAGTTAGACTGCTGCTGACCCTTATATATTTTCTTGGTACGTACCTACGTAACTTGATCTTTGCTCGTCTCCCAGTGGGGGCAATCCAGCCCAACAGCACACACCACTTCCAACCCTATGCCATCACCATCTTCAAGCTGACGAACTCTTCAAGACCTCAACACTCCTCTTCCGCCCATTCGTCTATATTATATACCGCAGTAATTGAAACAGACCACCGCCTGTCTTTCCTCCTTCTTTATTTCAACTGAGAACATTGTCCTTTCCACTAACTCAAAAGCAACAGGGCCGACAGATTGCACTGCACTACGTATTCAATACCCTCTTCCAATAGCGACGGATAGGAGAACCGAACGAGAAGGCTCTGAGCTATCACGACACGGTCGAGGCGTGAAGATGCCAAGATATCAAACAAGATGGACAACGTCTCTCGAGGATCAGTTGGGCCTCTCAGCGGCCACTTATCACGAAAAGCCTCCGAAGGTTACCATTTACAAGATCCCGCGCCTCCCAGCAGGTCTCACAGTCTCAGTTTAGACGACAGCCTCCCTAAAACGCTCAGGAGCGGCCACAACTTGTCCCCCTCTCGAAGTCAACTGTGCTTTATCGTCAGCTACTCGGGTCGAGACTTGTTCGACCGCGATCCCCTTACCTCGCCATCTCCGCGGAATAACCAGCCACAAGCCGTACAGGAGGTACCCATTCAGCCTCGATGGCATTATTACGAGGCCTCCACTCGACGCAAGAAGTGGCGCCAGCTAATGGACGGCCCAGCTATAAGCCAGTTTCTTCTCCTGCGAGGCCCTTCGATACTCAGACCTTACCGGATTATATACAGACTTTAGCCCACTTTTTGATTATTTTACAGACTTCCTACAGGTGTGTGTGTTTGAAGGTTGTTGGATATAGAAGAATACATCTGAATTTACAGATGTGTATTAGCTCGAGATCAATAATGGGATATCAAACTATGACTCTGCATGCTGACCGACAATCCCACTGACAGACAGTCTTAGTACTTCTGCTGACAGACGTTCTCGACTTTCTGCTAGCGGACGACCGCCAGCAGACCGGGACTTTCTGCCAGCAGACCTGCCTGCTAGAGCTGGCAGAGACTGCCCTAGGACTTTCTACTAGCAGACAGAGGGAGACTGTCTTCTAGCAAAGAATGGACTGCCACCAGTCTGCTAATCCATCCACCGGCAGACGTCTGCCAGAGGGACTATTATTAGCGCAGCAACGAATGTTCTGTACGAGGATCCACCTGGATGATGGAAGGCTGTGCTACCATCGGGGACGAGAAACCAGAAAGAGAGAACCGACGGTCTGATCTCCAGCTTTTAGCATAGATAAGTATCCTACAAAGTTGGAGATTTTTAGGTTTCGGATTTGTAGCCTTCGACCTGCGTTGTGGTGTCAACGTTATAATATAGTGAGTAGCATCGTAAACTAGCATCACTGATTTTCCAGTCCTCCAAGCATTACAAGTCAGCACGATTCACTATACCCTTCTTTAGATACCCTGTTACTCAACAGACCTACTATCCCCCTTTTAGTAATATCCTCGAACTTCAGCTATAGTACTTTGAACGAGAAGGAACTCCTCCTTAGAATCTGTTCTAAAGAAAGCTTTGGTCCTACTCTATTGTAATGCAGGGGCTAAAAGTAAATAAGTTCATCACTGCAACTGCAAGTTATTTAATAATAGAGGCTAACTTGAAGATTTTAGATTTACTTTATAAGTAGCAAAGTCATAACAAGTATAAAGCTTTTAAACTTATTAATTTAATATACTTGCTTTTTATTGATACACTTTTGCAAGCCTTTATTTTTGCTCTCCTAGCTATGCTTTAGCTCCGACAGAACTACCCACGTCGGAAAAATGCTGACGAGAAGCACTCCGAAGTTCACCCCGATACTCACGAAGTGGTTTACATTAGCTTCAGACTGCATAGCCCACGCCACTGTCTGGCCCAGCGCCTCGAAGCCCCGTAGGATGCCCGTATGCCGCGACACGGAGGACAGGTCGGTGGTGTACTGCCCGACGAGCCAGTACAGGAACTGTTGGAAGGCCTGACCTGCGAAAGTCCAGAAGAAAACAAGCGCGTAGGATGCGTTGAAGCCGCTGGTGAACCAGTCAAACACCGGGCTGACGGGTGCCCCGTAGTATTGTTTCTGCAGAATGATTGCCCAAACCCACGTCCCGGTCAACACTAGAACGATGGCCGAGAAGGCGATCCTGGCCCGGGTCCTAATATGGATCTTCTGGCGGTCAAGGAGCGAAGCGATCAGGAAGGAGCTGAAGATGCCCGCGAAGTTGGTGAAGAATGAGGAGAATGCCCGCGCCCGGACGGTGAAGTAGTCCGTGAGCCAGGTGCTGAGGAGGCCGTTGTAGAAATAGCTGATGAAGAAAGCCGGGAGCAAAAGGATGATCCGTCGCGATTTCAACAGGTCGAGCACGGCTTTGAACTCAGCTGCGAGGGTGGGTGCCCTGTCGATGACGACCCGAGTGCCGTCCTTGCGCCACACCTTCTCGGCCGGGCTCAAGCACAGCGCAATCGGGAGACCCAGGCACATGATGACGATGAAGACGATGTAAGTTGAGGAAGTGACCGAGCCGGACGTGGACTTTTGCGCGTTGAGGCTGAGGTTGATGGCTCCCCCGACGATGGGACCCGCCGCCTTTGCCGTCTGCCAGATGGCCAAATAGAAGGCTCTTTCACTGGGGCTGGGATAGCCAATAATGATAGCAGCCTCGGCTGCCCAGAAGAATCCCGCTGATAGACCGCACAACGCGCTGCCAAATAGCATGAACCAGGTCACCGCTCTGACATTATTGACGTACAGGCCAGCGCCGTAGAGGGGATATCCCACCGCACCGAGCGCCAGACCATATCGCAGGCCGATTCGGTTGTTGATGGCCCCGGCGGCAATGCAAACGATGAAGAAGAGGCCATATACCAGGGCGTTGGCCGCGGAGACGGCGTACGGTTCTGCAGCTCCTCCGGCGCCCAAGTTATTGAGCGCATCCCACATGCCCGGTGCGGTAAACGAGACGCCGCAGGCGACGGCGATCTGGAATGGGACGGAGCGGAAGGCAGAGCCGGGTTGCCTCACTGGTGAACGCTCTTCGCTATTCCTGTCTGCATCGTATGCGCTTGACTCGGTAGTTGAGTATCCCATCTCGGTGGTGGTAATGCGGGCGCCGTAGTCTTGTGCTGGTGGTGTGCCTTTCGCAAGGAGGGAGCTGGAGCATTCCATTTCAGATTTGAGGAAAAGGTCATCCTGTGTTTTATTTCATTTCATTTTCTTTATTTCATTTTTTTTCTGTCTCTTCCCGTCCTCAGACGTAATACGCGAGACTTCCATGGACCAATTTAGCAATCCATTACGAGATCGCCGAGTAAATTGGTAGTGCGGAAGAATTTGTAAATGCTGCGGCCGATCACGCAATTGCTATCACAGGTACCCGTTGACCAAGTCCCCACTCTCGATATTGCCCTTCTGGGTATTAAGTCGTAGAATCTGATACAAGGCAGTCATAACAGTATCTTCTCCCCCAAAATTTATGAGGCTGGAAAAGCTCAAAATCTGATCCTTGATGCCTAGGTAGCCAGTAAAGAAATCTCGCCTCATTTCCATTAGGCACGAGTTCGAAAGCATGGGAAATCTGTATTTTGGTGCAAATTGTCTCGCAAATTCTGTTCCTTTCCTCCTGATACTGTTTCCACCTGGGGGACCGCTACATAATATATAAGGTCACCTTTTCCTCATTTACAGATATACTTAGGCAGGCAATTGGAGCCACATTTGAAGTAATTTCATGACTTTCGGTCTACAGATCAATTTACTCGATTATTTGTTCTTACTGTAGGGTCTGGAAAGATTAACCACAAGTAGAACCTCCTCGCGTCCTTGAGTACGTGTTATTAGGCCAGAATTAGGAAGAGACGAGTTCTCAGGACAGCATCATAAATTAATTAAATGCTGATGCTATGTTGAGGTCGACCACGTTGGTATGGATACCAGACCAACCTAAGGATGGTCTGAAACATATCTTGTACACCTAGTGGACACTCGTCTCAAGCTTTGCCTATAATGAAAACCGTCAACAAATTTAAAATTTGTGCACGGGGTGCAGAGTTCCTCACGCGGCACGCCGGTCGGGCGCGGCTGGCCAAACCACACACACCCACGAACCGAATTTAGCTAGGAACGGTCGGCAACAACTACGAGAATGCCTTCTACATTGGTTATGGCCATGGGAGTAGATCATGACCCGAGACGAGCGTTATACGAGATCTTCCATCATTTGACTGAAGTTGTATACAGTACCCCATAGCGGTCAGGCCAAAGCAAGAGCAAGCGCCGGGAACAAGTTTCCACCGAAGTTAGGAAGCGTTTTATAATCTATAGCCTCGTCCTATTGGAGGATTCCCAAGATCTTCTCTTCGTCCTGATGTGACTTCAACTTCAAAAAATTCACAATTCTGGACTCCAGCCTGCTTTCCGTGTCTTTGTGAAGTTCTATTAGTTTGTTCAACATGGCGGTTCCAAACTTATCGGCCGCCCCTTCCTGCGGCGTGACCAATGAATTTCATTGATAAGCGTTATATATGCTTGTTTCGGTTGAGATCCCAAAGCTGACGACGGCACTAACAGGTTGCCTGTCTTGTCGAGTCCTTGTCAGTATCGTCTTGTGGCACCGGTAACTCAAATTCAGCTTGTCTCTGTGCGGATGACTTCTATATCTCGACTGTCGAAATATGCGTGAAGAGCAACTGCACACTGAGAGACGAGCTGAGTACGTCAAAATCTCTGGACAGAGCCGCCCGTGCTGATTATCATGTAGGCTTCAAGAATTCCACCTCAGTACTCTGCAATGATCCTGTCAGAAATGTATCATCTTCCCTCTTTAGTCTGTAGGAACTCCTATGCGTCTTACAGACTATCGCCTTTGCCCGAGGATGCTATGCAGAGCCCTCAAGATAGCTCCGTGGGGACACGATAATACGACAATCGTTATATCTTTCGTTAGTAGAGCCTAGTTCATATTCTTCATCTTCCTAACTAGGACCTTACGGCGCAACAGATAGCCACCACAAGCTTTCTCGGTCTATTCTTCCAAGTTCATAATGGCCTCAGTGGAGACGCCTACAAGCTCACCCCCGATGGACTGGATTGGTTTCTTGAAATCTTTTATATCGAGGAAGTGTTCTACTCTTTTGTGCTGGCAACCGTCAAGATATCCATCTCCTTTCTGGTCATGTGCCTTTTCCCCGATCATACGTTCCAACGTATCTGTTCGGCGACGTAGGCGCTGCAAATCCCTATGCTTGTCTCCTTCCTGTCATTTGACTTTACCGAGTGTCAACCTTTGGCTTTGTTTTGTACCGGGCGGGATAGCCTGCGCACAGGACAGTGCTGGAATACCAACGCCTTCGCCTGGTGTCACGTGGCAATCAATATTGCTCTAGACGTGTGGCTCCTCGCTCTCCCAGCTTCTCAAGTATGGGGCCTAAATATGTCACTGAAGCGAACGCTCGGAATCTCCTCCATGTTCGTATTTGGTATCTTGTAAGTCTCTCAGCATCTCGTCTTTCCTCCGCCTCACTGTCGCATTGGCGTTGATGGATGCATCCCTCTAGCTTGGCAGTCGTCAGCATCATCTATCTAAAGAGTCTAACGGCCTTCAATTTCACGAGGTCGGAAGACCCCACCCGGGACTTAGAGGCTATAGCTGTCTGGCCAAGCATCGAGATTACAGTTGGCGTAGTACGAGCCTGCATGCCTGCAGCCCGCATGGTTATTATGTTCTACCTTGGCATCATTAAATCTCACTATTCTACCGTTGTTTTAAATTCTGCCGGACCACACGTCTTCGGGCCTAGATCGACGAACTGGAGCAGAAAATGGAAGAGATCCCAAAGAGAAAACCCAGTGAACTGATCTCAACAGCCAAGGGGACGTGAACAAGGAGGAGACCAGAGGCGAGACCTTCTACATCGACACAACCAACGCAATAGGAACGACCGTATCCCAGATTAATATGACTGAGCTCAGAAACATCAATAATTACGATATTAGAAGAATCTCGTCCTGGGAGAGGAATGATCTGCACTACCACGAGCTGGTTTGAGAGACATCTCTGGCCACTGCAAGGTGGTCATCGAGCGATTTGCATTCTCTAGAGCAAGACAGACTGGGACCATTTTGATAGCAACAAACTGGTAAAGAGACTGCGAACACGATCATTCATAATCGAAATTTCTGCTCGTTCGAATGTGATTCTACTGTGATTACTAATGAAGTTGACATAAATAGGCCAACTCGTACTGGATACAGCACATCTAAATTTATTTTTGCCTAGCAATCTATTGAATTAGGAGAATGTTCATGCATGACACTGCCATCTCCAGGTCATCCAACCGCCCTCCCCTCCTTTCTTGTTTTCCTTTCTTCCTTGGTCCTTGGTCATCGATGTGTGTGGGGGCGATTGCTCTGCTCATCCCGGTGTGCAGGACACCTAGGAGGCACGCTCCCAGTACTTACACAACAGCGATTTCTGGCACACTTTACTTCTCTCATGCTCATGAGGAAGATGTCAATACCCAGGCAGAGAGACCCTCCATCCCGGACGCGGTGAATGTCACCCCCGGGGTGATGTCCAAAGCGAGCGGGCTGGTCCTTAGGTCGCAGCGCGACAAAATAGGTTGCTGACACATGACGAAGAGACTGCATGCTGCCTGATATTATTCTAGTCAAGGCTGACAGGCCTAACCGTTCTTGGTCGCGCGACCCCCGTTGCGGCGTAGCAATCTCGGATACTTCAGGCAGCACACCAGTCTCGGTGCATCGCGAGATGTCGCGCAACTTCGAATGAAGCTTCGGGGGTCCACACTGCCCGGTCTACTGCATATATCAGACCTCTGTTCGACGCTTCCAAATTTCGCACCTAGCAGGCAGCTATCCTCCCCGCGCACAAGAACATCGCCATTCAGGCGCCACGCCCTGCCTTGACGTCCCCCCTGACGGCCCCCATTGCGACACGCTCAATATCTTGCATATAACCTTGGACCCCCCTCCCCCCCTCTGCCCAGGCCGTCTATCAGTCATGTCTTGCAACAGCTGCTACGGCTGCGGCGACCCTCGCATGCCGCGTGCAAGCCCCGTCAACCTCAACCCCGACTCCAACATGTCCTCACCAGGCGCGACGATCCAGAATGGCCGCATCGTGCGCCACCGCCGCAGACGCTTCTTCAGCTTCGAGCTGTACCGCCTCTCGCGGCTCGTCCAGCACCCCGCCCAGATGACCTTCCGGGAGCTCTGCGTCATCGCGTTGGGCCTCTACGCCGTGTATCGCTTCTACTTCACGGGGGGCCAGATCTGGGACCTGACGGCGAGGCGGGAAGTACAGACCTTGTGCTACGGGAGTAGCTTCGCCGGGTGTGCATGGGACCTGCTCTGGGATGTGTTATACCTGCTCAGAGTCTGGATGGGACAAGTAATCCCCTGGGGTTTACTATGTGTTGTGGTGGTCTTCTTCGTGGAGCAGTTGTTGCAACGGCGGGGATAAGTTTAACTCGGGGCGCTTGATCGATATGGGCGGATGGTCATACCCGGCTTTGCGTGAGTGGGACGGTCTTGCAGGTTTGGCACCGAAGAGGTCTTATCTCCCCTTGCTACATGTGTCTGAAGTTTGTGGACACGTCTAGGACATATCCATGGAGGATCTGCGGCCGAAGCGGAAGAGATGAATGTGGTTTTGAAGGGGCATGGTAGGATTACTGGACTGTTGAGGGATGATGTAAGGCATCGCGCTCTTGAGTCTGCATTGCCTACTGAGGGATCACGTCAAGTTCATTCACTTACAAGCTAGGCCTCGGCCAATTGCGGCTGACGGTTTTTTGTTTTTTTTGTTTTTTTGTGTTTTTTTTTTTTTGCAACCAGCGATCAATTACAGAAATTTGTGATTGTTAGTCACTTTCCTCATATAATGCCCTTCTGGTCAAGCCAGACAGACTAGGGACTCTCCACTTGTTCCTTTTGTCACAATATGACGAGGATAGAAATGATTCGAGAGAAGTAAATTATCCAAGATTTCAGCTCATTTTAATCTATATGCATGTTCTATATGCCCAGAACATTGTATAAGACTGCTTGGTGCGAGAGTACGTGGGGTGACGATGATGACTAGAAATAAAGTTCACGGGTTGGACGGCCCGTACACTATGGTGCGGCGATCTCGGGCAGCAAGGCATGGACAAGAAGTGCCACATCACAATAATGGCTTGCATGCATGATATTAGATCAGGACGGCAACGCAACTCATCTTGCCACACGAGGTGACGAGTGAGGGTCGTGACATCGAAAAACAAAAAACTTTATGCATATGAACATTCATGCACGACACTAAACATAGTTCGGACAGGTACAAGCTGGAGGCATCATTGCCGATCTTGGTTCGCAGATGCTCGATCTCTCGAACTCCTACTACAATCACGTCGTCATCATGCCCGTGAACGTCATCGAGGGCAATGGTCAGATCATGTTTCGTCTTGCTCAGCTAGACAACTTACGGCCTGATTAAGGCTATGAAAGGAGATGAAAGGAGACGTAATGCCGAGAGGGTATCTCCGCGGAGAAGTGGCATAACAGCGCCGGTGTCATAAAAGAGATCGGTCTTCGTTGAGAGGCGGATGCAGCTCCAAAGATGAATAGGCGATCGAAGGCAATCATGACAGACAGCCTTTCCAGCGCACCGATTTCTAGTGATGCCTGCTCATCTTCATGAAAGGAAGAAGATGAAAGATTCCCTGGAGGTGAAGGATGTTGGCCTCTGCTTCCGAAGAGAGACCCGTGCACTTCGATCAAGGATCAAATCCGTGTTGGTTGGTGGATCCGCATAAGACGGCCCGTTTGAGGATCCTCCGGCTGCAGGCGGGATTGTTGCCGCTGTCCCGTTTCGCTCATGTGAGCCACCGTCACTGCAGGATTGTAGCCCAAGATGCATTTTATCACAACCATGAAAATCGCGACCCACCGAAAAGCAGGGCAACTTGCATGCATGATACAACATAACGTCGAGTTGGGCATGGAAGAAACTACTAGATATGGTTAGAACCTTGGCAGCAGACATGGGTAATGAAAGGAGCCGTAGGAATCGATGGTTCATAAGCGTGAGGCTCAGAATAGAGCCCACCCATTCGGATGTTGATGTTTCTCACCCATAGCCTTTAAGGTTTCCCGGCACCAAAATATCAGTACTAGCCACGTATCGGGGGCAGACCAATGTCCATGTTTTGTCTTCTTGGCTGATTTTTGTGCACCTAAATCTTTTCATTGATAATCGTGGGGATCCTAAGTGCCAGAGGTCAATCGCGTCCTTCACTGAGGAAGTCGACAAGCAATACCGTCAAGAGGAGCCCGAGCTGACCAGAGGACCCCGAATTCACAATGACGAACAGCAGTCAGTATCACGCTGCTGCGAATTTTACATCCAGACCGTCGCAGCTTACACAGCCTCTGCCCTTCATCTTACCGGAACCTCTGGGCTCGCTCCCACCTCCAGGAAGAAGGCCATCACTACCCTTAATTCGAAGCGAGCTTGCGCGTACTGTGTCTCCTGCGCCAGATCACGATCCATGGTCGAGAGCAAAGCTTCGGCACGCACACAGAGCAGCACGCCGAGATGGTACCCACCAACGCTTCCCGCCATTGACACCCCCTAACGAGGTGAGACGAAGGCAGAGTTTCGGAGTTCCGGGGGCTCGCTTGTTACCACCTCCGCTACCCACGGGCACCATCCCGCGACCAGACAGTGCCCCAGCTTCTTACGATGTTTTTCTCCGAACCCGTTCGATGAGCTCGAGCAGGAGTAGCTCGTCGAGCACACCATCCAAATTTGGGCCACACGCTTCTTTCCAAGATCATCCGACACCTACAGTGCACACATCCGAGCATATTCGGTATAGATGTGATCAATGTCCCGAAAGCTTTATATCCAATGGCGCTTTGAAAAAACACAAGAGCATGCATCTGGAGAGAAGCTATCGCTGCGCTTGTGGCCTAGCATATACGGCTGTGTCAGTTCTACGTGTGAGTCCGAACTGCAAGATCCCGTAAAAAGGCATCTAAATCGGACTCGCTGCTGAGATTCCTTCCCAGAAACACCAAATTTTGAAAGGATGCGAGTCTGTTCCTGCCGAATGGTTCCACAGCCAGTCAACAACCCCCGAGAGCAAAGAGTTGCTGGATTTCAACGACTTTCGACCATCATCAACAAATGGATCATATTACATGCCCCTGGACAGAGTGTAGGTTCAGAATACTCTGAAATCTGTGGTGCAAAGACTGTACGAGACCAATCAGTCCGAGTCTGTTGAGATATTCGCTGCTGGGATATGATACATCGTGAAACGCCAATACCCTTAGTCTCCTCCCGGACCCTGGAGGATCGAAGTTGGGTGGGCATGACTTATAGGCGCGAGACTGGAAGCCCCATAATTCAAGAACCAGACGGAATGGAAGTCCATAATCGACCATATAGATGGAAGGACACCACCCATATCGATAAAGAATTTTATATAGACTATGGTTGCCAAACCAACATGCTTGCTCCCATCAACACACTTGTCAAGCGCCCTCTCACCTCATTGAAATTCTCAATAGCTGGTGGATGGACCGTCATGTGTTCAGTCTCGACTGCTGCACGACCGTTCATCAGACACTCCATTGGATACGTGGTATGCTAATTTTCTTGTTACAACTTTTGACTCTGCTGGTGCCTCGCAGTGGAACTGTTGCAAGATGGTGGCTAAGCTATAATCAACACTGAACTATTTGGCCCGTCCTTTAGTCCAAAAGGCGGATGAGTGCGCCATGAAATTGTAAGAGTCTGTGCGGAAACAAAGGGACTCAAGGTCAGGCTTCAGCATCGGGTAACAAATTTTCCTGACGAGGCCGGGCTTGTGCCTCCTTCCTCGTCCCATGATAGATAGGTCTGCATTAGCAGACGGGGCTGGGGAATAAAAGGGTTTTAGTTCTGGGGCTGGTCCAGGACTCGTGGCTACGCGCCTCGTGGGAGGGGATGTGGACCCAGTGAGGAAAAGGGAACTGTTGGGCCGGAGACTGGAGGCGAGAGGGTTGCTAGGAATGTGAGGGGAGAGGCGGACGAGCATATTGACAGACTGGTCTCTGTCGAAGGTGATGTTGCTTGGCAGGTTGTATAGGCGGTGAACTGTTTCTTGAGGGTAACTACTCCGGAGGCAAGCGAGACGTCAGTCAAGGCAAAAGCGTCACCGAATCGACCTGCAACTTTGGGATATGCTTCCACAGAATCTCCCCTTGTGGTAGGAACTAGTCTTGTAGCAAACACCCTCACGCCGCGTAACTTCCTTTGGGGAGAGAGAGACACCTTATACACTGTTCTTTTCCTAGTGATTCTTCTTTTTCCGGATATATTTATGTTTCTACCTGTCGGCACGTGAACAGCTGGAGTGTACTTAAATTACGTCGTATTCATAGCTTCGTGTAGTTACCTGTACCAAGACCAAACCTGTTCCAGCGCCTTATTCGGCGTCCAGGGGGCAGACCGGTGGCTTGTTGTTGACTTGGATACCACCACGCTTCCTCTCATCGCTGTCATGGAAAGGCAGCGCCCATCCACCCTCAGACTCGGGCGTAGCCAGCCACAACCGCAGCAGGTGGCGACGGGGTTGCGGTGGCGGGAAGTCTGTTCAGGTATATCAACTACATTGCTTGACTTCACCAGGAAGAACAAGAGAAGCATACCTTTGTAAGCCGTCCTAGCATGCAGGACATGCGCGTCACTCAGGAACTGGATGTCCCCGACCTCCAGCACCATGTGCAGCGCCAGCCTCTGGCACGTCTCCTCCAGCACGGTGAGCGCGTGCCACTGCTCCTTGCTCAGTGGCGGGATGATGCCCTTGTCGCTGAACCTGGTCAGGGACTTGACAAAGTACGGGTCCCACTTGCAGTAGACGCGGCCCTTGCCGCGCGGCTCGAGGAAGAAGACGCTGGTCTTGATCCACTCCTCCTCGCCCTCGCTGACCTCGCCCTTGCGGTCAAAGTACCACACCGGCTGCGACAGCAGCTCCGCGACCCCGGGCGCCTCCCGCCGCAGCGTATTCCAGACGTGGTGCACGCTCACGATGTCGCTCTCGCCGCCCTCCTGCGCCCGGTGGCAGCACAGCAGGCCGACGATGTCGCCCGGGTCCGCGTGGAAGAACTGCCGCGCCGTCGTCCGGTAGATGCGCACGCGGTCGATCTGCGTCGGGTCGTCGCCCACGTCCTTGACGTGGCCCAGGACGTGGCCCCGGCCGTTCTGGCTGATGAAGTAGCCGAGGTAGGTGCCCAGGCCCATATAGGCGACCGCGTTCTTGTGGGGTCCCCACTCCTGCGCCGGGAAGCGCTTGAAGAGGATGAAGCCCTTGCCGTTGAGGAGGTCATCGCGGAGGGCCTGGAGGACCTTGCCTAGCTTGGGGAGGGGGAAGTTATCCTGGGACGGGAGCGGTCAGTCCCGGCTGTTCGGGAAGACTTGAGGTGTTGTGAAGGGGGAAAATACCTTGGAGATACCTGTCAGAGGCGTGCCGGACTCGATGAAGCGGTCCGCGGTGTCACTCAGCTCCTGGACCTCCTCTTCCGTGAAGGGGTGAACCCATTTCTCTGGGTTGTTCTCGTAGTCCTCCTTCTTCCACACAGTCGGGCCCGAGATGTGCTCTGGGAACTCGGAGAACGGCTTGAGCTCGTCGTAGACAGGAGGGTGCTGCCCCGAGGTCCGGATGCCATCCGGGAAGATGTCCCTGGGCGCGTTGTGGTTTTTCACCCGCAATGAGGCGGGGCTGTTTGCCTCTTCGATGAGTGCTCCTGGAGCCATGGTGTTCTGGTGGGATGTTCTGGCCGGCTATCAATGTTCGTCTGGCCCCAATTGCAGTCCAGAGGTTGTCCCTTGGTCAAAAAAAATACAGTCGAAGGGCGATCTCGGAGTTCTTATATCGCCTCACACTTCACACCAGTGCGGGGCCCGCCCTCCCCTCCTCTTCGTAGAGGGATCTATTTATTATAGGCCCCGGGCATGCTCTCAGTAGCCCATGACGTGACTGCTCCATAGTGTGTACCATGCCGCTGGGTACTACCAGGCTGTTTGGGCCCGCTATGTAAAGGATATGTGCTTTGGGAGGATAGTCCTGATAGTTGACGAGCTTCGGTCTACCGATGGCGTGCTTGTTCCCGCATGGCCATTTCTCGGCGTGAGCTTCACCAGGTATGAGCTTCCCGGTCCAGCAGACAAGACATTGCCTTAAGGATTAGACTCTAAGCAATCGGGTATCGGTCGCGCGACGTCAGTTCCACACAATATTGCGTGTTTCATTTCTCCGTTTCGTGATGGCGAGGAGCCCTCTAGTCTGTCACATCTGCCCTCTGCGGAGAGCAAGTCTGCAAATGGAATACCCTTCACTCTGTCCAATACCGGATAAATCACGCAGGCGCCACCATGATAGCCATCCATAGCAGATCGTGGTATTCCCCGAACGGACGCCAGCCCGACACCCGAACGCAACGTCTTGCGACGTGCAACAGAAGTCGTGTCCCTGGATATCATCAATCCGGTTCAGGGCCCGCTCATGCGTGCCGTGATCTATGGGCCCGGAGTGGCCCCACTCACTCCACTCGGACCGCTGCGCCCAAAGACATTCGACTCCAGCACGCGAAGAGGGCTATGAGAGCAATGTAGCCCCATCGAATTCTTTTCGTCAGTATGTAGAAAACCTGTCCAAGCTATACGAATACAGTCGTGATACAATCCGTATTGGGCGCCCGCTGGTCATAGCAGGTCAGGCCCAGCAAACACGCCGTTCAACACCGATATAGATGCAAATACAGCCTCGAGAATTCAAACTCCTGCGAGGCGAATCTCAAGTCCGACAGACCAGCCGCACACCCATCCAGATCATATGCCCAGCTCGACCGAAGAAGAGCAGCGCAGGCCAAAAAAAAAAAAAAAAAAAAAAAAAGGAAGCCGTGATGTCACTGGACACCCGGTTGTGCCGCCCCCCCCGGGGGGGGGGGGGGGGGGGGGGCGGGGGGGGGGGGGGGGGGGGGGGGGTGGGGGGGGGGGGGGGGGCGGGCGGGGGGGGGGGGGGGCCCCCCCCCCCCCCAAGTGAGTCCAACCTGGAGGCTTCCTGACAGCTGACAGGTGAGCGGGTGTGTGTACATGCAAGACTTAAGTGACCACTGGCCAGCAAGGGCGGCGATGAGGGACGGGACGAGACACTGCTCCTGGATCCGCAGCAGCCGGGGCTGACACAGGTTTTCGGGGAGGGGAGGAAGCCGTAAGGCCTCTCTGGCCTGCAATCATGCCACTCACCTGTCCTGTCCCGACCAGTTGGCGATGGGATGGGTTGGTGTCTGATAACCTGCTACCTGATATCTTGAGGGACGGTGGTAATCTGGTGTTGAAAGGAAAGGCGCGCCGGCAGCAGCAGGCGGATCCCTTTAACCAACGCCACACGGGGACGAGGAGCCGATTCGACGCACGCAGAAGGAGGGCCTGAGACCAATTGTTCGTATCGAGAGGGTCTCACTCGGGTGGCACCAGGCTGTGTGCCCATCCCAACGGTCAACAGCAGGTCGGGAAGACAGACTCTCTCTCTCTCTCTCTCTCTCTCTCTCTCTCTCTCTCTCTCTCTCTCTCCCTCCCAACCGATCCATGTCCCACCACTGGGGTTCCAGCCTCCTTACTAGCCCCTACCCACGCTTTCCGCGAGCTTAAAAAAATCCGGGGCCACTCCCTCCCCTTTTCACCACGACAGGGAACATCATCCGACCTTCAGGAAAGCATGGTGGCTACCGGGGATGCGGTCTGAATCGAGACCTGTCAGGTGCTTTTGCTGTTGGGGGGCGATTCACGAGGGCTGATAAGGCCGGGCCGACTGGCCTCCATGCAATCAATTATTGGGACGCCGGACACGAACCACCCCCTTCGCCTTCCATCGTCCTTTTGGGATCCTCCCCACAGGCCACCTGATTGGGCCTCTCTCCCCTCCGCTGTCAGCACCAAGGCGGCTCAGCATTTGCCCTCAGCGCATGGGGCATGGGACATGGGTCGGCCGTGCGTGCCATGACTGCCACACCACATACCGTGGGCACTCGTGGTTACTTTAGTGCTAATGTGTTCAGCGGTAGCACCCTGTAGTAGCGCCTGGCCGCGCCTGCTAGCCGCGGTTCCATCCCGCCCCCCCCCCCCCCAAGAAAACCTTCCCATGTAACGTTTCTCGGCTCCCGGAGGTTTAGATGGCCTGGTACCGCACGATAATCCACCCAGACCCTAACCCTGTCGGTAGTCGAGCTGGTGGTCGCGCACTTCATAGAAGAAACGTCTTACGTTGCAATATACGAGATCACACACACACGAGCTTGTCAGCTCTACCAGCATTGATCAGTAGGCAATCCTTCAGGGCCGATCTGGTCACCCGCGCTAACGCGACCTGCGCCCTAGCCTCGCCTGGTGGCTTTTCGCCTTGCCGTCGCCTCCCCGAGTCTTGGTGCTCACATGTGCACTGACGGATGCAGGACCTGAGGTTTGAGTTGCTGCGATACGTGACTGGAATTAGATGTTACATGGCATGGCCTTTGCCCCCTTTAAAGTTATAAAAAAAAATAATAATAATAAAATAGAAATGCCTTCTTCCTGTTCTGAAACGGCCTCAGTGACGGGCGCTTGAACGAGCCGACTTATTACATTTCTGTCTTCTGATTGCCCTCTCCGGCACCACCGGACCCTCCGATCTTGACTTCGTTATGGATATCCTCAGGATTCCGAGCCTCCATCTGATCTTTCACACAGGGGGCGCCGGCGCCGCGGCAAGCTGCCAGGTGGGTGCGGATAGCTTGAGTCCTACGGCCGTCCAGTGTCATCCACTAAAGAGCGCAGAGGGTTTGGCCAGAGAAGCCGTGAGACTTATGAACAGCAGGAAGGGAAATCACAGGGTGTGGGTAGGGATATCATTCTTGCTCACTGTATGACGAGCTCGGCGAGGTAAGACAAGAAGGGGGCCATCGCTTAACAGCAAAATGGGATTTTCACTGGGATCCTTGCCCATGGGGCGAGTGTCCTAGATATCCACTTCGAACCGGAAGCGGTACATAAGAGGGCCGTCGATGGCGGCCTGGGCGTTGATATGTGAATATCGGAATTTCTAGTGGCAAATTCTTAGAGAATGTGATTGCTGTTACTACCTAGGTAAGCCATCGTGCCTGCTGGACGGTCGATGGCAGTACCGAATGAGCTTTCGTTTGTGAAGAACTTTAAAAGCCACGACGAGGTGGAAAAGCCCCCGCTTCACAAGACGAATTAGCGAGGAGAGATCAAAGTTCAAGGTGAATGCATCCATTCTCTCCGCTCCAGGATTCAGGGGGGGGGGGGGGTTGTGAGAATGCCCAGTTCTGTGGTCGTTTGATAGCTGGTGATTGAAGATGTTGTCTACCTGCCAGGATACACCACATCTGAGTCCCCATCATGCTCTAAGTCCTCATTATGTAACATGATAGATAGGGTGAACTGCCCAGGCTAATTGTAGCAGTGATACAGGAGATCATTGTTCAAGGACGCATAGAAAGGTGCTTGATCACAGCTGTCAAGAAACGTGCTGGGCTCCCCGGCCCACATATACCATGTTCAAAATCCTCAGAACACTGGACATCTTGTCTGATGTTGAGCTCTTGATTGTTGGTCATGCGAGGGGCAGAGGGAGCCAGAAGCTCCAAACAGCCAGGAAAAGATCCCATGTGTGGATTATTGTACCGTTCGTGGGCTTGATAACGGCTTGCTGGGATTGCGATATGACATCAGATCCATTGTAGGAGTTTGTCGGATAGTACCAGTGAGATGCCAAAGGTTGCCATGGGAAATGACCGAGTACCAAACTCCCACCTCGGCCCTTGGGAGAAGGCGTACCTTCCATATTCTAGACACCAGCTTATAGGTACCATGCGTGACCACCCATGTTGACAGCGTCGAAGCTGAAGCCCGTTTCGGGCTATGTCGATATCTATCGAGTTTGGATATAAAACCCCCAAGGGGCTGTAGCGAGTTGCGCCGAGGCGTGAATTTGCGGATGTTGATATTAGATGGAGAAGACTAGGATTCATTGATGAATGGATTAATGAGATTTGCAGACCAGTGCTTGCCAACGGACTTGATCCTGCCATCGCTGTGGAGTTGACGTGTCTGTAACACAAGGGACAAGATAGGCTGAGAGTTCACTATGTGTTGAATTCATCGCATCTGAATCTCATGAGCTACAGATATATCTTAATATATGTAATAGGCCTCAGGAAATGAGCAAATTACCGAGTTGCCTACGTGCCTGGAGTCAGACGCTGCGGATGATATCACTCAGAGGACTACAGGATATCGTCTTGTCTATAATTCACTAATCACTTAGATATGCTTAGCAACGTTGATATCGAAGATGCATCATCGACAATGTCACTTCAACCGGAAGCCGCTTTACTGCCTGAACATGCTAGAAGCCTCGCTCTTTCTACGTGGAGTCGTTACTTTGCGCCCCTCCCGAGGCCTACCATAATTATCGCGGTACACTTCATAATTACTACGAAAGCCAAAGCCCCGACATCTCATGATAGGATCTCTAAATACTGATGCCCCAAGAGCAGCTTATTCAACAGTAGTCCGTCATTTGGAAGGCTACCTCTTGACAGTTCGTTAAGCACGTGGGGTTTTCTACAATCTGGAGTGTTTCCTCTGTTGGTATAGTATTCTCTGCCCTTGGGGGTTCACATTTTGCTGGGATGACCACGCAACCTGTCGCATACCATCCCAAATATCTATTGGCAAGACGGTGGCAGAAAAAGAAGGGGGCTGGAGAGCTCCCGAGGATACTTTTCTGGATGAGAGGATCAGGGCTGACGAGGGAGGGTCTGAAATTCAATGTGAAATCCGATTGAGAATCAGGCGATGGAACGACGGTGTCTTAGTGGGCCTCGTCCTGCAGCCGCACCACCTGAGCAGGTGGATCTTCCTATTCGGGCGAAGATCGCAGGCCAGGACCATAAGGCCTGCCATAGGCCAAGCCCTCAGAGCACGGGGCAGCGCACTGCAGGCCCCCTCCAGAGATGATTTCCTTCAGCGGCCACCCGCAGGCCCTGCGATTCAGGTCTGAGATACTCTGGGATCAGACCTCTTCAAGGTGGTTTCCGAAGTACCCCACAGGCTACCTGGGCACCTAGGTGAGGACCGGCAGTGAGCAACCCCCTCTAGGTCCTCCTCGAGATGGTCTTGCGGACACGGAAACTTCTCGATGCCGACGCGCCTCGCTCACGATCTGCACGATATACCATTATGGAGAAGCTGAGCCTT
Source organism: Endothia cerciana (assembly GCA_026119935.1). Classification (NCBI taxonomy): domain Eukaryota; kingdom Fungi; phylum Ascomycota; class Sordariomycetes; order Diaporthales; family Cryphonectriaceae; genus Endothia; species Endothia cerciana. The sequence goes on from JALRMH010000015.1 coordinate 139,742, forward strand.
GAACTTCCTGCTGGCATGGTTTCAGGGAGGCTTGGGCACCAGTGGCCTTCCCGAAGAGAAAGCTGCGAACGCCTCTGGTCTCGCGAGCACACGTCACGCGGCATGGTCCCGGCTGAGGATCCGCCGCCAAAAGCCGTTGCGACCTTCCCACGCACGCGAAGATTCGCAATCGTGGCTGGCCGGTTGAGCTTCTGCATCGGGCAGCTGCATAGACTCAGGCTATGCGCGATGGCACGTCGGCATAGGCTGATCACCCCTGTAGCGACGATCGCGTGCCGGTGATGGGCTGGCGCCTCCGCTGTCGTTCCATCTTGGCCGTACGCGGCTTAATTTCGAAAGCAGCATTCGATTGCACGGATTCGTAACGCTGTGTCCTCTCCCTGCGGGGAACGTCCGCTGAGCCCAGCGAGCGAGCGTTGTCATAGATAGAGGCTCAATTCAAGGATACCTCCACGCTATACCCCTTCGAGATAGCAACCGGATTTCGAATAATTGCAACTTGAATGGCATGGATGTTGCCCGGATCTCAGCGATGGGAGATACAGGTATAAAGAGCCCTGGGCAATGACACCTTGAAGGGGGACCTCCTCTCCTTCTCCTGGCATCCCGCTTTCTCACCAGAAGGTCGGGCCATACCTAACTTCCTAGCCACCACCATGGGTCTCGTCCAGAGGGCTGCGGTGCTCCTGGCGCTCACCACCACCGCCCTCTCCTTCCCGGCCCTCAGTAGTCAGGATGTGTACAGCAAGGCTGTCGTCGAGTCCCTCTCCTCGCCCCCGCGGGGCTGGGTCCAGGATGAAACCCGCATCGTCGACAAGGACGCCGCCACCATCCGCCTTCGCATGCACCTCGTCCACCAGGACATGGGCAAGTTCTACGAGACGGCCCTGGACATCGCCACGCCAGGCCACTCCATGTATGGTGCGCACATGAGCCAGAAGGCAATCGACGGTATCATTGCGCCCAAGGATGAGTCCGGGGTCATGGTTATGGAGTGGCTCGAAAGCGAGGGCCTGATGGGCTCCGCAAAGTACTCGAACCGTCGGGACTCCGTCATTGTTGAGGCGAGCGTGGCACAGATTGAGAAGCTGCTCAATGCCGAGTACAGCGCTTTCTGTGAGTGTGATTACCAGACTCGTTGATCTTGCCGAGTACCAGCCGCTGATATCGGCGCTCAGACAACGCCGAGTCCGGCGAGACCGTTCTCCGTACCCTGGAGTTCAGCCTGCCGGCTGTCCTCAAGGGCCACGTCGACATGGTGCAGCCCACGACCTTCTTCGGCTTCCGCACGTACAAGTCCTCCATCTCTGCTGTCCGCCCCTTCGATAAGGCATCTGTGTCCACGGCAGACGTCGATGCAGTCACGGGTTGCGCGTCCCACGTCGACCCGACTTGCCTGGCTAACCTGTACGACTTCGCCGATGCTGATACCTACACCAGTGGTCTGATGGGCATTGCCGGTTTCCTGTGAGTATCTGAATTCTGTAGCAGCGCATGCCTCTTGACGGAATCTCAGCTGACGACGACATTCTCATAGCGAGCAATACGCCATTGCCTCAGATCTCAAGACCTTCCTGACTGACTACGCCGTGGAGGGCAACACGGGCGAGTCCTTCACCTGTGTCGTGGTGAATGACGGCGAGTGCCCCACGGCCGCCTCCGAGGCCGGTGACGAGGCCAACCTCGACATCCAGTACGCCCGCGCCATCATCGAGGACGTCCCGCTCAACTTCTACTCCACCGGCGGCCTGGGCGAGTGGGTCGGCTCGGGCACGAACACGAACGAGCCCTACGTCGAGTTCCTCGACTACCTCCTCGACCTGGACGACTCGGACCTCCCCAACACCCTCTCCATCTCCTACGGCGACGACGAGGACACCGTCCCCGACGACTACGCCACCACGGCCTGCGACCTCTTCTCCCAGCTCGGCGCCCGCGGCGTGTCCATCCTCGTCGCGTCCGGCGACTCGGGCGTCGGCGGCGTCGGCGACTGCACCCAGGACGGCGTCAAGGAGTTCGCAGTCAGCTTCCCCGCCTCCTGCCCGTGGGTGACCACCGTGGGCGGCACCACCGGCCAGAGTCCCGAGTCCGCCTGGACCGACTCCGGCGGTGGCTTCTCCTCGCTCTTCGGCCAGCCCAGCTACCAGGCCGACACCGTCAACGCTTGGCTGACCGACGACACCACGCACGACTCGGTGACCGCCTACTTCAACGCCAGCGGCCGTGCGTACCCCGACGTGTCGGCGCAGGCGACGGACTTCGTCATCGTCGTCGACGGCTCCAGCGAGCTGGTCGACGGCACGAGCTGCGCGACGCCGACGTTTGCGAGTGTCATCCAGTTGGTTAACAGCGACCGCATCGCCAACGGCAAGAGCGGGCTGGGTTTCCTGAACCCGTGGCTGTACACCAACGCGAGCAGCGCGTTGACGGATATCACGAGCGGTTCTAACGGGGGATGTCCTGGTATCAGCGGTGCGGGCTTCGATGCGGTCAGTGGATGGGATCCCGTGACGGGATTGGGCACCCCCGTCTTTACGGCTTTGTTGGCTGTGAGCAGTGACACGTGATGAGCTGAATGGCTGATGAGAAACGTCGTGGGGAGATACTGACCGACTCTGCGCCCATTCGTAAGTCTCATTTGTGGCCAGCACTGTTTCTCCCCGCAGTAAATAGTATAATTCTATTTAAAGTGCCATATTACCTACGAAGATGAGCGACAATCTCTCAGTGCTTCAGTCGGGAAACCCCATCATCCTGCTTCCTAGGAACATCACGCTCCTGTACGTTGTCTGCATCATCCTTGCTTGTAAGACGTTCACTGCTGCTGTTCGTGGCACCCTGAATTGCTGCCAGGTGCGTCTCAGGATCGTTGATCGGGATTTCCGTCTCGATAAATGCAGCTTTCTCCACCGCTTGGCGAGGATGTGCCTGAGGGAGGGCAGAGTGGGATAGTCGGGGCACACTATACACTGTATGCCGGAAAAGTGACCAGCGAGAGGAGTCGTTGGATCCCAGACCTCTCTGCCCTACCGCTTCCAGGCCAAATGATTGAGCCAGCTTTGATGATCAAACAGATGCCCTGCAGAAACCGTCCCCTTTGAGGACAACACAATGGCGATTCGCTCCACTGCAGTATCATCGTCGGCCTGTCTGCTCCCCGAGGGTGTCGCAGCAAGCAGCTCGTCTCTCACAGCATCGTGATCGGCCAGTTTCTTCATCAGTGGCAGCTGGATAAGATCCTCCTCGCTCGCACTATCGTCATCGGACATTTCATGATTACCGTTAGTCTGGGCGGGAGCCGAGGTGGGGGGCGTATTCTTCTAGCGCGCGCCCCCTGTGATTCCAGCGACCGACTGAGTCATCCCCAGAGCCTGCGAGGTGGACTTGCGCGTAGGGGCGAGCTGCGTGTCGTAATGTCTGCGGTCGATCTCCTTGAATACGATGCCGCAAGGGGTTAGGTGATCCTTGACCTTCGTGAGCGCGTCACGTGCGGCTTGTATCTTGTCGGGGGTGTGGTCGTCCAGGACGTACGAGACGACGGTGAGCATCCACTTGCCAGGGCTGGCCTTCTCAAGGGATTCGAATGCTGGTAGGGTGGTGGATGGAACGTTATTGCTGCCATCAGCCCTGGCGGGCACCTTGTAGCAGCGAGTCAGGTGGAATTCGACGGGATCGTCCCGATGGTAGATGTCGTGGGTCTCTTCGATGTGCTCGGCCTTGTAGAGGAAGTTGTTATCAGTCAGCACCGTGGGGAGGTTGAGCTGATCATGAAGCTCGATTTTCTTGCGCTGCATGATCAGGGACTGGCCGCCAGCGACACTGGCAGGGTCAGGAATCTCGCTCCAGAACAGGGCACCAGGGTTGGTGTTGAAGTAATCGTCAGGAATGGGCTCAGGTTTGCCAAAGTGACCGTCTTTGTGGACAAGATGGCGAGTAGTTATGGTGTACGACTGCCTGCATGCTCTGGTCAGTTTGTCTGGTCTCCAGGTCCATGGTGTGATCGAGAGGGCGAACCTACCTCTTGAGGATATCGCTCAGCTCCTTCCAGGAGGGGTCCAGGTAGCCCAATGGTAGGTGTGGAGGAGGCTCAGTGTTTGGCAAGCCGAGAGAGAAGATATCAGGCTCTGGAGGGAGGCCATAAATCTTGTCTCTTTTTGTGATGGCCTTGGGCTGGTTGGGATTTGCACCAGCATAGTGAAGGACGCGATAGATGCGTTGGCGAGGGTTGTCCCACGCATAGCCACTGAGGATGGAGACCAAAGTGTTGTAGTCGACATCATTGATGAATGCGGTCATGAACAGCTCATACATCTTGGGTGATGTTGTGTCGTGGCGAGCCAGGCGCTGGACAGAGGAGATGTGTCAGAAGGGGATCGACAAGATCTGCAACCAATCAAGTAGGCTCTGGCAGACCAAATTGACGACAATGGCTCTTTCAAGGTTCTCAGTGTCCAGATGGAGCTTTGTTTGTGACGGTGAGGGGCGGCGGGCGCCTGGAAATCGTCACTTTTGAATGCCAGATACGTGCCTTGAGGCGTGAGAAGGTGGGCGTGATAAAATGGCAGCATCCAGGTCGGCCTGCTGCTTACATAAGCAGATAGACCCCGGCAGAGGCTGCATCCTATCAGAGCAGGGATAACCCTGCTAGCACACGTCAACTTCACTTCCAAGTCAACGTCCCTCCTTCTACGAACATGTCCAGGGTTCATGCCTCAAGATGTTTGGATCAGTACACGCAGTGCGAGAGTCGTAAAGTGCGTATGGGGCTCTTGTGCTTTGCCGCAAGCTCTCCTCTTCATGAAGACGACAAAGTGCCGACGGTCATCTGCCATGCTCGGGCTAAAAGTCCTGCGGCCGCATGAGCTTTTGATGCCATCCCCGAAAAGGTCACTGTAACTCTTACGGACCATATCAATCCCGCTGACGGTGAGTCCCGTATCTCTTGGGTCACTGCGGTCCGCTCTCAGGTATTTGAGTGCTGTGGTCTCACTGGCGTCGAGAAGACATGTAGCATCTCGATGTCTCCAGGATATGCTAAGCTTACTTGGCAACGCCACGATCAAAGTGGTCAAGGCCAATCCTGACGTAAATACAACCTACCTTAAAGAGTTTCTCCCGCTTGGAGGCCACTCATTGATGGTGATAAAGATGGTCGCGGTCGAGGCAGACTAGACCTGGTACATGTATGTGCTGGTCATGCTGTGAAGCTCACCATATTGGGGTCTCTGTGCCGGCTCACGCAGCTACGTGTGCAACAGCAGCTCCGGGACTGGCACTTCGTCTACCTCCTCGGTCCAGGCATTGACATGCTCATGTTATTTCGGCGGTCGCGAAAGCATATGCTACAACTTTCTTGGAGGAAGCTCGGCTGGTACCGTCGGGCATGGTACTCATGTAGTCAATACTATTGAAGGGAGAAGATAACAAACTTCCACGTCCTACGGTTCTTGCTCCATTTTGGTAGAAGTGTCCTTCTAAACATGCTAAGAAGCCCTTCGGATGTAGATGCGGCTTTCAATAAGGCTAGTACTCAGTGCCATCATAACCAACATACTTAAGTCGGCTCCATCCGGGTGCTATAGGCCAGGCCATTGGAGGTACAACTTTGGTCCTTTTCACTGCCAGGTATTTTCTAATACTCCTGTGTTCTACTGTTGCCAGCATCCTCGCACTCCTTGAACATGAGCTCAGACATACCGGACCCGGACCCTGTCCACAAACTTCGGGTCCCATCTGGTGATGCTGAAGCGACTCCTGTACACGTACTTCTTATCCCCAGCCAAAGGGATATAGAACATGTGACAGACTCCCGCGCCAGCCGTCTATTCTCTCTTCCAGTCTATATTGCCCTCAAACACCGACTCATCGGTCAGGCCTCTTCGGCATCTACTCCAAAGGCGGTTCTTATCGTTGATGCGGGATCTTGAAGGAACCCGGAGGACTAGTTGGCGCACTGTAAGAGGGTGATTCCATTGGCGAATTGGCGGGACCAAGGTTGGACATTCTGTTGTACGTCTTCCAAGAAAGCTCACCATGGGACACTAGGATCATACAGACGGCTGTCAATATCGGAGTGTCTAGAATAAGTTGAAATGTAGAGAACGATAAAGGATGGGTGCAGATCTCCCACTGGCTATTTGCTAACACATGCAACTTAGTGCTTCAAGTTTAAGCTCAGGAACGCAGGGTCGGCATTCGCTTGAGTTGCGGGAATTTGGCTGTTCACCGAAGCTCCATAAAGGGCTCCGCCTTATTGAGTACTGGTCGTTGTTCATCTGATATATGGCATAACTTTGATTGTTAGTTTCAATATTGTGCTAGAAGATGTTGCACCAATTTTTTTTAATTGTCTTCCCATCCCTTTCGTTGTTTGGGGGAAGGGGAGGAGGGAGCCTAGGGAGTGGGTGAAGCTCTGTTAATTACCAGTACAATGTGTATTGAGATATGAGATGGACAGCTACAGTACTCTCTAGTATCCTGAACTTTCTTTTAAACTCTAATAAGTTCGGGTTGTTCTCCCCTGCGACAACACAATGATTGGAAAGGGGGGTGGTGGCCTGGTGAAGAATCCTGGGGGAGCATTGAACAACATTGAATCACATGAAGGCTTGGCGTTGCTTGACCCCTTGCTCAACCCCACTGGCAGAGCCAGTCGGGTTCAACATTATTTCGACCTCACCTCTCAACTCTAGCCCACTCTACTCTGTATGCCTGGCAAATCTATGATTGCAACAAATGTCTAGGCCCATTTGTGGGTGTATTTATCACAGAACGTCATCTTTTGACTCTTAAGCACATTCATATCTATGGGAGATCCCCATGCTGTTGTTCCTGAACTATGGGTTCTTGCTCGCAGAGCTCATTGTCATCACCAGGCTCGTGAGTTATCCAGATAATCGTCAGTGTCAGGGAGAAAGGGGGTTCCACTGGCGCATCTCGTGAAGGATATAGCGACTATAAATAGCTAAAGGACCGAAGAACTGGTAGTTGTTAGAAAGTTGGAAGAATTTGGTTGGTCGACATTTCTAGGCAAAAGTCGCCAGAAGGTCCGAAGAACGGGTTATTCGATATGCGTGGGAGGGGTGAGAGAGATCGAAGACAGCTGCAAGAGGCCGTATGGGCCCTGGCTGTCATGTTTGTGATGAGAAGGCTGCGGTGGTCGGTGAGCAACCTCTGGTCACTTGCCCTCACCTCTCCCAACCCACGCCCAACTTCCTCTCCATGATGAACTGCACACTGAACTACGGGACCAAATCATCAGCGGTCAGCCCCTGACCAACGAGCCAACCTGGACTCGCTCCTTCTGAGCCTTGAGTTCTCTCCCCAACCAGTCAAAGCTGTTGTGGATGTTCACCGACAACTTCATCTTCACCTCGCTGATCACCTACTAGCGGTTCTGGAGATTCTCTGGAAGGTGCTACTGCGCGTGGGTCACTTTCTTGGATCTGAAGGCTGGTGGTGCGAGGTTTTTAGAGGCAGTGGGTGGTTTCTTTTAGGTATAGGGGTTTGGGCAGCATCTTGCACTTTGGGATTGCAACTAACGAAGTAAGCAGGCTGGGACAAGACGGCACAGAGGATAAGGATAGAAGGAATACAACGAGCTGATCATGCATTGCATCATCGCAAATTGTAGGGCACTCACAGGATAAGCATCAATAATTTTGAGAACCTACATTATCTGAGGGTGATGTGATGCGAATTTTCAACAAAAACATCAAGTGCTTATTACCAGGTGTCGAAGGAGCAACAAGGACTGGGGGGAGGGGTGTTGTCTCCCAGGGGCGCTCAGGTACTTCAAGAGTGTCAGAACGGCAGATTTGGGGCCTGTTGCCGACCACAATATGATAGTCGGGAGGGGGCAGGGGGCTACTTCCTATGCTTGCAGGTGCATACTCCGGTAGCCGTTGTTGATCTTACTCATCTGTCCTCATTATTGCTCCTCGAAGGTGAGTCAGGCCATCCTTCTTGATCGGATGCTTTACAGCCCTTCTCCAAATTGAGTAGCTGTCAGCCTCGTCTGACATCTACAACTAGATCTGATAGAAAAAATTTGCACATGGAAACAGCCTCATTGTGGCTTCAAATGCTTGTCAAACCCAATCAAAGGGGTTTACATGTTTGCCTTGGTTGGGTCTAGACTGTATTATACAATGAAACTTTTGGCCATGAGTCGGCTTGCATCCCTTAGATTTCTATCGCACCTCCCTCTCCACTAATGTTGTGCTGTTCCTGTTGGTTGAGCATTGGGCATGTACGAACAATGAATGGGTTGTTGTAGCAGATTGAAAATGCTGGAGTTCATTTGTACAGACTTTTGTCCCACATTGTGATATTAGCATGTTGTCTTTTCGAAGTGCTCTGCTTGACGACCAGCCATATAACTAACCTTAGAAGTATTGCATATCGTTCATAAGCTGCGGGCTGCACCTATTGTACATCCGAAAACGGAGTCCGGTGCAGCGTAGCTCGTCTGTAAGAATGATGGCCTGGGAATGAAGCCAATCCACTGCCTTGAACTCTGCTACGAGTTGACAGGCTGACGTAAGTCTGTCCGCCGGAGTATCTCTCATGTGAGAAGCCTAATGTCCGCGACTAGCTCGATTCCTGTAACTACGGCCTCCACTGCGGCTTCTGGGTCGGCCTCTGGTGCCATCATGCGAGCTTCTCTTCGATGCGATATCCGTCACTGTGTTCGTTGCCTCATCGTCGTTGTGTGCCTTCCTTGACAAATGCGAAGTGCCTCCGCCAGAAGCCTCCTCACTCATCTTGCATGCTTTTGACGTGTTCGTCTCCGTTTGCAGCGCCAGGCTCGCGCTCATGTCCCGCGCCCGCACGCGCCCCCTCACAAACTCGCAGTGTGGCGACCGCGCCTCATGCTCCTGCATCGGATTGTCATCTGGGTCCCAGGAGTCGAGGAAGATCTTGCAGCACGGGCAGACGACGTTGTCGGGGAGGTTGGGGGGCTCGGGGTGGAAGAAGAAACCGGCGCGGGCGAGGGTCTCGGGCGTGGGCTTGTCTTCATTGATCTCCCAGTCCAAGGGCCAGTCGAGGAAGGAGGCGAGCCGGTTCTGGTACTGGAAGTACTGCTCGAGACCTGTCGCAAAGGGTGGTCGAGGCATGTTGGCAGTCGATTTGGCGAGGCCACAGTATTCGGGTCTGAAGGATGGCTGAGTAGAAAAATGACAAGAGAGAAGAAGCTGCTGTTTGTGATATTGACAAAATAGGCTGTTTTGTGTGGTGCATAATGCGACTGCAAGGGTTTTTATGTGCAGGTAAGCCCACCAAGGGTTGGAGACAGTTCATGTCACGATGTCATAGGCTGTCGACTCAGAACACATGAGCTGGAGATGGGACAAGACCATCGCCGGGCACAGATATCAGTAGAATCACATAAGACTTTGACTTTGTTAAAATTGTGGGAAATCCTGAAGGTCTTGAATTGGGGCATCTAACCTATGCAAAGAACAAATAGAATGTCAGAAAGAACGCCTGGTAGAGATGACTAAGGGGTTTGAGAGAGTCAGTTCTCTTCGTTAGGTTGTGTCCTCGGTCTCTAACGCGTAATGGAGAAACGAAAGTGAAGGCCACCTCGATATCGTGCTGGGGCCGACTTTGGAAGCCGGTAGATAGTTCTCTAGGACGTGCTGCCCGCTGTGTGTTCCATACAGCGTAGCTTTACCGACTGCGGCATGCAGCTTCTCAAATAGTAACCTAGAATACGGAAGGTGAGTGTCTCCTCAAGCTGTGCATGTCTATGAGGAAAGACAGGTGAAAGTACGTTATTAAAGTGAAGTTTCGGGATGATAACAAGACAGCTTCAATCCTAAGATCGGTCAACATATGGACATCACGTCTCTGCCAGCGCGGCGACCGTACGAACACTCGAAGGGAATTACATGAATTTCTAACGACTAAAATGTTTTGATGTTGAATCAAACTAGAATGACGTTGTATAATCTAGCCGCCTTCAGCACTCCTCCTCTGTGCTGAGACGGGTTCTCAGAAGCCTGGCCTCGGTATCACACCATGTCCACTTTGAGAATTATGGCCCCTAGTTCAGCGAGACGCATCTGAACGAGCTGTAGGCATCATTTTGGGGCACGGTATTGTAAATCGTGCCGTCAGATCCGCCAGTGAAGGTGTCCGATGTCCCACCGCATCCCACATTTCTACATCAGTGAGAGCGGGTCAGCAAACCGAGGATCAAAGTTTTTATACTTTCTGAGAATGAAGAGTGATGTTGAGCTTACTGATAGAATTTGCACTGCTGGTTCGCAAAAATGTGGAGAGATGAGATAACATCGTTCCAGAACGCATTGGAGCCGCTGAAAGAGACTGTGGAGCACACAGCAAGGACAGGAGGTCAGCAACTTTACTGGAGACCAGACTATGGCAGAGACGTACTGCACTCATCAGAGGTGTCAGATGCGAAGTCGGACGAGGTCCCGCCGGTGTTTATGTCGGTATACATGATACCATAGTTTCTTGCCTGAGCTGCTCCAAGCATGCCCGCGAGGAAGACGGCTGAGATGGTCGAGACTGAGGGGATCTGCATCTTGGAAGACTGAGTGAGAACAGGTTTCGAGACAGCTGACTCTGGATATTGCTGTGTTGAGGTGAGGCAGATTGATAGACTTAACGTCGTGGACTGACGATCTCGGCCTGAAGGGCTGCCCTTTATATAGTCCAGCTGCGGTATGGGCTTTGACTCTGATATATCTGAACTCTATGTAGGCCTCTCGTTATTGCGGCCTTCTTGTTGCCATCTCTACCGGGCTAGATCTAGCTGACCGCCATATTTGAGCGGCCGCTACATTTTCCATCTGGCGCTGGCTGAGACTTGCAGTGTCCTCAGCTGAATGCATGTGTGCAGACATAATCTCAAAAACATCGTGCCGAGGATGGAAGAATGAGTTCCTAGCATTCATCGCTGCGGATCGCGGCCCCCCCCAACATAATCAAACGACGGGGCAGATTTCAGAGCGCTTACTGAGCCGAGGGCTAGATGGCCGCCTAGACCGTCCAAATGGCAACAGTGATTCCAAATATCTCGGGCTGTGGAGCGCGAGGCTGAGGCTGCCAAGACTTCGTGTATGCGGCCGATTAGGGAGGAGTAAGTGTTGATAGGTCTGTCCCTCTCTCTATAATTTGGGGACTTCGCTATGTAGCACCACTGCAGGGCCTACTAGTGTATTATAAGGGCACTCTGAACACTAATGAAGCCACAAACTTACCCAAAGGGACTCTGTAGGGCGATTTGAGGTAGTCGGCCCTACTCCGCATGGAAGGTAAGCATTGGCGTCGCCAAGAGCATGCAGGCATCGACACACGGGTCTTGCTGGTCCGTCTCAGATCTAGGATCTATCGAAAGTCTCGAAGGAAGTAGGGTCCAACACACCCTACATTTTGAAAGCATCCTCACTAAACTTTACATCACGAGGATGTGGAGCCACCAGAATTAGTTCTACAGGACAACTCATTGCTTCCCGCGGAGTAGCTATAGTAGCTCAAAGTAGTCTGGCGCCCTACAGAAACTTGGAAAAAGGGGTTAGGGCATGGACAAGGAGTGCCTAGTCGGATGAGTGTAAGCTTTGGAGCTCACCACTGGTATGAGTAAGGATATCATTGATGGCGTCGTCGACGAGGTGGTGAGCATCCCGGAGGGTGGCGATACCGATGGCCCTGCAGCTAGGGTCGAGAAGACAATGGATTCCGAGCAGGTGGTAATGCAGAGAGAGGTGGACTCTGGTTTCTATGATGGATAGTCCAGGACGAGGATGTGGAATCCGGGGCGGTCACGTTCATTGAAGTGGCTGTGCTGACGGAATGGTGGTGATGCCTCCACGTCCTATTGTGAGGCTGATCGTTCCTGGGAAAAGGTCTCATTCGAACGTGGTACCACGCAACCTGTGACGGTGGCAAAGCCTGTCCAAGAGGGTGGTTGGTATGTAGGAGACTCGGAGAAAAAGACGGTTATAGTCGAAGCGCCTCCAGGAACCGGCGAGAAGTACCAAGATTGAGGTTTTCAGAATAGACACCTTCACTAGGCCTGCAATAGGGCTGAACACCACTTGAAAATGATTTCAAAGGGGCACCGCCAATGAGAAGATAGTTCTGCAGTGCATTGGACATGTTTAGTCTGGTCGATGAGACGAGGTCTAATGCTTTTTGGAATACGGCCCGCTGCCATATCAGAATTATCAAGATGCCCAAAACACTATTCAACACATTACCTGACACAGCGATTTTGAGTTTCTAGCTCGAGAAACTTCTACATATATTTATCGAGTTTGTATTAACAGGCAACAATGAGCCGGCTCTTCCCAACTTTGTTCTGGCACACCGTCTCTGTGAGATGAAGGGCAGAAGAGAATACCTGAGCTATCAGACCCGAACAGGTAAGTTGGAAACCACCACCTGAATCGAGATATGCCACAATTTGACTTAAAATGGTGCTTAAAATATTGGAAAAGAGAGCCTCTCAGTGATGCGTACTCGCGGTGTCAGATTGGATTTGGATCTGTACGTGCGAGACCGGGACCGCGAAGAGGTCGTGGGACACTGAAGCACCACTAATGATGGCAATGGGGCACTTGGATGATGGGAGACAGAGCGCGGCATAGCTAGTATCCCGAAGCAGCAGTTGGACGAAGAGGAGAGGTAAAAAGAAGGGGTCTGGGGTGGGGGTACCTTGGGCATGGCGCGGAAGGGAGAAAGAAGGAAGACTACGAGATCAGAGAACGAGTTCAGGCGGGCCAGGCCAGACGTGTAGGGCGTTACCTGAGGGAAGAGCACTCATCCAAAACCATCTACCATCAGGTCTGTGATCATGCACCCCCAGTAGCCTGCCTTTCTCGTAACCTCACGGCGCCAAGGCAGAGGACACGTGGATTGCCACGGCCCGTGAACCAAGTGTCCTCCCTATTCCTGAAATGTTAACTTCGGGTTAAACAATGGGTATTGGGGTCATTTTCGAACTTCTGCATGGCTTGAAGGTAACGCCCCCGGGCTGACAATGTCCATGAGGCTCACTCAGGGCATGCCTGAAGTGAACGTTGTTGAATCGAGGACGTTTGACCCAGGCGCGATCCACTGACGAAACGGGGTGGCCTTGATTCATTGGTCGAGAAGCCGCTGACATGCGGAAACTTGGAAGGGCTGAGGCCCGGCGCTGTCGACAACTTGGATATCGACTGCCCGAGCTGATTCGTGAGTCTCGAGATGATGCATCTGATCTGTATTTGTTGCAGTTGAGTTTCGCATTGCCCTGCGATTGCATTAAAGATGAAGCCGGGGGCAGAGGGGGAGGGTTACCTCGAGACGCCTGCATATTGTACCACAGTACCGTACTAAGTACGGGTCGCGAGAGGTCACCAATTGTTAGATGGGCGCCAAGTTCGCGCGGATGGGCGGGGTCCCTCATTCCAGGCCTATTCGAGGCTGACTATTGGAGGCCCGCCTCTGGCAGCAGAGGCCAAATCGCTTGACCGTGAGGCATGTGGGGGCCGCTAACAGCCTGTGACCCCCCGGTGGCCTGTATGTACCTGGCTAACTGTGTGCACCCATACGGTACATGCTGGGCCAGAAATAGCACCACAACGGGGTCGCAAGCAGCGGCACAGCTGGTACCACGACGGTGACCTTTCCCGCAGGTTGGCTCTCCCTGATTGGCCAGTCCGCCAGTGGTCAGGGGCTAAGCCTGTGTAAGGTGCTGCCCGGCGCTGCTCCATCACCCCTGGCAGCGCTGGCCCTCCCCAGTCTGTTCCCGGTTGCCCATCGGCCGACTTGTCTCTCCCGCCCAACGTTCTCCGTCTCTCAAACCTGGTTCATCATTTTCCCTTCAGTGTCTCATCCTTCCTTCACATGTCCTGATCCCTCATCAGTCCTGGTCCTGAGCGCGCGCCGACCGACCTCGCCCTGCAATTGCCGACTATCTCTATTCATCCTTCCCGGTGCTAGCTACAGCCCATCTAATCCATTTTCTTTCTCCACCCTTGGTTATTGCGCGGCACTGGGAAGTTTTAGAGGGAGTGGGCACCTTCTTGCCTTGTGAAGTCGCATCGAGCAATCGTCATTTTGTCTCCCCTCTGCGCTTCGTCCTGCGGGTCTCTTGTCGTTTGCCAGACGACAGCCGGAAATCCACCTGCTCGCCACGCCTGCCTCCATTCTGAACTACGAGCAGCGACTTCCATCGGCCCTCGGCCCTCGAGCCGGCTGGTGATCAGTCCAGTCTGGCACCCACCACGATTATGTCAACGCCCAGCGCGCATCACCTTCTTGCAGCGCCAACGAGAGGAGAGAACAGAGTACGTGGGGGTGGTCCTCATACCTCCTGTGTCCAGCTCGTCACCACTACGCTGGATGGCCGGCTCCCAGCTGACGCACATCGCCGTGTCCTCTTAGTCCAACTAACTCTTCGCACCGCCAAAATACCCGAACTGGCTGATCGTCGACGCCGTCACTGCCACCGGCTGAGTTGAGCCAGCAGCGAATCTCGATACCGCCGTCGGCGGGATCACTCACGGCGGGACCCGCCTGTCGGACACCGTCGACACACGACTGCCTAGGGCTCGTCAACGCCTATTTTGTCACGGCCCCAACCGAGCCGCTGTTATCCTCTGAGACAGCGCTACTACAAAGCGCCCTTCCCTGCCGCCAACGTCGCCGCGAAACCTCCGATCATGGCCCAGACGACCTCGGACCCGGGTATGTCCTCGGCAGCCAAGGTCGGTATCGCCATCGCAGCTGCTTTTGGGATGGTCCTTCTCCTCTCCGTCGGTCTTTACATATGGTGGCGGCGGCGAGAGAAGAAGGAGATGGCCAAAGGAATGATCAACTTCGTGGACGGAGATATCGTCAACCTTGTCGACAGGGGCCGATTCGAGAAGCCAGCCAAGCCGAATTATGCATACGATCCCTACTACGAGAGCGGAAGTTCCAGCCAGTCCTTCCAACCTGCGCCGCAGTACTTCCAGGCTCCTGCAAACTACACAGTGCCGCCAGACGACGGACACAACGGGTATTATGCTCCCGCTCCCGCTCCCATCTCCACCACATCATTCCACCCTCCCTCCCGCGACATCCCCTCCCCCTCCGACTCTTCCCGCGTGGTTCCCCCACCACCAGCGACAGTTGCCGACCACAATGCCTGGGCGAACGCTGGGCGGCATCCGTGGTCTCCGCCGGACTACGACGCCCACTCCCCGGTTTCTGCATCTAGTCTGCAAGCAGAACACGACTTCAGCGTGCACGCGCGACAAAGCCAGCCCATGATGGCTGGGGACAGGCACAGTGTCTTTCCTGTCGCAGGTCTACCTGCTATTCTGCCCGAACCGAAACCGAAACCCCAAGCCGAACTACCCGCCAGAGAAGGACACCACGGATGGGGACACGAGCAAGAGTTACCGGCGCCGCAGCAGGCACCATTGAGACGGCAGCCACCGCCTCAAGGAGCCGAGATCGACGAACAGAAGTTTTTGCTGGCAGATATCATGCCTTTACGGCAGCAAAAATCCCAGCCCGATATGCCAGGACCAGCCGGATGAGATGGGGCAGATGAATAGGTATTTACAGCTTAAAAATAGGCAGAGGTGCGAATGCGCACTCTGCCGTGCTACCAAGTGCGCCCAATCAACAGGCGATCCGTGTCGCATTGGCCACAGACCATAAATGGCCTATCGCGATACATCTGAAGACGTCCCGGCCGAGCGATGGACTGTGGTAAATCTGCAGAACAGACCCGTACGCAAGGCTGACACGCCGCGGCCAATACGTCAAATCTGCGCCCGATGCGGCGAAGATTCCCTGTCGTGAGAAAGACGACGAAAGGCCCGGCCCGACGCCATCGGCACGACACGTCCGATATCTCGAGACGAAGACGGCGCCCGTCCCGGATGATGCTGGCTGACGACTCCACCCTCGAATCGGCGCCTCGTGGATACTTGATCTCTGGCGGAGAGCCGCCGTAGGAGCGATAGTTATGTCTCTGCAGCAGGGAAGGCAAAGCATAGACAGTCCAAATTAAATACGAATTACATTATTATCAAAGCTCGGATCGCAAGGCGCCTCCGCTTTTCGACATCCTACAAGCAGACTCAGATCGCTGCTGGACATCGAGTGGTATAAGAGTTATTCCTCCGCCACCTTCCATGATTCCACGCCCACGTGTCGTTTTCTCACCATCTTCGCCATCCAGACCGACAGTTGCCACCTTTTCTTCGGTAAGATGTCGGACGAATCTGATGCCAGTGCCGTCCTCTTGAGATCTGGAAATCGCCTCGCGACACTATTGAATCTTGGGAAGCAGCGCGTCGTAGTGATCCGCCGAGGTCCCGTACATCACGCTGTGTCGTTTGTCAATGCACAAAACCAACGAGGCAAAGCTATCTATTCCATCGTAGTCAGTGCTATCGATCCGGTCCACCCAGGTCAGATCTGTTGACGAAGTGGGCATGATACGTCGCAGGGTGGAGATGGTGCTGAAGAGTCGGAGCGGATCCTCCGTGACGCGGAACGCCTGGGTCAAATGATCATCTGTCGAAGTGGTGGGCAGGTCTTTCTCTCCGTAGAGGTATAGTACACCCTCGAGGATATCATCATCCACTGCGTTCTTCAGCAACACCGCGGCTCGAAGTCGCCGGCTCTCCCAATATGCTATCTCCTCAGCGGTGAACTCGGGCGGGAGAGGTGCGGGTACGTCTCGCTGTATGAAGTAAATCAAGCCGTGGTATCTGAAGGTCGTCCTGACGCGGTCAGACCAGACGGAGCAAGGCTTTGCATAAGTCAGGATGGGGGAATCGGGTATCGAGAGTGGTGAAGAAATCTGTGCTGGCAGTGCTGCCTTGCTTGTCAACTCCCGGATCAGGGCCTCCTGCAAGGTAACTCTCAATTTGAAACTCGGTATTCTGCTCCTCGGCCGTCGCGAGTTTCTCCTGTGCCGTGGCAAGGTCCCGTTCCAGACTCGCCCTTTCTTCCGCCAGCACCGCTAACCGAGAAAGTATAAGCTGGCCTTTCTTGAGGTCTGGATCGCAGTTCCTCGCGAGCTCGTCTGAGAGACCAGCCAGCCCCTCCTCCACCTTCGAAGCACCGGTCAAGAGAGACGAGACACTGGCCTGATACCGGCTGGAGTGGTGGGTGATGCGGTGACCGGGCGTACGGGTCACTTGAGTGCTGGAAGCAGACCCCATGCTTGGTGTCGGTGTTGCCGTGTACAAACCCTGGATCGAATCCCTGCTGCGTGGGCACGGTAAGAATAACGAGTCGAGAAGGGTGATAGGGCTCTCTACGTCGCCGTTACTGCTCCCTTGGCCGTCCATTGCAGGTGAGGTTGAACACAGCGAGACCGACGCATTTTCGCAAACCCTGCTCGACGTTCTCCTCTGGCTCTCGTCGTCGGCGCAACCCGAATCGGCCTCGTCAGCGCCCTCTAGTACGACTTCAGCCTCCGAGTGCCCTCCGCGTCACGACCGGCCCCTTGGCCCCGAGATCCCACTGAAACTCCAACTTGGCTACCAGTTGCTCCAACCCCTCGACGCGTCCCATCAGGTACCACTTATCCTCTTTCAGCTGGGCATTCGCACTATTGAGACCTATCATCTCCGCGCAAAAGTTCTCGGTCAGACTCGCCCGCTCTGCGTGGTTGGAGCGGAGCTCTCGGTTTAGGTCCGAGATGGTCATCTCGTGCCTGGGGATGGTTGCCTCCTGCATGTTCATGGCCTGAGCGTCGCAGGCGATCGTATTCTCATGGATCATGATTGCTTTTTCGTGGGTGGCTTTAAGTGTGAGGAGGGCGGCGTTGGCTGCTTGGAGCCGTCGCCAGTTGTGCTTGCATGTGGATGAGTGACAGCAGACTAGGTTCATACCCATGGGACAGTGGTCGGTCCTTGTCCGCGTTCGCCTGGGTCTCATTGAGCCCCGCGTGCACCTCGACATTGAATCCCATTACCCCGCGAGGCGTGGTCTCATCTCCCTTCTCACCCCCATCTCCGCCGGCTTTTCTCGATGTCACAGGGCTCGAGCTCAGTGGCCCCGGATGGCTCGCCGTGACCTCCCGCTCCAGCTCCACAGAACCGATCATGCTCGCGCTTAAGCGTGTGTCTAAGTCCAACGACTCACTCTCCAGTACAGGGCTCACACCTGCATCTTGAACGCTGTCGCTGGTACAGATATAGCTGCTGCGCTTGCTCCGCGTGCGTGGGGATCGACGAGCGGACCTCGCCCACGACGGGCTCGTCGAGGAACGGGATGCGAATCTTCGATGGCCTGGCCGCCGTCGCGGGCACATGGTCTCTCATGTCCTCCCCGCTGCCATGGCCATTCTCGGCCTCGAACGACGTCGTGAGAAGCGGCATTATATCATTTCCGTTGCTCTCCAGTGCCGGGCTGCGGGTCGGCGGCTGCCAGTCACTGCTGGCGGGCAGATGATCGGCGCTGCTGCTGCCATGCCCTTTGGAGCTCACGCTGGATCCCCGAGCGTGTGAGAGGCTGCCGCGGAGGTTTCTGATGCTTTGCAAGCCGCGGATGCTAAACCTGGGTGTGGGACCGCGGATGGTGCCCGCGCGGCCCCTGGCTGAAGTACGGGATGGGGAGGGAGATGGTGACAAGGCAAGTTCGGGCCCGACAGGACCTTGGGAGAGCCCTGTGTGAGGGGCTTCCAGTCTATCAACTCGGAGTCGGACATCGTGATATCTTTTCACTGCGGGTGTTTTTTTGACGGGAAATGTTGTCCGCCGTGGATGCCGGCACTGAACGGGGTCCTGCTGAGAGGAGGCAAGGGGAGGCTGAGATGCGTGAGGCTCAGGGTCCGAAAGGCAATCGTGTGTAGTTCATCCTGGCGGGCTTCGCTGCACGTCTGCATTGAGGACGACTTTCTCGAGGTATGGAAGAGGCATGCAGAGCAGTGGCAGTAGCCTTCCCTAATCGCTTGTTTCCACTTCGTGAATCCCGAAGTCTGACGCGTTCTGCCACGCGCATCTCACTGCACCCACATTCCAGCGGGGCCATCCGGTACGGATCGAGCTGGGAGAAGAACTGAGACACCTGCGTAACGGGAGGCCGGATCCTCCTATGCGCCTGGAATTTGTCCCACTGGCAAGGTCTTAGTATGTCCCCCCCGCCTTCCTTTATTGCTTCACGTATCTGCCACGCTCCCGTCGCTCATGTTGACGGTCAGTCAACCAAACTCCTAACTCACGATATCCAGGAGCCACGTTATCCGGTTTGGAAGGGTAGACCGTATCGAGACTGGGCCCGCGAAGTCAGGGATCCAAAGTGCTAAAGATATCTTTATGGGATGGACCGTTAGTGTGCCGAGTTGGGAACTTCCCTTCGGGCTCTCTCTATTGAGTGGAAGAGATGTCCATCTGGGTTCTCAGAGCCAGCGATCGTACCAGCACACAGTGGTTCTCGGCCTCCTTCTCTTTGTTTCTTTTTTCTTTTTGCTTTGCAGTAAGCTCATCCATCGAGGAATTCATTTCGACCATGTAGTTCTGGCATGATGCTTATACAGTTCCAGGCTGCATGCTAGCTCTCGACCCAAGGGTCCTACAATGACCGTCCCGCCCTTGATAAGCAAAGACTTTGGGATCTACAGCGTTCGTGACGAATTGTCAAGTCATCGCAAAGCCTTGCGAGAAAATCTATGGACATTCAGTTGCTCACTTGACCAGCAATCCTCAAGCACACTGATATTTGTATTGCTTTGCTGACTACTCAGGTAGAAAAGCAGCCTCGTGGATATCAGCGCGCTCAGGTGCCAAAGCTGGCTCACAACCCCCATTTAATAGCCCCTCGACTATCACTCTCTTCTGCACCCCCAAGATAAGGCATCCTATATGTAGAACGGCACTTCCAAAATTCCAACATCAGCCTGGCAAAAGGACTTCCGGGAAATCCTAGCTTGTGAGCCAGCAATGAGCGACTACTTCTTGGTATAGTTCATTTGTGTGCTCAGGGATGCCTGCGGCCCTCTGTTTAAAGTCCGCTGTTGTTGTGCTTTGTGGTTGTTGTGGAGGTGGTTGACTTTGCCATCTTACCACTGGTGATAGAAGCAGGGCTGAGGCTTGTGGAGTTCGGAGAGATGCTAACGATCTTCACGGAGCTGGAGGTGGTCAATGAAGCCCTGGCCACAGCAGAGGTGTTCGATTTATAGACGGTAGTAACGGTCACGATCTCGGTCCACGAAGCAGTTGTGGTGGTGCTAAAGGTTGGGACTGGCATAGTACCCCACTTTCCCCCGGTGTTTGACTTCGAGACTTGTCGGAACATGACGGCGATTGCTTCCATTGAGGCCGTGGGCTGGCAGGTGATGGCTGCGGAGGTGGACCAGCAGTGGCCCCATCCGATCTGGCATCCCTTCTGAATGTCGCAGAAGTCGGTGGTGTTGCCGCAGTAGCCCCGCTGGGAGCAGCACAGGGAGGGACCGCAGGTTGCGTTGTTGCTGTGGCAGGCCTGAAGGGAGCTGATAAGCGGCGAGCCAGGGTAGGCGGAGCACATAGAGGTGTGCTGGAAGCTGATAAGGGCCAGCAGCAGACCGAAGAGGGAAGCGAAGGACAACATCGTGACTCGTGGACGATCTCGAGCTGGCCCTTGCGTAGTTTGTGGTGGGTAGACAAGGAGACAAAGAACACAAGATAAACTGATCTGAAGAGTCAAGAAAACCTGAAGGGTTTCGAGGCTTACTGGTGCGTTTGTGAAGCTTCTCTTCGAAGAGCGGTCGGCTGTGGCTTGTGAGTGCAAGTTATGGTGTGGTGAAGGGAAGATGTGTTTTCGTAGCTAGGAGTCCAGAGGCACTGTTATATATTGGGAGGGAACTGTCTGTTGGATTGGCTGTGATGGGCCGAAAGTATTGACAAGAGCATCTCAGCGAGTCACAGGACAAGCCTCAGAGTTGTAAGTGACAAAGCCAGAAGGAGGTCACACCACCTCTCAAAGAACATATTGTCTGATTTAATGACCCATAATGCAGGAAGGGAAAAGAAAGAGCCTGCTTTCTTGTTTTTGCATATTTTTCACAGCACTTAATTGATCATGGCTTCTGTATTCTCATAGCGATAGGGTCATCGGAGGCCTGCCATTCCAAAATCTCTATAATCTTTCTTCCTTCAGTCACCACTTTGTCCGGCCGTCTTTCGTATCCACTATAGGCACTGAGAATAATAATCATTGGCGTAGGTGCAAGTACTCCCTGAAGCGCAGGCTGTACAGCCCATCCAGCCCTCCCCAGCACACTGTCCGTACAATGCGGCGGTGCAAGTTGAGGTTGACGTAGCTGCGTTACTGGTGCTGGTGCTGGTGCTGGTGCTGGTGCCGGTGCCGGAGGCTTGGGAGGTAGTTGACACGGTGGAGGTTCCGAGTGTCGCCACGGAAGATGATGAGCTGCTTCCGCTTGATCCTGTACACTAAGTAAGCACCTCGAGCATGGTCAACCATCTTAGGACGCTGTGATTACCATCAGGACCGGAAACGCTGGTCGTGATGCTTCCATTCTCCACATAGACACCTGAGAAGTACAAGTCCTCGTCCGTGTCGGGATACCCATCCCTCGGAAGCTCCAGCATGCCGAGATGCCAGTCCTCGCCGTTGCTACTGGCACTGGCGCTGATGGGCGACACGAGCTCGACAAGATCATCACTCCCCGTCGAATGCCAAAACCCGACAGTCCCTGCGGTGAAGTCGACTTCCTGCAGAATTCCAAGTCAGACTGCAACATCACAAACAACCTGACGTGCAGGCCGCGAAGGTGTGAAGGAGATGGCTCGTACATAGGCGATATTGTGCCAGACATCAGCGGTAAAGCTGGTGGACCACTGAGTTATACTGTTCACGTCCCAGCGTAGGTTGGTGTCGCTCGTGTTTGCCTCGCCCGAGATCCAACCCGCCTTCATCTCGGTGAAGTGGCTCTCGAAGAAACAAATCTGATGTTCCCTATATATGCTCGGGAAGTTCGTACTGCTCGCCATCATACTGAAGTGATACCAGACTGTTCCGGAGTTGATGGCGGCCGACGCCTGCGGGATAAGCTCGGTGCGACGCATCGTCTGTCCTTCCCAGTACGAGGTATTGTCAAGCGTGAACTTTGCGCCTTGTACGGAGGAAGTATCGGCTGGGTTCTTGTAGTCCGGCGAGAGGTTGATGTATTCGGTCACATTGCCCGTGCCGTGAATATAATACTGGTAGGGGCCGACCTCATTGGACCATGACCAGTCGTCGAGGTCCAGGGAGGAGCTGAGATCGTTGAAGCGGCCATCCCAAAGAATTGTGCCCGCATTGACAGCGACTGCCAGGGCTGCCGATATAACAGCAAGGCTGAGGAAGCCCATTTTGAGTTAGCCGATCAGAACAAAGAGCAGCAGAGACGGGTTACTCGAGATTGATTATGAGGATGGTGTCTTGACCTGGTTGCCGCATTCTCTGCTCATTTATAGCACAGGGCACATGGACTATCCACATCGCAGTCCCGGAATATCGATCTGCTTCCGCCTTGGCAAAAATGCTTAGATCGGGGCAGAATATTTGCTATCTTCCACCACTAGCCTGGCTCCCGGATGACATTTCAGGGGTTCCAGAACGGGCTCATGGTTGCATTTTCGGTGCAACCGGGTACGAAAAACATGAGATCACGCAAGATCTTTCGTTCCTTCGAAACCCGGTGGAAAGAAAGTCGCTGAAAAGAGAAAAGAGCAGAAGCACTGGTACAAACGCGGAGGGAGTGCCGAGATTTCCTGTTTGGGTAAGGTAAGCCTCGTGTCGATGCAGGGGCTGTAGGTGAGGTGTCACTCGTCGACCGGCCTCTCAGCGACGGCACGAAGGCTTGATGAGGGAGGCAGTGATATCCTTAGTAAGTCGCCCTTCTCGAGAGGCATACCGTCTCCCATCAGCAGTGAAGATAACGGCAAGCAGGAACAGACTCCATTGTAGCCTGTCTCGAGAGCACTGATGTTTGAGCGTCTCTAAAGAGCCGTTGACATAGTGCTGCAGGCGAACTAATCGGGGCTAAAGGAGCTGAAATTAGAGTGAATGTGTGTTGACTCTATCATTGTCTTGCTTCCTGCTTCTGATCCGTAGACGGGCTGCCTTGATGGTAGCGACCCCCGAAGTGCAGTCCCATGGCTGCCCTTTGGCATACACCTTTTGCATCGAGCCTGCAACAACTCTCAGTGAATTAGTAACTTTTCCCTGAAAATTTCGAGGCAGGATGCTTCTATTCAACACATAGCTTCAGATAAGCTATAGAATCCTTGTTTCCAAGTGTGGTCTAACTGCCTAGGTATACTCCATAGGGTCCGAAGGTACTATGGCGACTAACAGAGGAACGGAATGGTAGTCTAGACGGTCTCGTGGCGGCCACGCTTCTCCCAATGGACCTTGTTCATAATCTTCTAGCTGATACACCGAAGATGCCAATAACAAATGTCACAATTTTCCACGATGCCCGAAAGATACGACCATTCCCCATGAACTCGATTATCAGAAACTTAGACCGTGACAAGGGCGATCTGTTTTGCATTTTGTAGGGCATCCGAGCAACGACATGCCCTGTGGAAGTTTGAACCAGAGTGGAATCATCATAGCCTTCAGAACCTCTGAAAGTAAATAGGCGCTGATGGCGCCACTCAAACGTCTCCTGTATGTTAGCATTGGTCGCAGGTTCGGGGACTTCCATCTGAAAGGACCACCTGGATAATTTTCCAGAGTTCGCCATGTGCCGTGCCTTCAGAATGCGCGTGGTCAGACAAGTGGGACCTTGTGAGCGGACGTCGATGGTGATCTCGTCCTTACCGGTGGCTTTTGCAATAAGGAATGGACCGGCATAGGTCCCGTGCCAGACTGGGCCCCGGCAGAGTTTGACCGAGTTCATCCTGTTCCTCAGCAGGATTCCCTCGCGGCTTCTAACGAAGACAGGTTGCCTGTGAATATTCTCGGTGATCTGGATACTAAGGCGACCGTGTGGTCGTACTTGTCTCTTACGGAGACAGTTGATTAGGGGAGCTGTCATGTCGTCAATATCGGCCAATCTGGTCCTGCTCTGTACCAAGAAAGTCATCGTCTGGTTGGGGCTTACAAGAACGAAGTCGGGCCCTGCTCCATTCTTAATATGTGATCTATTTTCAACAGAACTCGCTCTGTATGTCCAATCCTCTATTCCTCCGGCGCATGGTCGGGCGAATATCCAGTGGGATGGGGGTACGGGCTCGGTAATGTTGTGGATATGAAGAGAGGAGTGGATAACGCGCCAGCACTGTGACTACTCATTACTCTTAATCGATTATGTTTAAAAAGATGAGAAATATTTGGGCTATAAGGACGATACAGGATAAGCAACTCCAACTTGGGGCAATGCGGTCAAGATACTGGCTTCAGAAGTGGTTGACTTAGTTGAGCCAGCGAGTTACCAGGGCATTGTGTCCAACAGAAGGCTCACCTCTGAAGTAATTCCTTTGGATCGAAAGTTAAATTCCTCGCTTAGAAATTCAAAGCAGACAGAAGGAGCATCATTGGCGGTGTTGTCACAGGCTGCTCTACGGCAGACACCAACCTTCTAAATGTGTGTTTTCATTTTCTTCGGGCCTCAGACCACGTTCTACGACTGGATAATGGTTTCTGAGATCTCACAATCACACAGAAGGTCCCGAACTGAGGTGAAATCTACAAGAGCTTGTTCTATAAACCACGCTCTTCCGTGAGGCTTTAGTGCATTCGATAGAGCTTCAAGGGGAGGTACATGTGTTAGCAGGCAACACAGAATACTTTCGAAGCTTCTAGTAGATTGTGATTAGGGCTTCTGATCTTAATGAGACATGATTGCTTGTTTGGGGCTGTCGTGGGGTTTCATACCTCCCGGTCATTGTCATACGTTCTTCTGGATCGATATCCGCCTCCTAATATTCTCTAATCATCTCTCACCCCTTCCTCCTCTGAGTCTGCACTTGTTGTACTTACTCCTCGATTCGAAATATCACTTGTTTCAATTTATCATTATGTCTCGTAGAGCAGTATCATGGCTGAGCCCTCAAAGCTAACAGCTAGCTAGGCTCGCCAAATCGGTAGTAAGCAGTCTCAGATTCTGGGTTCCTGCAGTTGCAAAATGACATTCCTACATATCAGCTCCAGGGCTTTAAACATGAGAAAAGTCCTACTTCGAGCTCCGACACCTATTCACCACGTGAACATCTTCTGCATCGAGGCCGGCTTTCTCCCCGTCAAGCTCCTTGAGAGCCGTGAGCAGTCTCTTCATGCCAAGGACAAATAGAGATCCATCAGTGCCGTAATTCAATCGGAAGTGCCCGGCAGTCTTTGAGAAGAAAGCTTGGCCAGGTTCCAGAAACACGCCTCGGTCCATCAAATACTGAACCAGCGCGATCTCACATGCATCGCCTTCTCCATCAAAGTATGACAACCACTGAGACAGGTCTACAAAAATAAAGATACCAGCATCAGAAGATACGTATTGTATTCCTTCTCCGGGTAGGAGTTCGCGGAGGTAGTCTCTTCTCTCTTGTAAGAGTTTGTGAAATTTGGGCAGAAATATTCGTGAGACGTATTCAGTATGTGACAGTATTCTGGCCGAAACGATGCCGCCAAAGGCCGATACCCAAGTAAACATACTAGAAAATCCGCATGAGCCCTTTTTCGTGTATTCAAATTGGGATGACTCACCTGCACGTTCGCATGGTCTGGTAGAGCTGCTTGTTGTAAGTCGCCATAAAACCTACGCGACAACCTCCTAGTCCGAAGTCCTGTAACAAATTAGCATAGTGGGTTGGATAAACTGTCGAATGCCTGATTCTACCTTTGACATTCCGTAAATCACATGAACATTCTCCGCCATGTCCCCCAGATCCAAGCTCAAGACACTCGTGAAGTCCTTGCCTCCACTTAGCGCGTACACCTCATCCACCACCAGGTGGATACGCTCGTCCTTGCACCACTTAACTATCCACCGTAGCATGCCTGCCGAGTAACAGCATGCTAGAGGATTATCAGGGTTCGCGATCAAGACTGCAGCTACATTCCTGCCCAGCGCTCTTTGCTCGTCCGCCGCTCTCCCTAAGCGGTTTGTTAATTCCGGCGGCGGCCGCCTTGGTCGGACGTGCTGACGAAAACGGGCTTTGGTGATGTCGTCGCAAGGTACCGGGACGAAATGTAGCCCGT
Source organism: Endothia cerciana (assembly GCA_026119935.1). Taxonomy (NCBI): domain Eukaryota; kingdom Fungi; phylum Ascomycota; class Sordariomycetes; order Diaporthales; family Cryphonectriaceae; genus Endothia; species Endothia cerciana. The sequence continues at coordinate 165,893 of JALRMH010000015.1, forward strand.
TGCGAGTCGTCATGTCATGATGGAACATGCCATAGCTCGGCGTTGGCACGAGAACAGCTCCTCCAGCGTCAGCGAGGTTGAAGAAGAGGGTATCGAGAAGGGCGCTTATGCCGTTGGCTGCGAGGATATTGCTAGACTGCAGAGGGACATTCGGGAGGAAGAACTGGTTTAAGAAAGTCGCTGCTGCCGCCGGTAGACCTGGGGAACACTGGGTGTCGTTGTACTTGAGGTCTTTTTGCCGAGTGTCAATGGTTCGGGCTCGTGCACTCGTGCTGGGATAGCACCAGACGGGCAACTCACAATTCCTCCTATCCTCGCTGGTCTCACTATCCTTGAGCCAGGTTTCGAGGTCGTCGAGCATCAACTCGTTAGTTGCCGAACCCAGATCGACAATGCCATCGGGATTTGTCTTTTCATCGTAAGCATTCTTGGCGAGCCGCCGACTGAGGTCGATCATAAGATCGGGTTTGACATTCTGCTGGCCCCGCTGAGAGGGTGGGAGGGCATTCATATCCCCAGTGTGGTTCTTTTGTCAATAGTCAGATGACAGACCGTCCTCACATGGTCTGGGCGGCGCTATGAGATTTGACTGACAGTCATGAGGAGACGTGATCGCTTAGGAGCCGTCGTCACCAGATGACTAAGCTGCTTGCTTGCCTCAATTAGGAAGGTCATGATCTATGGCCAAGGCCGAAATGACGATGACCAAAGGGGCTTGCTTCGTCGCTTGCCACAGCACGGGTGGCTATATGAGAAGTTGAGTATTTCAATTTTTCTCGACACAGGCTTCTTTGGAAACTTCTCAGTCGAAGACCCCCGGCGTTTCAGCCACGACTTGATCATAATACGGCTGAAATGCCAACCACATCTTGCTTGGGTTCCCACTCTTCTTGTGCGTCATTTTGGCCGTCTCATCATCGATATAGACCTTCTCCCAGCCAGGCCCAGCAGCAGCGTTGGCAAGCAGCTGAGAATGACAGCAGCGATCCAGCGCTATGAACAGGAAAGCAGCCTCGTCAACTGTGGCACCACAAGTGATTATTCCATGGTTGCGGAGGATGATGCTGCGGTTCTTCGGACCCAGAGCCTCAGCGATGCGGCGGCCCTCTTCGGTCGACACAACAGTGCCGCCATAAGCGTTGTACACGCTCAGGTCATTGTAGAAGCGCAGAGCGTCCTGGTAGAGAGGCTCGATAGTTCTACCAAAGCATGAGAAGGCCTTGCCGTAGACGGAGTGCGCGTGGCACGCTGCGTTGATATCTGGCCTCGCCTTGTGGATCTCGCTGTGGATGGCGAAGGCTGGACCGTTGATCGGATATTGTCCTCCGCCGGGCAGAACCTCTCCTTTCTCATTCACCAAGACCAAGTCGCTGACGCGGATCTGGGAGAAATGCTTGGATAGGGGATTGATCCAGAAATGCTCTGTTTCAAAATCCTCAGAGGGAGGGTCGCCGGAAGGGTCTCACGTGGGAGCACCGTGGCGACTTACCAGGGTTCTCTGGGTCTCGAAGCGAGATGTGGCCAGCTACACCCTCGTCGAACCCCTGCCTTGCGAACACTCGAAATGCCGCTGCCAAGTGTTGCTTCTTGTATGCTCGCTCGTCATTCACGCTGGCGAACTTGGGAGGGGACCGGATCACCACCTTTCCTTCCTTGTCGCCGAGGAAATGCACGTCCTCGAAAAAACTATACTGCGATACCTCTCCCGCAGGCGGCTTCACTTTCTGCGTGGCGTGTATATCCTCCACGCTCACAATCGTTGACGGCGCCATTGCTATTATGTGGCCGGATGTCTTGGAATGGGTGGATCAGTGTTAAACGCTGGGCTTCCCCGGTTGGGGGTTGGAATGTGAATGAACCCACCCCTTTATAGCCGCCCTTTAGCGAGACAAGGGCTAAGTCCGAGCAGTGGCGATCGTCTCATTCCGATCCCCCGACAGGGACTTGAGAAATTTAGAGACCGAGATTTGGGCAGCGCAAATAGGAACTGTGATCCCGCGATCAGATTTTATCTCCGGCTGCATGCCGGGGTCTTTCACGGGGACCAACCTCACAAAGTGGGGAGGGGTATCGGTGCGGCCTTTATTACGCTCAGAGTGATTTCAAATAGTGGACTTACGAGCGGCACATATCACGTGGGTGTGATCCTCATGAGCCCATCCTGCTCGCCTGCTTCATCGTCAAGCCTGTCTTCATCGCACGTGTAAAACAATGAGAGCAGTCCGGGTTCAAAATGGCAAAGGGCCTGCCGATGCCCTGTATATCGGCAAAGCTCGGGATCCCACCCCGGGGCCCGGGGAGGTACTAGTCGAGGTAAAGGCGTTTGGTCTCAACCGTATGGACATCATGCAACGCGACGGAAAGTACCCTTACGCCCTACTGCCCGAGTCCGGGGATATAATGGGGGTCGAGTTCAGTGGTGTAATCCGGGAGATAGGGCCTGAGTGTTTGTATCCGGCGTCTGCTGACATGTTTGAACCTCACTGACTAAGGACAAAAACAGGCGACTCGGATTTCATGCTTGGGGACAGAGTGTTCGGCCTGGCGTATGGGGGGGCTGTAAGTCGTGCGACCTTGGGACAGGACCCATCCAGGAGGAGACTGCAAGACTGACGGCCGAACAGTATGCCGAGCTGATCGCCGTCTCCGAGGGCATGCTAATGCATATGCCCCCCGCAACGAGCTTCGAAGTGACTAGTGGAATCCCCGAGACCTTCTTCACGGCCATCCAGGCGGTTCATCTAGTCGGAAGTCTCCAACCGGGACAGACAGTCCTTGTCCACGCGGGGGCTTCAGGCGTTGGCCAGGCCGTGATTCAGATTGCAAAGGCAGCAGGGGCCAAGACAATTTTCACAACCGCTGGTACCGACGAAAAATGCAGCCTATGCAGGTCCCTCGGAGCAGACTTCGCCATCAACTACAAGGTAGGTGAAGACTTCGCGGATACAATCTCACGCGAGACAGGTGGCAAGGGTGTCGACCTGATTGTCGACCTGGTTGGACGCGACTACTGGGACCGTAATATTGCATCAGCGGCTATGGATACACGAATTGTCCTTGTTGCTCTTCTGAGTGGTGGAGTGGTGGAGAATTTTAACCTGAGGCAGCTGATGAACAAGAGAATCTGGGTTCAGGCCACGACACTCCGGACAAGAAGTAAGGAGTATCAACAGCAATTAAGAGACATCTTTACCACGGTAGCGCTGCCGGAGCTGGCGAAAGGCAGGATGAGAATTACAGTGGACAGGGTCTTCTCTTGGAAGGACATTGCACAAGCTCATAAGAGGATGGAATCTAATGTAAATGCAGGGAAGATCATCTGCGTTGTCGACTAGTTGTCGCTAGGCACCCTTTTGTATAATTACCATTTTATGAAGCATTTCATCAATATTTACGCCCAAAGATGATCATCATCCAAATATCCTCTCTGGGTTCTTGGACCATAAATTTGTCCAGACATCGTCATCCGAAACCCATTCCCTCAGCTTCTTAATATGCAGGTGATCATCAACCTGCCTGAAGTCTTCAACTTCAGTCAGCCTCTGCTGATCAGTCTTACCCTTCCGCGACACGCCAAGTTGCGTATGAGGCCAATCTGTGTCTTGATCAATGATACGTTTCTGGGCTTTGAATCAGAGGCATGTACGTACCTGAACCGTACAAAATCCTCTCAGGTCCAGCGGCAATGAGGGTTTTGACGATGGACTCCAGTGACCCAATGCCTAACTCATGTCCGTGATATAGCCTCTCGAAGCCACTTAGTTTGACATAGACCAGGCCATCTCTCACCAGGCCGACGAAAGCATCGAACTCCTCCAGCTTCTCATCGCCAGGAAAGGAGCCGCCAAGATGATCTGCAACGATCTTGACGCGAGGATCCAGTTCATGCCTGACCATATCCGCCATGGCAGCCCAGCTACGTACGTCGGAGAACACATCAATAACCCAGCCGAGACGTGCGATTTTGCTGGCTGCAGCCTTCATCCTGCCGGCTATGGCTTCAGCGCCCCTCTGGGTGCCATGGCCCCAGGAAACTTCATGCATTCGTACACCTCGGACACCCGCTGCATGGAGAGCATCCAGTTCCTCGTCGGAAGCCTTGGTTGGATCGATGGTGCAAAGACCGCGGACCAGAGTGCAGTCATTGGGCTTGGCCTTCTCGTCAAGTGTCGCTAGTAAAGGCTCCGCCGAGTGGCCCTGGACTGTAGCCTGAACAATGACGATGTTGTAGCATCTTGTCGTCGCAAAGGGATACTCAGCCAGAAGGGCTGGCTTCGGCGTATACGATCGCGGAGTGCCGTATGCGAAGGCTTCCGGGTCGAAGACATGGATATGTGTATCCCAACGGCCGGTGTTCGTCATCTTGCGGGTAGGGTCTGTGAATCTGCCGCTCGGAGTTCGGACAGCAGAAACTGGTGGCTCAATTCTATGACAACGTCTTCTTGGACAGTCGCCTCGGCCATTTTTTGAAAAGGAGTAGGATCTCCCCGTCCTATAGCAGAGAGTTCCCCGCATCTTCGACATACGGCAGCTTCTTCTAGTCTGCGCCTCAGGACTTTACTCGTCAGCTCTCTCCCACAAGCTTGGGCAGCTTCTTTTTACACACCACTGACACGAACTTTCGAGTTGCAGTGCAGCGGGTTTGCGCACGAGATTACTTCTTGTGTTACCGCAACGGGAAGCATGTCAGCTTTTTTGGCCATGACCGCAGTTCCATTCTCGCTCCCCCTTCCTGACCGCCCTCGTTCACACCCTTAGAGGGGGGACTAATTGCATGGGTACATGCATCGTGGCCTGTTCCAATACGTCCTAACCAACACATTACCGTGCGCCCCCACCACCCGATTTGCCTCCTAGCAATCTTGTACCATAGGTTTGAGCTTCATCCAAGATGGGACGCCAGCAGAGCGGAGTATCTTGGCTCGCGTGGCTCGTTACGTACATCTCGGTGAGGAGAACGATGATTCGCGTGCTGCCTCAGGAGGTCACATTTGCAGAAGCCTAAACCTCTTTGCATGCACGCCTTCCGATCCTACTGGACTACTTGTTAGTGGTGAGCTCTACCGGCCCTTGCTGCCGTTTAGAGCCCTCACAAATGGGATAAACCGTCAAGCCTGGGGGGCATGTTAGACATAGGTTGACTGTCCGATTGTGTATCACTAATGGCGTTGCCCTCTCACTTACCCAGATTCTCAGTGGTAATAAGGTTCTTTCGTAATCCAAAGAGCCATGGCGGATGCTAGTCCCTCAGTCGAGAAGGTGGACAAGCCGGAACGTAGAGAGAGCCGTATCGATCCTCGGTATGATTTGACGGTTCTCAGTGTTGAGGATGCGGAGTTCCTCGCGACTTTCTCGGAACAGGACAGGAGGCGCGTGATGAGAAAGGTGAGACTAGAGTCACCCCCTTGCGCGAGATTGACGTTTACCGTTGAGGCCAGATTGACATACGTCTCGTGCCGATGTTGACCTTTCTGTATCTCGTGTCGTTCACCGACAGATCAAACATCGGTACGTATGTGAGAGACCTCGCGGACTGTGGGCATGACCAATCGTCTGAGACCGGACTGCGCAGGCAACGCGGAGATCGAGGGTCTCAATGAGGATCTGGGGTTGAACGGGGTGAGATACAACATTGCGCTGTGCCTCTTCTTCGTGCCCTACATTCTCTGCGAGATCCCATCCAACTGGATTCTGGCCAAGGTGAAGCGGCCATCGCACTTTCTGGGGACTATGATCTTCCTGTGGGGCATCGTCATGACCCTCACTGGCGTTGTCCAGAACTTCGCTGGACTTGTCGGTACGCGGATCATCATGGGCTTCCTAGAGTAAGTCGTGCTCCAGCCTGGGGTGTGCGGCCCCCGATGCTCAACTGCCACACAGGGCGGGCTTCTTCCCGGGCGCTGTATATCTCATCTCCGCTTGGTACTTGCCCAACGAGACGCAGACGCGGATCGCCGTCTTCTACTGCGCCAGCGCGGCCTCGGGTGCCTTCTCGGGGCTTCTCGCCTTCGCGATCGCAAACATGGATGGGGTAGGCGGCTACTCAGCCTGGAGATGGATCTTCATCACCGAGGGCGCCGCATCGGTAGTCTGCTGCCTGCTCGCGTTCTTCGTCATGCCCGACTCGCCCAGGGGCTCCTCTTCCTTCCTCACGCCGGACGAGATCCGCTACCTCGAGGTCCGGCAGCTCGCCATCCCGGGACGACGCCGCCACGCGCAGCAGGAGTCGACCGAGAGGTTCCAGTGGAGGTCCCTCCTCTCGGTGCTGGCCGACTGGCAGACGTACCCGCTCGCGGTCGTCTACCTGTCCGCCACGGGCCCGAGTTACGCCCTCAAGTCCACCATGCCCCAGATCATCAAGAACATGGGCTACAAGTCCTCGATGGCGCAGGTCCTGACGATCCCGCCGTACACGTGCGGCGTCCTCGCGACCATCATGAGCTCGTGGATCGCGGATCGGATGACCTGGAAAATGCCGTTCGCCGTAGGGGCCGACCTGCTGATACTCATTGCCCACGCGATCTTGTATACATATGGCCCCACGCAGCAGGAACACATCCCCGCCTGCTATTTCGCGCTGTGTCTCGCGTGTATGGGGATCTACCCGATCCCGCCGACGGTCAACGCGTGGCTGATCAGCAACACGGCGCCGCAGGCGAAGCGGGCCATGGCGATTGCGTACTTTGTCGGGCTGGGAAACATCGGGGGCATATTTGGTTCGTCAGGCCACACACAGTCCCCGTGATCTCCGGGCGAGGCTTTTTGTGTCTGGTGATTCTAACATTCAGCAGGCTCCTTCATATACCGTCAAAGCGAGGCCCCCAGGTATCCCACGGGATACGCCACCGCCTTTTCTCTTGCCACTGCTGGGGTGATCTTCTCGCTTGCGTTGGAGTTCACCTACAAGACAATCAATGAGGAGAGGGCACGAGTGCATGAGGATGAAGTGAGGACCAGGTATTCCGAAGACCAGCTGGAGAAGATGGGCGACCGGAGCCCGCTGTTCAGATATTCTTACTAGTGTTGCTCGCAAAGCGCTACCTGTATCCGGATGATGATGTGCTTTATGCTCTACTTTCTTCCCCCACGGTTTGCTTTGGAGAGGGTCAAGGCTTTTGACCTGTTGATATCGGCGAAGATTTTCGGCATGAAGCTCGCAAATGGACAATCCTGGTGAAAGCAGCTCCTGATGCATATTGAAATCCCACGCGGCTCCATACCTCTCCAGAGTGAACCGCGTGTCCCCCGGAGATACACAGCCACACTCCAGCCTGCGTGGTCCTCCTGACCACCCGCACGGCCAGGATGTGCTCTCGATTCTCACTGCCACACTGTTATTGGGGTCACCTGCGGACAAACCTGACCGCATCCGCGCCAGCTTTTCCAAGGCTCCCAAACTCGACGGGATATGACACGAAGATGCTGTGTACCTAGTAAATCCCGCAGCAATATATGCGCCGGGGGGGAGGCGTGTTTACCGCGCTTGCATGCATATAGAGGGATTTTTGAACCACAGCGACAGCCTTGCAGCATCTATTGGCCCGTCTCGACAGCTGACGAAGAAGACCAGGGTGTGGCTGTGGACCGATAGATAGATGAGGCTCGAGACGAGAATTCAACGGGTATGCCCAAATTCCCTCACGGGATGGCCTGGTCATATAACCATCAGTGATTCCAGCACTGGAGTGTATAGAGGGGGTCGGCTCGCGGGACGATTTAGACTCATACCTATATTTAGAGCAAAAGACAGTTCAACAACCGTATTGATGTGCTTCAACTCTAGTTCTGACAGCCTGTGTCCTGCGCATCAGCTGCCCAGGGCCCTACCGCAAGCTGTAGCTCCCATGCACAGCTTCGACACACCACGTGGGACGCCCAATTCCTCCGCGGCCACCTCCCAACCCCTTCCCTCCTCTTTGGCCCACGAACACGAGGCAGGGGTCCAGCTCAATCACTACACCGGGCGGCCGCTGCGCAACACAACGCCCTACGGCAGACACAGCAACGACTGGCTGTTTGGATCCGTAGACGTGAGGAAGACCATTGCGCGGACGGTCAGGAGAGTGGTCAGGACCGGTGGGGGCGCGGGACGGTGAGGGTAAGGGAAGGGAGTTCTAGTGAGATCATTTGTTCTGGGCCAGGGGGAGAGCTGCTGGGGCAAGACGTGGCAGGACAGTCAGCTTTGCGAGGGAATGCAAAATATCAGTGTGAGCCGCCGAACGCCTTCAGACAGAGACGTCTGTTCAGTACTACATTCATTAATTTCATACCCATGCCCATCATTCCTACAGGTTTTGGCCCTGCGTCCCTGAATCCCTAAACCCAAAAGCCAAAAGGCCCAACAGGGCCGCCGCGCGGTGCCCCGCCGAGTCTCGAGAGTCCCGAGCGTGTTTTGTTGTCGTCGAGGAGCTGCGCGGCTCACATGATGAACTTCACATTTTGGACATCTGGGCATGCGAGGGTTAGTCGACTTCGTTGGGAGGCCGGAGTGCGAAAATCCGTGGTACGTACCCAGGGGATGACTACAGCTCAGCTGAGGCTTCTGTGTGTACTTGCTCTGTAGCACATCCCGGATGCTATTTAGGAGCTGCAAGTAGGTCTGGTTTGGGTTCTGCTTCACAGCCGTAATGAAAGCCCACGACATGGCGCCGGTCGCCTGCGAGGCGATGGTCGCGTCGGCGCTCGTCTGGTCGTCTCGGCTGCCGCTCCACGAGATCACATCCGCGGGGCTGGTCTTTGTCCGTATCGTCTTCTCGTGGGCCTTGTCCCCGTTCATCGCGGACTTGAAGAGCTTGCCCAGGCTGCCAACCACTCCTCCCATATCCCCCCTCGCATAGGACATGGCGGCGCTCAGGAGGCCCTGCCCGGCCTCTTTGGCGAGATTCGGCTCCTTGAGCGCGCCCTTTGTAGAGTAGATATACGGGAGGTCGACGACGGATCCGGAGTGGCACGAGTCGAAGATGCACGTCAGGCGGACGCCTGGCTGGAGCGGTGCGACGCATATCGCGTGGATCTGGTCGTCGACGATGTGGCCGCGCGTCTTGAAGTCAACGGGGTAGATGACTTCGTCGTAACCGTCGTCCTCGTCGCCATCGAGGTCCTTCGTCTGGCCGCCGTGTCCTGTGGACGTGTGATCAGTACAGAGCTGCCCTAGAGTACCATGGAGACCCGCCAGCCGGGTTGGTGTTGTGCCATACCAGAGTAGTGCAGGAACAGCGCGTCGTTCGGTCGGGCATCCTTGACCAGCCACTGCATTGCTCGTATCATATTGTCCTTGGTCGGATGCAGGACGGGATTCGACGCATCGTCAGTCAGGATGACCATGTCCTCGCGCTTGTAGTTGTAGTTCTGCATCAGGAAGCTGGAGACATTGTGGACGTCGTTGATGCAGCCCTTCAGCTCGTTCTGGGAGCCAAAGTAGTTGATGCCGATGAGCAGGGCCTTGCGCCGTCCAGTACACTGGCTGAACTGGAAGGTGTAGCCGTCCGGCGCTCCATGGCCAAAGCGCTGAGTCCCCTGGGGCACAAAGCCGCCGCCGCCTCCTCCTCCTCCTCCTTGTCCCCGGCCATCGTAACCTGACTGTTGTTGCCCGTAGTGCTGTTGGCCGTACTGCTGCTGAGGTGGGGGGTAGTTGCCGTAGTTTGGCGGGGGAGGCGGTTGATGGTACTGCTGTTGTTGCGGCGGGGGATAGTAGCCCTGGGGAGGGCCTTGGTTATAGCCGGCGTACTGGGGCTGTTGAGGAGGTCCCCACTGGCCAGGAGGAGGAGGCCCATGGTGGTGATGGTGGCCGGGGCCGTGACCTTGTCCTGGAAACATGTTGGTCGTGGATGCTTAGGATAATGCGTGTGATGGATGGATGGATGAGGAGGGGTCTGATCAACGTGGCGTTGAAGAAGTGGTAGGAGTACGGGCGAGGTGTGTCAGCAGGGAAGGCTGACTGTGGCGATGTTGTATGTCAGGAAGTCTGGCTGACGCCGAGTTGAAGTTGAAGCTGAGGTGACGGACAGGTCGAAAGCGGCTGAGGTGGGGTTGTGATTGGCACCGTTGGCAGTGGCTGGTCTGACGTTCCCTGTCCTTGCAAGTTCACGGCGCAGCTGTATTGTAGAGCGGGGCTCTCGCAGCCGCCCAATCACTTTGCGCCTTTGGGGGGAGGGGTGGGGGGTTATTCAGAGGAGCAATGGCTCGACTTGACCTCGAACATGCCTTCACCTCCTTGAACACACCCCCTGGCAGAAAAGATCTCGTGTCAGTGGCTGACTTTAAGGAGCTGGTTCATGTTAGTCTACATCTTTGGTGGTGACCATTCGAGTAACCAATAGGATCTAGGACCTCCTTGTCGAGGGGTCAAAGATTGGCTGCCCCATAGTACATACACAAATATGGACGCACCGCATACCACCAATGTCTATGTTCACTTATTATTAAGAAGGGAGGAGGAGGGGGGGGGGTGGGGGGGCGCAAGCCTGGTCAAATTTTCCAGACTCTTGACCCAGGGCAAATTAGTCTAAGATCTTGATGGAAGAACCCACAGCCCACCGGGGACAACTACCTCCTTCCAACGTCCTTTCTCTTTTCGCTTTTATATGTCATGCGTATCTACATTCTTTTAATAAACAGTCTCCCTACTGCTCTATCCATTATCCCAAGCATGTCTAGTGGCTGTCGGGCGTCCTTTGTGCTGTTTTCCTGCGTCGAATCGATGCTGACACGTCTCGGTCGGAGATGCTTATCCGTTGCCATCGTAGTCGCCGAAGGAGAGTTGTTGGCTCGCCTCAGGTCTCTTCGCACATATTCGAGCGGCCGGGACGCAATGGGGAGGTCGGAATCGGAAGTCGAGGCGGCGCGCTGGGGAGGCGGGCAGGATGGAGCTCGCATTGATGCCGAGAAAGAAATTGGAAAGGTGACGAAGGAGGAGAGCCCTCAGACCAGCGCCCAGATCCTCTTGTCGAACAAACCTGCAACCAAACCGGGAAGTCGTTCGACAAGGCGATTTTGTAGGTGTGTGCATGGCATGCTCGTGATGCCCCCCAGGTCGCATATATCTGACACATGTAAGGCCACGTCGAAGATCAAGTCGCGGTTGTCGCCAGGAACGTCCACTGCACGAGGAGGACATGTAGTCTCGCAGTGGGCCCCGATCCGCTTTCACGGGGTCTCAGGCCCGCGTGGAGACCGGATCAGCGCCCTCAACAATATGTCCCGCTTGCGTCTGGCCCTTCGTGGCCGTTTCAGTACGATGTTCAGGTGGTTGAAATGGACGCTCGTAATTTTTGGCGAGTAATTAAATCCGTTGACCATCTTGCCGGGTCCTGACTGACAAATATCGTCAACCCTGACAGAGCCGTCTTGTGAGGCGAAAGACTCCAGCAAGGAATGCAGTAATTCCGATGCGCCTTGCAGGTCGTTGTGACCGCACATCTGAGAAGCTTGAGCTGGGTAGGAAAAGTGATTCCTCCGGACTTGGAGGGTGACATTACCTGCAAGGTGACGACACAATCAACCAGAAGGCGGTTGAGGCTGGGAGGTTATTGAACGTCGATGGCCACTTGGTCGATTGATTGATTGAGAAATGGCGCGTGGTTTGGTCGCGGTTGAGCTATATGCACACAACATCGCGGCATGAATGAGGGCTGCGCGGGCGGGGGTCCTGCGATCCGGGAGATGCGGCTCGACCAGCTGCGGCCCACGAGGCAACCACGAGGCCTCATTCCCTGGGATGTGTTGTCATTTATCACTTGGTACACACCGACTTTCCAGATAATATTTTTTGCTGTTGATCAATAGGCAGTAGTGTTCGCGTTGTTTCTTCTAAGTGTGTTCTCGTCAGTGGTGGAATAATATGTAATGTCTATATTGCTCCCCGAGGCTGAGCTGAACCTTCCCCACACACATACACGCCCGGATCAGAGAAGAAGAGAGAAGAATCGAAGACGGTGGTAATATCACGGCAGCCGCGGGACACGGGAGGAGCGGTTAGGTTTGGTTGGCTTCCACGTCTACGGGTATGGATGTCAGCTGAGTCAAGAGTGAGGCTCTCCCGTCGAATGAAAAAGCTAAAACATACTATGTAGGCCTGGGTAATTCGGTGACAGGTTTGAAACCACATGTGCGGAAAGAGATAGTCGGGATACCCGCATAGTTTTGTTCGTCACTGGTTACCTCACCTGACCTCCGAATGCGTTTCACTGGCTCACAGAAAATTAAAGTCGTGGAGACGCTACTACTCGGTGAGGAATTTGGCATGGCAGGACCACTGGCCCAAGCTAGATGTTTATGCGACCACGAATCATCTGTCTCAGTGGTCAGCATACGAGCATATAAGGCTGGGAACTTTGGGCCGCTAAGATACCGCAACTAAGTCGCTAGTCAAGTAGTCAGTGATAAGGAACATGAGCCCCGTCCCTGATGGCGGATATTTTAGGGACTGTGGCCGCCGCTGTGCAGTTAGCTGGTCTCTGCAGGCACTTGTTCTCACTTTCGATAAACGCAAGGCCGACATTGCGCCAATATAAGACCAATCTGCGAGAGCTCCTCGCTGTCTCTGATCTCATCATCCAAAGCCCAGTCCTCCATACGCCGGAAATCACAAACATTGTCGAATCTCTCGTCCAGATCATTGCCAAAATCAGCCGCCGAACGTTTGAAAGTCGTCTCGCAGCCTACTGGGTCCTCCTCTGGAAAGGCCCAGAACTGAACGACCTATTTGCACTCTTGGAGACAAAAAAGAGCACCATCTTAATCTTTATATCTGTTGTCCAGTCGTCGCGTTTGCAGGAGATCGGAGAGGATATCGCCAACATGGGAGACAAGGTCCAAAGCCATGCCTCAGCCCCCACCAACGACGCCGAACATGGCTCTAGAGGTACTCAACGCCATGCGAATACGAGCAAGCAACGTCGGTCTCAGATATTCCCTACCGCGGAAGCCCCCGAGACGATCGCCCAGGGACAGCCAGCCTCGGTCACTCTGCAATCCCTGGGGCAGTGTTGCATGTTCCAAGAAATAGTGATGAAAGGAGGGGGTGTTCAGACCAACGGATACCGATTCGATCATGGCGCCATGCCTACGTCGTTTCCGGCTCTGGAGTTCAAAAGGATCGTCAAGGAAGATAGTGACAAAGGACAACAAATTAACGGGGTTCATTTACATGGTTGAGTTGGATACACCATCTTAGGATAACATCTGCGTCGCTTTCCGAGGGATAGCCAAGAACATGTTCGTTTGAATGGGCCATGGCCGAGAATGGAGGTATCAGCAGAGCGGATCAAAACTGTTTAGGGTTAGTGTTAGCATCCAAATTCTCACCACCTGATGCATTATTCGTGCAATTTTCCTTTTCCTTCTCCTTTTCCTTTTTTTCCTTTTTTCCTTTTTTTGGTCTATGTGTTGGTTGGGGGGGGGGGGGGTTTAAGTCTAGCATTTGTATTTCATCCAAGTCATCTACCCACGCCGTGCCTTCCTACTCGCCATAGGTGGACGTACTGTATCGTTAAACAGACCCAACTCATGCATCCTTAGGCCATCTATGTGCAGGTGGATCAGGTCTGCACCAAGTCTTCTTGGGTCCTTACTCCTCAACTTCTTGTTATCCTCCTTCCTCTGCTTCCCATTTTCAGACACGGCCTGGTGCAATAGCTACTTTGTGCTGGCACGTGTCACTTCCACGGCTTCGGCCCTTGCAGAACCGCACAATCCACCGAGGCTGAGAATCCTCTGCCAGCTTGGGACAGTATCCCGGTCAGGATCCACGAGCTGAGTGTCGGCGCAGTCTGACTCCCATCTTCAAACCCTGATTCTCCGGTTCGGCACTTGCGCCTAGCCTACGATAGGCAGTCAACGAGAGCCCTCCGGTCTTGTTTGTCCCGTGCGCATCCCGTACACCTGAAGAATTGACGTCTGGGAGACTTCAGTTCTTACTCGGCGAGTTCATCTACAGTCAATAAGCCGGTGATGCAGCCTCCTCTGCTTGTAACGCTCTAGAGCCCGGACGGGGTCGGATTTAGAGCCAGGCTGCTGGCTCTGCTTACACGATCCCAAATGTTCCGCGAGACTCAGATGGCGGTGCTTGCGCCTTCCACGCCCGACAGGCTTTGCTGGTCTGCTGATCCAAATTCTTGCTCAATAGTCCTCACTGCACAAGCTTTCAAGTTGAGTGCAGTGTGAGGCCTGCATTCTGATCTTCTGCTGATCCAGAGGAACACCTAGAGTTGCGAAACGAGTGCAGGCTGATGGAGCCAGCCTGAGACTTGATCCCGGTGACGTCGAGCTCTCTCACGTGGTGCGCAGGAATGGTCCGTGGCGGCGGTACGATCCCGACCTCAGACTCGCCATCCGAGGCACGTAACGTCCCAACCCTCATGGTGCCCAGACGAAGCGTGGCAAGCCGTGGAGTCCCGGCCCCAGGTCTCCGTCGACCCAGCCTCCTAGTGACGGACCGCATCCACGCCGGCGTGCGAGCAGGAAGTGTGCTCTTCACAGTCCATGATCCTTCCGCCGCGCTCAAGAGTCTCGACACGACGGAAGCCACCTTCTCGTCAAAGAAAGGCTTCAGTCCCGTTACGGACGCGCAGATGATGAACACGGAGACCTCAATTGTTGACCACACGCTCTGAGTGTCATCCCACGTGCTGTCTGTCGCAGTGCTCAGTTTGTACAGCTCAGAGACTCGGAGTATGCTCGCGATACAGCCAAAGGAGCCGAATCCGAACAGGATCGAAACTGCAGTCTTGTGAGCTGGGCTGAGTTGGAGTCCTCGGATGACTGGTATCGGTATAACGAGGATCATGAGATCAATGAAGATGCTTATTGCTGCGTAGATATACAACATTGTATATAGGTCAATGCAGCGACTTGACCTTTCCGGATAGGTGATATCCCAGAAGGCGTAGACGGGCGAGCAGGTGAAGATGCTGGCCAAGAAGAAGGAGAGGCTGTAGAGGGCGAGAAAAATGAGCAGACTCCGACAGGCGATGCGTGTCCTACGGCTCATGCCGAAGATGCGAATGTGCTGGACGGTAAGAGTACACTTAACCAGGAAGAGTGAGATCTGGTAGGCTATACTGCTACAGTAGAAGACCTGGTTGAAGAGGTTGGTCATCTGGGTGCCAATATAATCCTAGGTTCCGAGTAGCCTTACCTCGAGATAGTAGACAAGATCCTGCGTTGTTGTCGTCCCAATGTGTCTTCCCGCCCCGAAGCGTATTTCTGTTCATATGGAATTAGTCCAACGGAATGACCATGATCCAGCTTGAAAGGCGTTTGATCTGAGGAACGCCCTTGGTGGAAGACCCTCAAATTGTCCGTGGGGAACATTGCCAAGATAGCAATGTGTATTCACCTGTAAGCATGGCCGTAACTAACAGGATCAGTCCAACCTAATTTATCCTATCAGCCATCACAGAAGTGGTATTCTTAGCTCATTACCAAGTACTCACGCTGGCTGAGACCAGCAGCCAATCCTCCACTCCGTGCAACCCGGGCATGATAACGAGTCGTGTGTATAATCGCAAGCCCACAAAGATCAAGGCGAGGCCGAGAAAGACCAAGTTGATGATGATGATGATCCAGGCTCTGCTGGCATGCAGATATGCATATGTGTCCTCGGTGGTTGCCATCGTGAGATGCAACCCAACCTACCAACCAACCAATCGTGAACGAGGGACGAGGCAAGAAGCGAAAGGACGGTGAGAATGCATTCATTCATACCATAAGGGGGGAATGGCTTGCTTATTGCCTCTATTCAAACATCCACTTCGCAACGATTGGCCCCCATAAGGAAATACCCACCTATACCTAGATATGGCGAGCCAACGTGTCTGGTGGAACGGGGAATTCCTATCGGCACCTTACAGAGTGCGTGCCCAGCGCCTGTCCGTGCCATACCGGAAGACTGGAGCCCTGCCCTGTCAACTCAATGACAATCTCAGCTCCCACAGACCATGCTGCCAGGGCGCAGATAACAAGGGTGAGATGTTTTAGGTTTACTGGCTCTTGCGGCAGTGTTCTGGACTGTAAACAGGCAAAAAGTGCGGTATGGGCTCCATTATTTTTACCAAGCGACCCCACAGTGCGGAGGTTGTACTCGGGCCCTTGAAACCTTATATATGGAGATAAGGAGTAGAGCAAGGCTCCAGATACCATAAGCTACGCAATCTACCGACTTATTCTACTTACTGTTCGATGAACCTGCCCAGATACCTCCATCCGCTCAAGCATATGTCGATAGAGCCGGGGCTGGGCAGCTGAATTTAGAGTGAAAGCCTGAACATGTGCAATTTTCCCCCTGACTGAAGATCATCGCCATAATTGCCGAGCACGACCAGATGATCTCCACTAATGCACATTATCTTCCGGTCAGGCGATCCAGAATGGATCTCACGATACGGAATTTCCTTTTCTGGTACGGCTTCTTCCGGTCTGGGGTGCGCGGGACAGGGGATTGCCTGACGCGTGACGAGTCACGACGGGATCTTCCACCCGATCTAGCGTGTCTTGAATCCGGGGACTGACAGACATGAACGCGTGGAGCTACATTTTCTTCACTATCGATGCCGAAGCCGAATGTGCCAGTGTTCTTGCTCCGGAGTTTGAATTGAAGACGTAGGCTTGTAACAGCTCGTGAGGCTGCCTGGTTATGAACGTGGCATACAAGTTCACGTATGCAAGCGTTTGCTGGTTTGGTGTGTGATGATATCTCACAGCGAGTTCGGGCACCAGAGTTGTCGGCGATACGATTGATGTGCAGGTGGCACTTCAGCTGAAATCTCAAGGGATTAACGGAGGGGGGGAGGGGCGACTTTGGACAGCCCATCACAGTGTGAAACTACTCCTCATGCGTCTCCTGACGCTCTGAAACTTTAGCTGAGGAAGAACAACGAGCTTCAAAATATCATCTTTTCGGTGCTGCATCTCGATTCTGCTGAAGCTCTTTAGTCCTACGAAGAACACTCGATGCACAGCCCAACTGCATCCCAGTTGTTCTGGCCTGGAGAAAGCAGCCCTCGCCTGGACAGTGTCGGTGGCTACCGTCTACGTTCAGTCTTTCTTAATGCGGTATACAAGTCGTTGAAGGATGGCAAGATTATGAATGAGTACGGAGTACCCAGTTATGAAAAAGAACTTGATAAGACTACCCCACTGCATATTAAGATCATAAAATTCGGATATTGGACTCTGTATAGTGCCTTGACTTCTAAAACGCCACACACAGGATTGCCTTCAGCTCGCATGTCGTATTCGGCTACGGCTGAGCGCCCTCGACCTCTATGCTGAGTTATTTGATCAGCGTGACAACATATGCCGTCACAGTCCGCCTGACTACAAGAGACTGGTTGTGATGATGTCATTTACCTTACATCACTCTAAGCCACGGCTGGGCCTTGACGATGCCGGATCCAGCGAGAACAACATTGGCAGCGTAGCACCATATAAAAAGGAGAGACACTACTGGCAAGGGTAAAATCCACTGAAATACACTATTTGCAAGGGTGGGTCTAGAAATCCGGCCATGTGGGTCTCGCCTAAATTCAGCAGGGCGCATCATTAGACGATTAATATTTATACATTTGTTCTATCAAACGAATTCGTCACTTTCTGAAGCCATCGCCACCCTCGTCGCCAGCCTATTCAGTCTTTTTGGCTCCTTTTTTGGCTCTCTTCTTCGGCGGCGCTGACGATGCCGCAGTACTGTTAGCGCCTCGTTTCGTACGAAGACTAGTGGCACGAGGTGTTGATGCCACCATGATACAGTCTTCTGCCTCAAGGGCAGCAGCAAGGGTCTCATCCTTCTTGGCCTGTATAGCAGCTATATCTCTCTCATCTAGCTGAGTGAGGCTATCGCCGTTATGCTCGAAGGCTGATATCGTCCGCTGTACAGATGATGATGTAAGGTACGTTTTATCACCCTTCTTAGTGCCCAAGTTGCTGGTATTTGATGCCGTCTTCCTCTCTATTACATGATGGCTACGATCAAAGATACTCTCCTCCTTGCTCGAAAACGTAGCTGTATTCGCAGGCCTGCCTCGAGTGTTTGTGACTCTCTTAGGCTTATGTACGCAGAGGAGTGGGTTATTATCAGCTATATTGCTATCCAGCTACCAGAAGGCGTAGACATCATCTTTCGTAAGCTGCTTACTAGCCTCGAGATAGTCTGCAATGCGACTGGCATAAATAAGGCTGTACTAGGTCTTAAGAGGACACTAGCAGCTCTCTTGAGTATACCTTCTATGAGGAATATTACTATATAATATATTCTCAGCCTTGCTATGAGCATTATATAATAGCTCAAGAGCCTTTTTAGCAACATAGTGTAGAAGCTCACCTATCTACTTTTAGCCTCTATATTTCTGTAGAGTAGCTGTCTTTTGCTTAGCCTCTTTAAGCCTATACTATTATATAGTCTCTATAATAGCAGCATTAACACACTCTATAAGGTAGAAGATATAGCCTAGGCTGTAGCCTAAAAGTGTCTTGATTTTATAATAATATGCCTTAGTAGACGATGTTATATATAGACTAAAGTTAAGGTTGTTAACAGTCTTATAGCTAGCCTATTTAGCAACAACAAGCTCCTTATCATCAACATACTATGTTTTGAGATAGAGAATAATGTTCTCTTAGTCTGAAAAGTTAGTAAGAATCCTGTGCTATGCTTCTTAGTAAATTAAGCGGTCTACAGAGTATTCTATGAATTTAAGCAGGTCGAAAAGGCCTTGGTGTATATGAGGAATATCGCGTGGAATCTCTAGCCTTCCTGAAGCTATACATAAAGTTTTCGATAGTCTGTTAGCCTAGTTCGATACCAGGAAACTTATAGGCGAGATCTCTCTCAAGCTGCTTTGGCTTTATCGTAGGATCTTCTAACTTGCGCCTGGCGAAAGCCTCTTGTTGAGGCGTGAATTTAAACCAGCCCCTCTCAGCGCCACCTACTTCCTGAGGACCGTGATGCTTGTGTTTATCATGCTTGATCTTTGAGAGGACCTATTGGTTGTTTGTCTTTCTGTTGTAAGAGACTATAGCCTTCCAGCTACATTCGACTTTGATAGAGGAAGTCTCACGCTTTGTAGCCTTTAAGGGTCTGCTGGCGCCGCGATTACAGACTAGTGCTTTATATCCCGCCCTAGAGTCAGCGATCTTAGTAATAAAGCCAGCAGCCTTTGTAACTGTATCAAGAGCCTCCTTGAACTCCTCCCAGGAACTGTAGCCGTCTGTTTATATTCTCATATATTGTAGTGGGTTTGAGAGGGCTGGAAGGCGTCCGTTGGTGAGGGTGATGGCTTGATTCCACTGTTGACAAGCAGCCTGATCTTCCCGACTCAGGTGCGTATAATCTGGGACCCCTGCCATAGCCGCAACGCACCTAATACGGCGAGGCACTGGATAGGGGTACTTTTGGGCGTAGAATCGATTGATGGAGTCTCTTTTTCAGTGCATTTGATGGTTCTGGTGATATGCGCGTGCCGATTGTATACTGAAGAAAGTAGTAGAGATTAGGTTGCTGGTTTAAGGCCAAATGGTGTGGCATATTAACATAGAGTGATGTTATTACGTAATCTAAATGTGGTAACGGGCCGGCTAGACCCGCTGGATCTCCTGGCTCTGATTGGATGCAGCCTCCGCTAGCGGCTTTTCTTGGACCCACCTTTGCAACAGTGGATTTTACCCTTGCCAATAGTGTCTCTCATAAAAAGACCGTCAACACAGCTGACTTGACCAAGATACACGTTGACACTATACAATTCCCACAGGCTTTGCGATCGTTAGAATGGATAGAGACGGTCCACATCGTCTTGGGGTCCCTCGGAAGACCGAGACGAGGCAGCCATGCAGATGGGTCTCGTCTACTTGTAGCAAAACTTCTTCTTCACCATCTTGACCCCCCGTTACTATACCACAATCACTAAATTCAAAGTGCAGCCCGGACCAGAAGTCAGTTATGAGGCACAGATAGCGTTGAAGAATGTTGAAAGAGGGCTTGTTCAAGGTGAGAGAGCTCATCCGGCTTATCGTGCTCCTATTGGC
Source organism: Endothia cerciana (assembly GCA_026119935.1). Lineage (NCBI taxonomy): Eukaryota > Fungi > Ascomycota > Sordariomycetes > Diaporthales > Cryphonectriaceae > Endothia > Endothia cerciana. The sequence continues at coordinate 185,912 of JALRMH010000015.1, forward strand.
GAACACAGGCGCAGTCTCTGCGCCGCATGACGGCTAACGTGTAAAGGCTGGGTTCGTATATTTTGTCTTCCTATAGGTCATGTCTCCAGATGCATCTCTGTTTCTTGTCGTGCGGAGGGTCGGTCTCGGAGGAGTGAGGACGTCGCTTGGTCTACACAGACTTGCCAGACAGAAATTTGAAGCGGATTAGACTAGTTTGCATTCATGAGAACTGGTATTGCGAGCACGGGTTAAGAAAGGAAATTAAAACCTACTGGAGCCCTCTCAAGAAGCCCTCATGGTGATGTCTGCGATGAGAAATTTGCAAAGCTGATTAGAAATCCACGCCGCAGAACATCCTACCTGGCAAGAGCTTTGAAGTCGAGTATCGTAATCTACCTTTGAGATGCCAACTATACTGTCGAGATGGCAGTCGAGAATAGCGGTTAGGCCTATGGAGACTACGACTCAAACTTCGGCGATTAGCTCGAGGATGCTAACGACGATCATAAGCCGGACTCAGTTACGAGTCAACGATTAGAGGCTAAAGGTGCTACTCTTCGATGACAGACGAGTCTCTAAGCGAGAATATCGAAGCATCTGAGACATACTCCTTCCGACAACCTCACCGAGCCTTACTCAGAAACAGAATAGGATCTATGTTAGCACAGCCAGTACTCCCAAACTGTAACATGGTTGCATTTCGGTCAGTTCATTATTCAGTGCACCATAACAACCGCGGCATGATTCTCTTACCAGTATTTACATGAGTCGCAGAGTATTTTTGGCTTCTGCGGGCACGATGATCTTTTCTTGGGCGCCTGGTGCCGAATGTAATCAGTCGTCGGGTTTTCTATGCATCGTTCAACCACTCATATGCCCCGACTGCGTACTATTTCAACAAGCCGCTCTTGACTGGGCTGTGTCAATCGTGGTTGCGGCCTGTAACTCATCGGCTGATCTGGGCGTGGTGCTCTATTCTGAACGATCGGGGTCGAACTCGTCGGCGGCATCGACCCTGTTCTGCCCTACGGAATCTGAGGCCGGTCTTGCATAGGATCTCTCTGAGCAGCCGTTCGCTCCAATTCTGTTGCTAGGGGTGAACCTTGGTAGTTCATAGGCGCAGGCACGACACATGACGCAGCGGATGGGGGTGCCGGACGTCCTTCTTAGGAAGCTAGCCGAGGGTATCTCGCATCTGCCACTTCGCTGTACGAAGGCGGAGGAGTTCGTGTTTCGAAGTAGGCGCTGAGACATACCGTCAACATGCCCACAGCTAAGGTTTGATAACTCGACGGGCTCACTTATCAGGCGTTCGAGGAAAGTTCTCAAGTGTGTATACTTCTACTCGGTTTTGCATGTTGGATCGCTGAGCTGTGCCCTGCTCTTTTTCTTCTTCTCGATGCTGCTTGTTATTCTTCAATAATCTGTCATTGATAGGAGAGTCGATGAACCACAGGTGGAGAAGTATTGTTCAAAGGAATGATGATTAGAACCTAGGAAGACTGTTATAGGATAAGAGACAGTGACCAAGCGACGCACAATGAGAGTCCTGGAAAGCTGAGGGGGACGGTAAGAATAAATCTGTTCATAACTATGACGATAGCCCACCTTTAAAATCTTAGAGGGGGCAATCACGACTGTTGTTGAACCACCTGTGAGCCATTGGGTCGGTTTGTGACTGCTGGACTGTTGTTATCCATTCCATAGAGTTACATGTTTCGCAATCCCAGAGTTGTTTGAATGACCAAATCACCCGAAATACTGAGCGACAGCACAAGATACTGATGAACTGCTCTGAGGTACTAGATTCATCGTGGTTCCAACATGCGCCCTGTGCTGCCCTTGCACTGTGGAACCGCGGCAATGTCTTGGCCCCCTAAATATGGGTTAATTGAGGCCACCTGTGCTGGTTTGTGTTAGTTCTCGTCAGACTTGGCAGCTGCACAGACAGCGCAGCACACCCACCCGAGCCTTAGGGTAGGCTACGAGATTGTGATCCACTCATCTATTTCGTGCCACTAGTCCCCTCATCATCATGCTGTTACAAGTGACAAACAGGCCAGATTGGCCGAAGCCTCCCATCTCTGCACGCACGAGCTTTCTTTTCAATGCAAACAGCCTTCACATTTAAAAAGACAACCTTCCCTCGGACACACTGCTCGAACCGTACAGCTTACGCACAGTCATTTCGCCCAACAGCTCACGCCGTATTCCCCCTTTTCTGGGATTTACACACTAGCACGCAATGTCTTTTTTCAAGAAGCTGAAAGAGGAATTCGACGGCATGTCCGTCAAAGACCGTGAGACCGGAGGAGGCCAGGAGTATCCTGGGCAACGAGGTACGCTCAGCAGCTGGTTCGATTGGAAACCAAGACGCATGTTGACATGTATCATAAGGCTACGCCGCAGGAGGCCAGTACCCGGGTCAGGACCCGTACAGCCGGCCGCCTCCTCAACAACCGCCATACGGACAGCAGCCACCGTACGGACAGCAAGCCTCGTACGGTCAGCAGCCGATGTACAACCCAACCCCTCAGCCCGGCTACGGTGCCGGTCCAGCACCGTACGGCGAACGGCCTCACGACTATGGCGCACCACCTGTCCCGCCGCCGAGCGGGTATCCACCTGTGCCGAACCAGTGGCTGCCGGTCTTCTCGGAGCAGCTGCAGCGCTGGTACTTCGTCGAGACCACCGGCCGCGCTCTGTGGGACGCTCCCGTGTATATCCCCCCGCAGCCACCCATGCCCGCATACGGCGACTACGCAGGGTCACGAGGCGCCGAGTTTGCGCCCCCCGCCGGCCCACCCCCGGGCGATGACTACCGCGGGCAGGGGGGCTATGCAGAGCAGGAGAAGCCGGAGAACCATGACAAGCGCAACATGATGCTTGCCGCTGCGGGTGGGCTCGTTGTTGGCGGCATCGGCGCGGCCGTTGTCGCTGAGGCGCTGGGTAATACCTCAGTCTGATCCCCCCTCATTCGCAGTCCTCGAGCTGACATGGACCGCACTAGATGATGACGACGATGAGCACCGACCTCCGCCTCCCGAGCCAGAGTTCGCGGAGCCCCAACCTCCCGCCGGTCCTCTCCTGGACGCCTGGGGCAACCCGATCTCCGAGGACGACCGGGAGAGCGTTGCTGAGGCCCGAGAGGAGTACCAGGAGGTGCTGGCGGACCCGGATGCTAGCGGCAGTGACATCGAAGAGGCGCGGGATGACTATCAGGAGGAGGTCGAGGAGGCGTATTATGACGAGTAGGGGTATCTCGTCAGGGCTGAGTGAACTCACCTCGCGTTGGAGTTCCAGAACATGCCCACGAAGTGGCCCCAGGTCACGTGCTCACTCTCCCTCAGTTTCACTCGTAGGTAGACAGATACTTGACCTTGGGACTGAAGCCACCGGGACAATTTTCGTAAATTATCCGCAAGTCTCAATTTCCTAAAATTAGACCCGAATGACGATCGGTACGCCGGTCAGCTTCACGCGGGCGATGCTGAGAGCATGCTCCTCCCTGACCCCCAAAGTCCCCCCCCCCCGCCTTGTCTCTCCCTCAGAATTCAGAATTCAGCAAACAGCCTTTGGGTATTCGTCAGCACAAACTCCTTCGTCTCCTTCGACGTAGCCTCGATGAGGTCCAGATTCCCGTCATGGACTCCCACCTGCTCACCATACCCGATAGTTGCTCATCTAAGACCGGATTACGGTTCTCTGCTTATGTAACCAGATCAAATTTCCTACAGTCGCTTTTGCTCAGAGAGAGAGAGAGAGAGAAGTGGATGAGGATGACGGGTAGCAGTGGTATACAATACTGACCATCATGCTCTGTTAGCCCTGGGGAGGACGTGGCAATGACGACTTGAGCTACCATGTCTCATGGGGGCTGTCTGGAAGCCATTAAGCGGATACGAAGCAAAGACAAAAAGTCTCTTGCCCCTGAAGAGAGACAAAGGTCGTTTTCCAAACACTAAGGCGGGGGTCTATCTGGGAGCCATTTGGTGATTCCATGCGACCTCTCGTCAAGTACGCAGCACTGCCGGACGTCAGGACATGAGAGCAACGGCCTGGTGTCGTTAGTGAAGGCCAGGGTCCCAGACTACTGCCCCACAGAGAGCCGGACTTCAACTGGCCAAACCGGCGTGAGAGCTCAGCCGGAAATCTCCTTTCCCAGCCCTTGGACTGACTCTGACGGATCTGTTAGCACGCCCTCGACGCCCCCGCGAACATGTGATGTCACGACAACACCGAGACATGGGAGGAAATACTAATAATACCTACCCTGACACGCTTAGTACATAGTACGATGTAGGGACGGCTGGTAGTGGGCCAAGTTGGGCTAATTACCTGACCTACCGCATATGGAAGTCTTCACCGTGCGCGCCGTGGTGAGTGGCCGGCGGGCGAGCCAGGTCAGCCAGGTCAGCCAGGTCAGCCAGGTCAGCCCGGAATTACGCTTTGCAGCCCACGCTAGCTCATGAGGTAGGTCCCTGCAGTGTGACTGGAGTATGATGGCCTACATGAAATTCTCGAGAGCTTGCATCTGGGGACGCCGACGCTCCTGAGACCCCGCGAGCGGGTCGGAGCTAAATTCCCATCAATCTGACAGGACGAGGGACGAAGGGGGGGGGGGGGACCACAACTTGGAATAAGCACCGATCACTCCCTTCTGCTGCCATCGAATTCACGCACACGTCGTGCCCCCCGGGCCACTATCCAAAATGTCTCTCCCTCCTGCCGTGCACCTCCCGCGCGCCCCCGAGCCAATCCCAAGGCGGAAGAAAGTGGCGGCTCGAGCCAGCGGCTACACGGCCTGGCACGGGCTGCAGGTGATGGCGGCGGGATTGGCCAAGACAGAAGCAGCCAGAAAGAGATCCCTTGCAGCGACAACCGAGCGGCGATCCGTGACAGGCTAGCCGACCCCTGTTCCCACATGCGATTTGTCGGCCCGTCTTGACCACTCTCGTAGATGGCGCGTTCTCCCTCGTCCTGGGACCGCCTACCTAGTGATGACCAGGCCTGTGTTTGAGGCTTCCGAGGCTGGCGGAGAGGGGGGGAGGAGAAAGCAAGGGATTGACCTGTGCGGGGACCATCACGGACGGCCCGTCGTCGAGGGCACCGCATGATATAGCAAGGTCAGAAGACCCTCCTCCCCACGACCCCCCGCGCTGAGGTGATGGTATCCGCTCGTGTCATGGTCCCAACGGGCCGGGACAGTCTCCCCTGAGACCCCCGCCAGGGCAGCTTCGTCCTAGATCGCCCCAACTATCCCCCGGAATCCACTAGTAATGCACGCGGCCTGGGGTCGTCTTCTGGGGGGGGGGGGCTTTCTGGGGCAATGATGTGCAAGGACACCCCTTCGGCCGAGTTGACGCCAGAACGAAGGATTGGCTGGGCGCTGAGAAACGCCTACTCGAGCTCAGAGACTCTTTGCTCTCGCGTGCCAATAGGAGATTCTCCTACTTATTATACCTTGTAGGGCAAATAACATCCCACATCCCAAACGTGCTTTGCGCCGCCGTCGTCCGGATACCGAGATTGAGACCTGGTGATCCTGTTGCTAAGACGGACGTCCTATCCGCCACGCACCGAATGCCGACCCGGCACAGCGTCAGGACAAGAACCTGTAGTAGAAAGTCATTCTCCTCACCGAGCCTTGCGGCCGAGGGAGACCCATTCCGTCCCACTACACGCATGTTGCGGCCGGGCGAGCGGCTTAACGGGTCCACGAGACGCCGCCCGTTCCCAGACCCCACGAGGCGAGACCCCGATCGAGGCAGGTCGACACGGTGAGTGACGGCGACCCAGGGTCCAGATCCAGCCCGTCGACGACTCGGCGGCCGGCTGCATGGACGGGGTATTCATCGCGGCGACCACTGCCGCGCTCGCGGAGGCCGACCGGACCGTCGCCGTCGCCAACGGCTTCCTGAGGGATGTGGCCTCCGCGCAGGACGACCTCGAGCCGGTGCTCGTCGAGCTCTTCGCGCTGAGCAGTCTGCTCACCCGGGTCCGTACCATTGACGTGCCGGCTGAGCTGCAATCCTCGGTCGCGTGGGTCATCCGCAGCTGCGCCGACATCTGCAAGCGCTTCGATGCCGTGCTGTCCGGATGCGGGGCCGGCCCGGCCCGGAGTGGACGTTGGGCGCTGTCGGATGCCCCCGTCGAGGTTCGCGAGTTGAGGATGGCTCTGGAGGCCTGCAGGAGGACGGTCGGGATAGTGGTCAAGGCCACGGAATCGTGAGTCGATCTTGAGTGGCCTGGTGAAGGCGGATGTGAATGAGATGTGAATGTGGATACGATCCAGTTCTGACATCGGTCCAGGGTTTCGATTGAACAGGCGGACGACGACCTTGGACAGCTGAGACGAGAGCTGATGCCGGACATATCGCGGTTGGACGCGCTGCTCGCTAGTTGCCTGAAAGCGGTCGAGAGCTACTTCGTCACCGACAACGGCAACTCAACCTACTGCAGTGAGGATGCGCCGTCTCCCAGAACCCCATCCACACCGTCGGTCCACGACATGATGAAGTCTTTCAGGCAGTCCTCCATGCGGGCTTTCGAGGCGCGGGATGCAGTCCCTGATGTCGCGGCGCTGCACGAAGACCAGTTGACATTCGAGGCCGCCCTTCATCTGCCTCTCCCACCCCTTGAGACGATCAAAGACGAAGACGTCTCCCCCAGGGCGGCATCCCGTGATGAAGACATAGGCTCACCGCAGCTACGGCTGAACCACAGAAACCCGCGTGGCACTCATCGCCCAGCTCCTATGTACAGCCTCTTCCCGCCAGCCTCACCTCCGCCCACCAAGTCCTTGCCGCCGATACCTCCAGCAAGATCGCCGTTGAGGCCGGGCCCTACGGCGCCGTCCTCCTCCCCCCGCCCACCACATAACCCGCTGAAGACACGATCCAGTGTATCGTCCGATGTCACTCAGGATTCGAAGTACTCCTCACTGAGCACGGCACCCACGCGCCTCTCCGCGTCGTCCCAAGGGTCGTACCCTACACCAGCGCCCCGATCGAGCTCATATTCCTATCAGCACCCGCCATCCTGTCCAAGGCCCGCCACGGCCCTAGAGGAGGTCGCACCGGGCTTCGACATCATCCCTCTTCGGCAGCTAGAGACGAGAGACAAGGACGCCTCCAACGGCGGCGTCTACTCCTTCGACACCTCACCGACATCTACCATCCTGGCCAGCCGTCATGGCAAGTTTCATGTGAAGCTTTGGGACCTGCCGTCCGCCACCCACATATCCACGATCAAGGTCCCCTTCTACGTACAGGTGCAAGCACGCTCCCGCGAGTTCTTCATCCGCTCCCACACCATCCTCTCAGAGACCCTCAGCCTCATCGCCATCGCCACGAACTTTGGCCACACCCTCGAGATCTGGGACTGGGCTAGGCGGAAGAAGATCCAGACCATCAACGAAGCCTACCGGTGGGCCTCCGCTAGGGGCGACATGTACGAGTCACGGTGGTACCCGCTAGCCGCCTACAGCGAAGACGAGGACGCCATCAAGCTCTACCCGGCAACCCCAGCGTCGTCCTCGAAGAAGCCGTTCGGCAAGCCCATCATGATCGAGCTGCGCAAGGCGGGGCTGCCACACACGCCCAAACTCCCCGAGCTGGCATACTCCGCGACCGGACCCCTCCTCGTCGCAGCCGCCGGCCCACGGCCACCTCGCCCAGGAGCACCGCCACCCGCCCATGCCGCGATGCTGATGGCGTGGCAGCTCGACGGCGACGCGCGGATCCACAAGCCCTACCGCTTCCACCAGCCGCACAACCGCCCCGAGCTGGAGAACTCCCTCCCGCTCCTGCTCGCCACGTACGGCAGCGTCTCGGTATCGATCTGGGAGGCCGCCAAGTTCCGGACCATCGGGAAGCCGGGCACGTGGCAGGTTGAGCCCGTCTCCGTGACCGAGCGGATCGTGCTGGTGTGGGACTTTGGCGGCGCGGAGGACAAGACGCGGGCTTATCACATCCCGGCCGTGCGCGCCTGCATCTCCCCGGACTGCAGGTTCGTGGCGTACTGCGACCCCGGCGGACAGGCGGGCAGGGGCGATGGAGGCGGCGACGGCGCGCTGGTGGTTCTCGATGCCATTAGGGGTGGCAGGGAGCTGTGGCGGCTGGACGGCGTGGGCAGCAAGGCCGACGCGGCGAGCGCGAGGGGCGGCCACTTCGGCGGCAGGTCGTTCGAGACGAGGCGGAGCGGCCGGTCGTCGACGAGGTCAGACGGGGCCTCCGTGACCGTTGGGGGCGGCGGGCTGGAGTTGTTGGCTGCGGATCTGGGCAAGGTGGCCGAGTTGGCGTTCTCGGGGGATGGGAACCGGCTGTTTGTGGGCGATGGGGACGGCGGGGTTGCTGTTTATGAGATACGCGAGGGCATTGGCATGGCTGTTTGAACGGAATAGGATACCCAGGGCATTCCAGATTGGATAGGAAATCCATAGTATAGGTGGTTGGCAGATCGTCCGCCTGATCGAACTTGTACGAAGAAGTACGTCAGCTCCATGGGCGAGTTGTGCCTGCCCGTCGTGACGATCTACAGACGTTTGTTGAGCCACTGTTCTGATATTGGAAAGCATCATCCTGGCAGTTTGACCTTGGGACAGTCTGATCGTGTCTGTGGTGGAACATTGTGTCCCGTCCAGTTTTTTGTCGTCTTCAACAACACTTCGTCTGCCTGAAGCCGAGAGCCACAATGCGTTTGTTATGTCACCCACTGGCCACAGGCCTCGTCTTCTCTTCTCTAGCAAACCCGGCCTCCACATACAATCTGACGAGTACTGGTTGCCATAATGCCACCTCGTACCTTACATGCAGTGAGGCGGCGACTGTCAAAGCGGAGGGTTGCAATGCCGCTGCTCGGGGAGCCGATAATCAGTCGGCACTCACCGCTTGTGGATGCGTTTACTACGTCGAGACGATGAACTGCTACATGGCATCATGCTGGAACCGGGTCCGTCACCTCTTGACCGCCATGAAGCTTCCCAGGGCTCACGAGTCGTGACACTCTAGGTCTACGAATGTGAATACCAAGAATACGCCATCCAGTACATCTCCGAGTGCGTACCCGACTTCCTGGCGGCCGGCATACCCTTCTTCCCTTCGCCGGGGGACGCTCCAGGGTCCTGCTCTTGCAACCTTGGCGTTCTCTACGTCGCCATCGGCAGCAGCGAGACCGAGGGCACCACCTGCGTGACTGATGTTGGCAATGCCGCCGCTCTTGGAAGTGCAGACACCGACCCTATCACGACAGCTGATAAGGAAGCAGCCTGTGCCTGCTGTGGTGAGACCGGTGCCATCTCGGCGTACGTGCGCTCCAAGAATCCTGGGAGGGTTTTCCCCTTCCTGCCTCAGCCAGTCGTGGCTCATGTTCAGGATCTGTGGGCCAAGATACTGAGGCGTAAACTCCTAGCTTCTACAATATCTGCCCCGGAACCGATCCAGCCCTCATCGGTATAGACGACGTCTTTGCCTCATTGTCCAACTTTGACCAACCCTGGTCCGCCTGTGCGCCTTTCCTAAACGCCTACGACTGTAACAAGGACTTGAACTTTACCGACGTCGCGAACGGCACCTTGTACACGCCAGATAACCTGCCAGCGAATGGCACCGCGCTACTTTCGAACATTGCGGGCACGGTTTCGGCACCACCATCCGGAACGGTGTTCTCGTACACGGACCACTATGATTCAACTATTTACACCATCACGGCGGCCCTCGACGGGAAGTCCGTGGGCCCCACTGGTGCAACAGGCACGGTTGGGACGCCGACTCTGAAGGGTGGTGGGCCGTTTTCCACAGGTAAAACTGGTGCCGGAGCTGTGAGTCCGCAGGGGAGCTGGAAGCTGGTCGCTGCTTTTTGTTGCCTGGTGGCTTCCATAGGGGACTGCTAGATTCTCCTTCCTCGCATGTGGAAAAGACAATAATCAAGGTGTGAAACCATAGTTCTTTCCCCACAGGCCTTTTCGCAGATGTACTGTAATTATGTCATCGTGTGAAGAATCACTATTGTAAAGCCAGTTACGATCCGATTTTCTTCAAAAGATAATGCCCCACGATAGATGGCCCGGAAGCTTCTGAGTGCTCACCACCGCATTTCAGCGGTGGGGTTCATAGGTGTGCCACGACATATGCTGTCAATGGGAGACATCTGAGAGCTGGGCCTTTGGTGTAGTAGTATCACACCCGTTTCGCAGTCGATGTGGTTACGGGAGGTCACCGGTTCAATCCCGGTAAGGTCCAATATATTTTTGCTTCCTCCTGAAGCATCTGCCTGCCCCTAGGCGCGAATGAGCTTCTTTCTGCCCCTTGATGGCCCAGATCCGGCAAGTAGACACTTCACTGGATTCACTCGTTGAAAGTCACGCACGCCTCTTCTCCGCAGATTGATAGACATGATGAGTCTTGGGAGTTCTGTCCCAAAGGGCAGTTACATAGTCTGAGAGTAGCTTAACCACTGATAGAAACCCGTCATGGCTGACCAATTTTGGATTTTCTTTATTTTCTTCTTTTTGACACAAAGGGCACCTGTGCACCACTAGGGTTCGACCAGTACAGTCTTGTGGACAGAAATGTAATGACTATGCTCAGAAACGTCTCGGAACCCGTTAGAAACCCTTGGTGCACCCGGCTTTTCTTGCGGACCAAAAAGGAACCCAGGAAGTTGGCAAGCACAATAGACAAAGCCAATTTGAATGGTGGAAGGAACCGTCCAGAACCCCGCGCCTGAATTCAGACTAACTATTGTGTTTAGGCATTCACCATTGTTGCAACAATATATTCCAATCTCTTCCGGAAGCCTCAAGAGACTCCATCGTGGTTCCCCGACACACACCTGAACTATAAAACCCATCTGTGCTGAAGCAATCTGTCTGGCTGAGCATCCCTTCTAAACTTACCTTGCAACAGAGGCCACCAGATCCATCTTGTCTTGAAGACCAGTTCTACAACACCAACAGGCCTGATCTTGCCTCACCACAACACAAACATTGCATCTTCCCTGATACTCATCTATCCTCTCCCTGGATCCTTCTTCCTGATCCTGATCTCCATCCCTTCCTCACCCGCTCATACCCAGAATGGATGGCATTACCACCAACGTTGCAGCCATGGAGCTGGACGTCAACGAAGACGAGGCTCCTTTGACGCTCATGGACCTACCTGTCGAGATCCACCTGAAGATCATCGGGCAATGCTTCCTCGACCCACCTCGCATCCCCGAGCCTGAGAACGGTCCCCTCGGCAGACACGTCCGCCGTGACACCCGAGTGCTGCTGGGCGGTTCCCTACGTGATCTCACACTCGTCAACAGACACTTCCGCACCCTGACTGCTCCCCACCTGTTCGAGAGCATCTGTATCGACGACGCCAGCGAGTCCACAAAGGAGGACAAACTCAGAGACACGCACCAGGCCCTGGTCGGCATGCCCACCTACGAGTGGCTCCGGCACATGAAAAAGTTCACCATCTCCCTGGGTCGCACCCCAAACCCGCACAAGGCCCACGCCGGTCAGGACTTCATTGAGATGCTCAACTACATGCAGTGGCCGACCACTATGCGCTACGTGTTCGAGAAACAGTCCGTCACCTACACGGTCCTCAACGATGTAAGGGGACTCCTGACGAAGTGGCGCCGCCGTGGTATGGGCTTCATGGTCTTCAAGGTCTGCCAGCTGGAACTTTCCTGCCCGTGGGGCAGTCATCTCTGGGACTTCCAGTTCCTCACCTGGCCCTACCTGAACACTGAGCGCATCTGGCTGGACTTCAACACGGCCGGCCTGCGTCCGCAGAGCCTCGCCCTCGAGAAGCTGGGCAATCTCGAGTACGTGATGCACCGCTCCCACCCCATGGGCTTCTTCAAGAGTGGCGTCGAACTGGATATGTTCGAGGGCTTCACGGTTGCCGACGGCCGCCGCCCGCCCAAGCTGCGCCAGCTCGCCCACACCATGCAGACCGTCAAGCACTTTGCGATGTGCGGTGTGCTCAAGGGTCCTGTTACCGAGATTGCCCCCCTCATCCGTGACATGCGCTCCCTCGAACAGCTCGACATCACAGACCAACAGGCGATCACCGACGATGAGATCTATGCCACTGCCGAGATGGCCCACCCCATGGCCGATATCGACTGGGCTATGAAGCACAGCCGTCTCCTCCGCGAGCACCCCCACAACGTCGACCGCACGGAGGCGGCCAGCCTCTTCTTCAACGCCCTCCCCAAGCTGCAGCGCATCTGCTTCGTCCGCGACCAGATCGGCACGTTCTACCACGCAGTCCGTGACGAGCAGACGGGTGCGCTCGAGCATGTCGAGGAGGGCGAGACGGTTCAGGAGCGCTTCCACTACCTGCGGTACACCAACAACCAAGCTGCCTGGCGCTGCGGCTTTCCCAATCGCCTCGGATACAATCTGTGGGACCGCCTACAGGGCTGCTCCTGGTGCAGGACGGAGGAGGCATTCTGGCTGATCCCGGCGTACCTGGCCGGTGATGAGAGCGTCATCGTCCCCAACCTGAGGTTCGACGTCGCACATAGGGAGGTTTATGGAGTCATGCCGCCTGAGGAGGAGGAGAGGATCGAGAGGTTGAGGATCAAGTCGGACGAGCGCTGGCGACTGGAGCAGGATCGTCAGAGGCGCGATGCGTACAATCGCAGACAGAACGCGGACTCGTGGACGTGCTCGCAAGGCCCAGGCTTAGGAGCAGAGGAAGGCTCGGGAGCAGAAGGAGGCTCGGGCACAGTAGGAATGCCAGTCTTGGGACTAGTTGCACTCCCCAGTGATATCTACAAGGACGGTGGGACTTGGTCAAGGCAGGACAGTGTCATATGCCGCAGTCAGATTTCAGAAACACACTGACTGCGGTACTTACGAGTCGATTGAAGTCAATCCAAGACCTAAACCATGTCGTCGTCCCATCTCTTGAAATAGACAGCCTTGCGGCTCCCAGGTGATAACTCGCCCAAAGTCGGGCTGCTCGGAACCATCTCAATCTCGCCACTGTGATTACGGTAGTGCCATCTCGCCTGGATAGGTAGCGAGATCGTGACCTGGTCCCCACTTGGCAGAGAGGCCTTCCTAGGAGCGTAAGTGCTGAGGCTAGACTGCCGCCTGGGAGCACCCATCCGGCCTACCGACTGCCCACCGTATGGTTCCCTTGCGTCATGACCGGACTGCCCAAAGCTCGACGCACGCGTCGTGGTGAAGATCGCGTTGAACTTCCGGAACAGGGGTTTCAGCGTCGCCAGTGACGACGCCGTCAAGGCGGTCCCGATCTCGATCGTGCTCCACGTCGCCAGGGGCGTGAACTCGTACAGGTAGTCGTTGTGCTCCACGAGCCCCTTGGCGTAGAAGACTCGTATGATTGTTGCGATGGACGCCCTGCTCGCCTGGTCAGATGGCTGCAGGCAGGGACGAATGCGCGATGTGGACTCGATAACCCTCCGGTCCCTTCACCTTGGTGACTGGCGGTATTGAGAAGCATGTAAGGAAAGGGAGTACCCACACCGACCCGATGGCCAGGATGATGCTGATGGAGGCCTTGGTCCTGCGGTCCAGCCTGGCCCTCCAGACGACCGTGGCCGGCAGGATCGCCAGCATCCAGTCCGCCACGCAGTTCGCGACGGTGGCGATGTAGCTTATGGATGTTGCCGCGACCGAGGGGTTGCACCGGCCGCTGGCCGGCGGGACGGGGTCATAGCGCGTCCACACGTACTCAACGGGCTGGCAGGCGAAGATGGCGATGAAGAAGTATGCACCATAGAAGAGCCCTACGATCACGAGCATGGTCCAGATGCTGACCCGCTGCCACTTCTGGTGAGAGGCTTCGGACCGTCAGCTTTCACGCACTAGAAGGCAGTAAGGTTTTTTCCAAAGAAGAAAAAAATAAAAAAAAAAGAGAGAGAGAGGGGGGGCGGGGGGGGGGGGGAAAGAAACTATCAGGAGTACCAGAGCATATCCGAACCAGAAATAGGCCAACTATGACTTTTACAAGGTACGACAGGGCAATGTAGATTATTGCCGCAATGAAGCAGAATTTCGTGGCGATGGGTAGAGCTGATGGGGCGACGTCCGCTTGATGCTTCCCCAGTCCATAGCTAATACTGATGAGAGCCAGCGTGGCGAATACGATGTAGATCAACTGTTAAAATAGTGAGATTAGCAACCAGGATTAGAGAGGCCATGCCTGTTGCACTTTGAAATACAAGAGGCAAGGGTGGTGAGCAAGTTGACATACAAGTGCTAGAATAGCTAGATAGTCCTCTAGAAAGAAGCGCTTAAGTATGAATCCCATCGTGTAACAACGCATAGACACGGTGATGAGACAGAGGAGGAAGAAAGTGAGGACCACGCCCTCCAGCTCCGGCCCGCGGTTGTCGCCCATTGTAACCATGGCAGCCTCCAAAGGCAATGCCTTATGCCTTTCAGAACGAGTAATGATGAGTTAGACTCCAAAAGTTGCAAACGCCAAACTCACAAATGCAGGCACGCGAGCATGGAGAGGCATCTCCTAGCTACTATATAGACTCCATATCGAGTCAATGTATGTCGAGCAAATAAAGTAGTCGCACCCACACGCCGCTCGAGTCTGCAAGAGCTTCGCTGAAGCGGGACTTTCCAGACCCGCACCAGAAGTCCGACATGTTTATGGGACTGCGGACGCAATGAAGACACAGACAGGAATGACGGCAGTGCCGGATCTTTGTGGAGGTTGTACTGCAGGTGGCAGGTGACCTTATCAACGTGCACCTACACTTGCGTTACAATTCGACAGTAGCACTAGCCCCTACATATGCCGACCCTTGCATCTGCAAGACATCTTCGATTTACCACTGGTCGTCGCGGGGGTCCGCGTGCATGATGGTGCCTTTTGAAGATGGAGACCTATGATGGGTGGAATCTTGGTTCGGACAGGTTATGTTTCGATGCTCGGCAAGTCCCGAGGTTGCAAGCAAGTCAAACTCCAGTGTGCAAACCCTGAGTTGCGAGTACTTATAAGCAAGCGTTGTGTGGTGCTGGCAGACTCTGTCTTCCGCGGAGCCCCCGTGCGTATTATCCACATGCTGAGCACATACGTGTTTGTCGTCTCTCTGCTTCGCCTCTCACCCCCCCCTCCAGACGCTGCACTCGCAGGTTCGACCGCACATGGGCCCAAATAATGGCTGGCTAGCTGCATCTAACACTATTATGCATGGCCTACGCTGTGCAGTATGGCGGCTACATCTTGATAGCTGCCAATTTCGGACGCGATATATCGGCAGAGAGCCCCCCTTTGGGCGTCGTCTCCTCGGTGAAGCTCCACCCTGCCGAAGGTGCTTTATTGCCGGAGGGACATTGCATGTGCGTGTCCACTGAGGTCGAGACAACAGTGTCTCAATGTCTTCGCGTCATTTAGTACGCACCGAAATACGACTCCGACAGCTCTTGAGCCACCGGTCCACACCTTAGGAGCCGAGCTTCGCTGATCCCAAGGAGCAGCTCTACTCATGTTGACTGTATCTCCTGAAGTCGCACGATTTCACTACCAAAATACCGGCTCCGTTATGTGGCAGGTATCTCTCCAGTAACAAGGCCAGTAACGGCTTATTCCCCTCTCTTTCATTGTTTTCTTTTACGACTTCCTTGATACCATAAATTCAGGTTTGATTTGAGATTGAGACTGAGGCTCCTCCTGTCTCCCATCTGTGATTCTTTCTCGGCTCGGGTATCATACCTTGTCAGTGAACTCCCATCTGAGGTTAACGCCGAGATGGAGCTACTGCCAGTGGGGTTGCCATGCATTATGGCTGCAGGTGGTGCTGCATGGCAGCGGGGTGGGTTCCATCTGCATGGCCAGTCGTGGGAAGACTGACCGAAGAGTGAAGATGACAACGCAGTAGTCCCTGTACGCCGCGGAGTGCAGAGACGTGCCCAAGGAAGGAGATGGAGATTCGCTGGCAGTGACTTTTCGTTCGAGCCCTCGCATGAATGGGTACCAGATCGGGGCGCGCACGGGGTTGACCCCTATGCGGAGCTAGACTTTGAGGAGAGGGGCTGGGAAGGCTCTACGAAAGAGTGGATTCATACAAAATGTTCCTCACGTAGGATGTTCATCGCACAGGCGAAGTGGGATCACGATAACAGACGTTTGAGATCTTCCGGTGACCCATCTTTCATGAAGAGCGGCTACTGCAAAATGAAAGGCCGAGGTCGGCAGTGCTCGTCGGACATGGCCCACAGCTCGGCCGGAACGATCCAGCGGGCCTGATATCGTAGATCCGGCATCTTTGTACCCCCACGCTTTTTCCCGAATATGTAGATGAAACGATCTTAGATGTAGCATATCCACGGGAACTCCTCCATGCTCCCTGCTTCTTCACGAACAGCGGGGCACTACCGCGAACAATGACTGCTCCTTCTAGCTTTAAAGCGAGTTGAAACCGCTGTGTCTGATTAGAGAGGGACAGGGAAAGCGTAGAAGAAAGCTGTGAACGTTTGGTGTGACGACAGAGTGAGCGGGGGAAATCGAAGAGGCCGTCAGGAATGGGTTGTACCCTACGAGCTCCCACAAGATGCCGTAGAACCATTGGTGCAGCCGCTGCAAGCACGGGGCATCAAAGACCCGACTTTCGGCTTCAGCTGGAATCTCCGCGAGGACACAAGCGTCTTTGGCTGAGGTTGAGAAGCCTAGTACATGGCCAAGAAGAGTATTCAATGTGCACGAGTGCCTATGCATTATCTAAGTGCTGCTCAGATCGACACGCCAACCCCCCTCGTAAATGCCTCGAACCTGGCACTAAGTATGCCTAAAGTAGATCTTCAAACGCGATGATACCTGGTCTAGATCAGTCAGAAGCTTAGGCATATGAGCCGGTGTATATTCGCCGTTTCAAGCCTCCTCAAGCTTTACAATTGGGTGTCCAGATAAGATTGCACCAGGCAGACAGTATCTGAATGACTAGACAACCTCTCTTAGACAAAGGCTGTATAGCGATGTACTTTGGCTAGATTGTCGGGAAATCTTGTTCATATATATATATATACCACAGAGAACCATCAAGTCTTGTGGTTTACAGTATAAGCAGCCCTCCTTTGGCGCGTCCACATTGACACGGAGACAAACACATCGACGTTCGCAAAGCTGAGGTCCTTTCGAATTCCTGCTATGCGCGCACACCGCTTCTCCACAAGTCATCCTGAGGGTTGCCTTTCATACACATTCCGTCGCATACGCATCGTCCTTTGCATCAGCACACCACTCGGTGCGCTGTTGCCAGGGCCGGGGTACCGTCTTCGACCAATGTGCCGATAATGATCCTGTCATGGGCACTTATCTCACGCATTTTACCTGTGTCTTGAGCGTACTCAAATAGCGACCTCCCGGGGTGTGGCTCGAGGCTTGTATGATGGGAAGACCAAGCAGGTTTGGCTAAAGAATTGATGTTACTTAGGATGGTGTAAATGCGAGTGTGAGACTTATTTATAGTGTGATGGTCTCTAATCCCACCTAATATCTATCAAATCATGAAATGCACACGAATGAAGTGTTTATTGAGGCAAACAACGTCAACGCTCTGTGGCGATTTCAGCTACCCAATCTTCAATAGCAAAGGGGACAGGATTTGCCGTAGATCTACAGAGGATGTCGACCCATCTAATCCATTGACCATCTCGACCCGCGTACTACCATTTCCTTGCCCTGTCGAATCCCTCCAGGCTCGAATACCCATGCCTGAGTACCCATGCCCCTCTCGCCTTCAAATATAGACCTTGTCGAGAACCACCCTCATAGGTAAACCTTATCCTAATCATGCTCTTGTTCTCGTTCCTGTATCGCCAGCTCCTATGCTGCTGCCAAGACACCTTAGATTTGGCGGCTGGGAGGGAATGTCTACAACATAAATATGTCAGTGATTCGAAGCTTACCCGAAACGAGGTTCATATTTTGTCATGGATTGTAACATACCACCGAACACACTCTCTAATTTAGTTCAGTTTCAGAACGTGCAACGCTGCATGGGGCATTTCATGTGTGCCGTGCCTCAGTCTCATTCTCCTCCATATGCCAAAGGACCTTGTCAACTTCGGCGACAACTCCAACGCGCCCGGCAGCATTGTAAAACTGTTGTATGGGGGCTCTCATGGTTGCTTTGAAACATTCCTCGTGATCTTGGGTATTGCTTGGAAAATCGATGCAGCCATTGGTGATTCGAACAGTTGTAGGATGACTGCCGCCACAGTTGCCAGCATTGGTCAGTATCTTCATACGCTACGAGACGTATTGATCTCTAGGGTTTTGAGGCCATTTTCACTGATGATCTGGGTTCTCTATATCTTTGGGTAAATATGTTTCACCTGAAGCTTCCAGAACGGCTTATTCTCTTTGAACCTGACATTGACCTCCTGGTCTTGTATTTCCGTATGGATGCCATTTCGGTGCCAGGACCAGTGACGAAGAAAGAAACTCGTACACTGAATATTGGGTATTTGACCGCCCAGCTGCTCCATTAGTGCGCAGTTCGGGCGGGTATGTACTTGATGCTGGGTGGGTAACATGGAGCGACCCAGCGCTGGGCAAAGTCTCAAAAGCCAGGCCCAAGAAGTGTCGAGGAGCGGAGACACGGAATTATACTACGTAGTGCCTATGCCCTTCGGGAATCCAAGTTGTAATTCCGACCGTGCTTGGAACGAGCGGTCGCCCAAGATTCGGCCAACTCTGAATTACCAACTTTTCTCGGCGCATGGGTGATCCACCAAGTCCACCAACTACAGACGCCAAGCGTCTTGGTCATGCTGACAAAGTGAAGGGGGGGGGGGGGGGAAACCGGTGCGCTGCTGCGGGTCGTCTCACCCAGAGCCTAAAAACGATAAGGCACGCAAATTCTGGACGCTGGG
Organism: Endothia cerciana; assembly: GCA_026119935.1. Taxonomy (NCBI): domain Eukaryota; kingdom Fungi; phylum Ascomycota; class Sordariomycetes; order Diaporthales; family Cryphonectriaceae; genus Endothia; species Endothia cerciana. Next base: position 204,759 of record JALRMH010000015.1, read on the forward strand.
AACACTGACGGATATTCTGAGGCCACGATATCTGCATCCTCGGGCTCGGGTTTACCACGCGGTAGTTGCGCCCAGCTGCAAGTCCGCACCGCTTTTTAGGACCAGGGCAACCCGAGACGTCAATGACGCTACGGCCGACATGGTGCCGCCGACAGCTGGAGAGTCCTATGGGGCCTCCAGGGCCGTGACTCGAACCTTGTCAACGGCCGCCACCCGCGGCGTCTAAATAAGCTCTGGATAATCATTTGATAATGTTGCTAATCACGACATCCCACCGAAAGCCATGCAGCTCATAAACTATATGACCCACCTTGGTGATAAGGTGTAGTGTAAAGAACAGACCTCAAGACCGTTATTTCAAGTACGCTGCTGTAGCCCCCCTAGCCTCACACCCGATCTCAGCACCACGTCCCCGCAGGAATCATGGGCGACTCACACACGATGAGCGACGAGGCAGTCAAGACCCCCTTCCTGATTGTCGGCGCCGGGCCGGCAGGCGCCTCGCTGGCCTGCTTCCTGGCGGACCACGGGCTCACGGGCATCATGATCGCCGCGGCGCCGGGGACCGCCGAGACACCGCGCGCGCACATCACCAACATGGCCGGGCTCGAGTGCCTGCGGGACATCGGCCTGGAGGAGGCGTGCCACAAGGCGTCGGCCAGCGGCGACAACATGGCGCACACGCGGTGGTGCCGCACAATGGCGGGCGACGAGTTCGCCCGCGCCTACAGCTGGGGAAACGACCCCCGGCGGAAGGGCGACTACGACGCCGCCAGCCCCTGCAGCCACGTCGACCTGCCGCAGACGGAGCTGGAGCCCATCCTGACGACGAGGGCGGTGCACAGGGGGTGGACGCTGAGGTTCAACACGAGGCTGCTGACGTTCACGCGGCCGCGGGAGGATGTCATCATCAGCGAGGTCGAGGACGGTGTCACCGGCAAGAAGTACAAGATCCGGTCGAAGTACCTCTTTGGCTGCGACGGCGCGAGGAGCCAGGTGGTCCGGGAGCTGGGTCTCCCGCTGGACAAGAAGCCAGGCCAGGGCTTGGCGTTGAACATCTTGGTTAAGGCCGATATGACGCATTTGATTGCAAACCGCACGGGGAACCTGCACTGGGTGTTTCTGCCCGAGAAAGACTACCCGCCGTGGTGCTGGGCGGCGATCATTAGGATGGTCAAGCCGTGGAAAGAGTGGATGGTTATCTGCTTGCCCGTGCCGGGGGCGGACCTCACCATCGACCACTTCAGCCCTACTTACGACGAAGCCATACCCCGGGTGAAGGAGCTCATCGGCGACGACTCCGTGAACGTCGAGATCCTGGATATGAGCAAGTGGTGGATCAACGAGATCGTGGCCGAGTACTACTCTGACGGAAACGTGTAAGTGCGCGATCTTAATGGCGGTTATGAAAGTCATCCTGACGCTGGGTATATGTAGGCACTGCTTTGGAGATGCGACCCATCGCCATCCGCCATTCAATGGTCTGGGTTCAAACACCTGTATACAAGATGCGTTCAACCTCGCTTGGAAGATCGCGTTTGTCGAGGCGGGCAAGGCCGGCCCCAAGCTCCTCGAGACTTTCAGCACAGAGCGCCAGCCAGTGGGCAGGGACGTCATCACGCGAGCGAATCAGGGCCTGCGTGATCACATGGGCTGGATCCAGGCCATAGGCATGATGGAGCCCGACAAGGAGGTGCGAAAGAAGACACTGGCAGAGTTTGATGACCCGGGCCCACTGGGGCGCAAGAAACGACAAGACTTCCAGAAAGGCATCGAAAATACGTCTGCTGAGTTTCACGGGTTGGGTATCGAGATGAACCAGCGATACGCTTCGGACGCCGTCTATCTGGAGGACGAAGGCACACCTCCGCCTCTGCCCGAGGACTCAGTCAAGCAGCTCCTGATCAGCACGTTCCCTGGCAAGAGGCTGCCTCACGCGTGGCTGAACAACCGGATACCGGGCAAGAAGTTCTCAACAATTGACCTTGCAGGTCACCGGCGGTTCTGCCTGCTCACGGGGCCGGGCGGCGAGAACTGGAAGGCTGCGGCTGAGAAGGTCAGTAAGGCCTTGGGCGTGGAGATCAAGGCCTACTCGATCGGCTGGAGGCAGGACTGCGAGGATGTTTACTTTGACTGGTCCCGACGCAGGGAGGTTGAGGATGATGGATGTGTGCTTGTGCGCCCGGATCGTTTCGTGGCCTGGAGATCGAAAGAGATGGTATCCGACGCCGGGACAAAACTCGAGAGGGTCATGCGAAAGGTTTTGTCTTTGGTATGAGCCGTGCACAACGCAGCGGGTATAATACTAAGCTAGAGTAGAGTAGATTGGCATTTATTCTCCTCAACAGAATGTCGGAGATCATTGCCAGAGGTCTCTCCACATTTCTTTGAATCCGTAATGAGGTGTCTTTGAGTCATACACCTTCGCAGACCGGCTCTCCTTAGCAAATCGATCCAGCAGACTTCCGGCCTGATGTCCGCCCTGGTTGAGCAATGACTTCTCCGGGCGTCGGGCACGCTCTTTTATCTCATTGGCAAGCTGCGGCGCGACGTCGGCAAGGCATGCTTTGAGCTCTCGGTCGAGGTTGAAGTAGGGCTTCTTTGCCAGCTCTGGGGCCATGAGGTTGTACGCTCGCGTCAACTTATTGAGGTTGCTGATGGCCAACTCCATATATGATCTCTCCGTGGTTTCCCACGCAATATCCCTAAAAGGACGCACTAGGGTCACTTGAGGTTCAGCATTATCCGGCGGGTTTTCCACGTGACCAGCTGATGAAGGCTCTGGAGGCTCTGGCAAGGCTTCTTGCCTCATGGCAACCATGACGACGTCATCTGTGGAAGTCGTCGGCACTGCCATTTGGTCCGAGGTTCTTCGGCGTGGATTGTGTACCTCTTCTGCTCGAGCGTACTCTTGCGCCCTCCTCATCTGCTCTTCGAGCGAGCCGCCGTGACTGGCGATCATCCTGGCGGCATGACGCTTCCAGTCATTCCGCAACCGCGCCCGGAAGACGTTGGCAGCCTTGACCACTTCTTGTTGCTTTTCTATCCATGGTGGTACAATCTCTTGTTTCTTGATCATTTTGTTCATGATGTATTCCGTGGTGTCGATGAAGGGGTTGTCCGCCCGCGCGTCGCGCGCGACGCCCTTGCCGCGTGGGATATTTTTAAACTGTCCCCTCGCAATAGCATCCTCGATCCTCTCGTTTGCGAGAGCGGCGAGCCCCGATATCGTGTTCGGCAACGCTCGAGCAGCAGGCGTGAACCGGTCTCTGAGCTCCTTCTTCATAGCCTCGCGCTCCTCGTCGCTCAGACCGCGCCCCTTCTCTTTCATGCCCAGACCGGTATACACGCTGGCGGCCTCTTTTGCATTCGCCGCCTTGCGCCCAGCACTGACAGAAGGCTGTCTCTTCAGCCGCATGTCCACTGGTATGCTCGATAGCGACTGGACGCTCGGCTTGCCCCGTAAGCCTGGCGCCAAGGGCCTGCGCGCATCGTCGAGCATTCGCAATACTGCGTCCGACTGTGTCTCCTGACCCGTCCACGGCTGTGCAGATGCTATGTCCCTTGTTCCCGACCCCGCGGCTTCAGGCACGTTGCCCACGCGGCCTGCTTCTCGCAATGCTCCCCCGTGCTCGTCCCGGAACTTGGCGTCGGCAATCTTGTCGAGCAGGCGGTTCTTCAGCTCCTCGTTGAAGCCTGCGTCTTCGACCGCCCGTCTCCCAGCCCTACCGCCAGTGAAAAGAGCTTCCTCTGTGGCCTCCTCGAGACGACGCACCATTGGCCCCGGTTCCGGCGCGGCTGTGTTGGTTGCCTTCTCAACATCTTGATGCTTGCTCGAGCAGCTCGAGTCTGGACTCGACAGGCTGTGTTTCTCGGAATACGGCCGCGTCGCGTGAAGGGCGGCCGAGGCGAGTCGAGAGGATCGACGCCGGAAGGCTCTTAGGCAGCACTCGGCAGCACGGGGCGAGAGCGCCATGGTGTGTGGAGGGGTGAGGACACTGTGAGCATGGTAGGGAAGTGTACTTCTAAGGAAGCTTTACGCAAGTGAAGCAAGTCGGCGTTGTTGATGACGACCATCCAAGTCTCGTTGCCACTCGCGGGTCTGGGGCCGCGGCGATAAGACAGGTGGAGGGAAAACTCCGGCGTCCCGACCCTGACCCATGCGTGCCATGGGAAGGCCACCCCCACTCCTCACCAAGAAAAGGAAAAATAAAGAAAGAAAAGAAAAAAAAAAAAAGGCCTGGCCCGTTCAGCCGATAGCGAAATGATAATTGCGATACAGAACGCTTCGTCTCCCAACATCACAATCCTTGTAAGATGTCATCAATCGGGCGAACAGATATAGATTATGAATTGTCTGTATCACGACCGGGTAAATATTTAGATTCATAGACACGAGCAGATCTCGAAGTGCTCCTGGTCTGATTGATCTCTACATGTAGCCATTTTGGCAATTTCTGAGCTCTCAACATCTGGCACAGAGTAATAGATGGTGGCTATCGAAATCCCTCTATTATAAGATTTCATAAGATGGTGAATATCTCACTTGGCGCAACTCAGACCACAGTTCCCTAGTTCATTCAGAGCCTAATCATCAGTCTCTCTCGGTCATGGCAACTCACAGACTGTGTGAAGCAATATGAGGCTTTTCGACTTGCAACCGATCGAGTCTTGAAAATTTTTATGTGATACATCTATAAAAATGACAGAGAAACGGGTGGAAGGAGTAGAAATGAGGCTACACAATCGACTTTCGCGCACGAGAGACGCGGCACCGCTCAGGCATTGATGACCCCCATAGATCTTCCGATCTGACCCGGCACCCTCACTATAGTCAAACTCCTGTCCGACGAGTTCTTCAGTCAGCTTCCACAGCCTCCTTGCTTCAATGATACTGCTGGCCCATGCTTCTACCGTCTCGGTCCAAGGGTCTGCAATGTGAGAGTCCTGCAGATAGGTACCGTTGTGGTCTATCTTGTGGTTAGTCAAGTTGACACCCCCAGATTGGGCGAAAGGGTAGGAGGGGCTGATAGATCCTTGCCTGCCAGGGTCGGCTCGAATGCTGCGTAGACATGCGTCGCTGCGCCCTCCTGCTCCGTCTTGAAGGCATACTCTTCCCACGCCTCTCGATTTCCCATGAAACCGTCCACGGCCCCTGTCACCTACGTCAGCCCAAAGCATCCAGCACCGAGACCACAGTGTATTTGATGATGGATCTTACTCAAGCCGGCCACATCTTCGCTCCATACTAGGTGGCTGCCCAAATTCGACGGCACCACCCCAGGGTGTAGGCTGAAAGCCAGCAGGCCGTGCTTTGGTCCCAGCTTCTCAGCAAGGGCCAACGCGAACAGCATATTGGCGGTCTTTGACTGGCCATAGGCTCGCCACTTTTCGTAATATTCGCCATTCTGCGCAATTCCTTGTGTCAGTGCTTTAGGTAATATGAGAGGACCACAAGGTCGTGACGAACGCGGAAGTTGTGGTCTCCCCAGCGGATGGGGCTTAGGCGATGACCGTCGCTGCTGACACTGACAACCCGCTTCGTCTTGGAGGCAAGGACTTTCCTCATGATCAGGTTAGTGAAGAGGAAGTGTCCAAGGTGGTTTGTGGCGAAGGTTATCTCGAGACCGTCCGGCGTGAGCGTATACCCCGGCACCGCCATGATTCCGGCATTGTTGACGAGAACATCGATCTCGGGCACGTCGTTCCACCCATTGACAGTTGCTGCAGCCTCTCGCACGGCGGCGAGAGAACTCAAGTCCAGCTGCAGCAGGCGAACTCGGACATCAGGGTTGGCCTTCGTGATAGTATCGGCTGTCTCTTGGACCTTGGCGAGGTTCCGCCCGGCCAGGACCAACAGGCGCGGCTGTGCTTTCGCGATCGTTTCAACGAAGGTAGCACCGATACTGCGTGGCGAGACACCGGTGGTGAGGATGACCTTGTCTTTGATATGGGGAGCCAGCTCACCAGCCAGACCCTCAGCTGTGGCGGACGCGTCGTATGAGCGGACCATGGTGGGCGTAATGCTGGATGGATGTTGACTGTCTGGATCTGTTGGAGCTCTCAACTCGACGCGTGGGCGTCGTGTTTTGTATTTATATCTGTACGGGCGGGTGGATGGATTCTACACTCGATGCTTAACGCCGAACTGCAATGCTCATTTGTAATCCTGCAGCTTGTGTGTGTGAGGCAGCGCATTTTAGCAGGCGGAGATGATCATCATCAATGACCATGCTGACGCCAGCAATGCCCCGTTTTCACTTTGTCGCTGATGCCTGCGCTGGTGGAGATGCCAACAAATCTGTGTGGAATCAACCGAAGTTACCTCTGTCTGGCTTTAGCTCTTGGGCCGAGACACTGACATTTGTTGTTATATTCGCTCACAGTTGAAGGCTGCGGTGCCGATACCAATACAAGGACGGAGTGCAACCCTCGGGAATAGCAGCTATTATTGTACACTGGCTCGGCGGCCGCACTCATCCTCGGTGATTAGCTTGCATTCAGGTATTGAGCATGTCCAATTGGTTTTCTGCGCTTATAACTTAAGTTCCGGATTGGTATTCACTGGACAGCGAAAACATTCGAACCCTACCGCTTGCCCCTGGTGTCGGGATAGGGTGTCCCTCACTCCCGTGCCTCTTGGGTACCGTGAATGCCAGCCCAGAAGCCGATTCCTGATTCTCAGCCACTCTCGTAACTGATGCCCTTGAGCACTGTACCCGCTGCTAGATTCCTCCCCCTCGATACATTGCTTCCTTCCCGTGCTGTTGGCCATTGGAGGTAGACGTCGGCCACGCCCTCGCGGGTGTTGGGCCTGGCCTGTCTATCCTCCGGCCATCGAGCTGCAGGTTTAATTCGGATCGGTACTAGGAGCTCAGCCAAGCTTCCTTGGCATTATGGCCGCAGCATTACCTAGCCAGGCACGTCAGGCCAGGGATTTGACTGCTGCGAAGCTACCCGGCCAGTCCCACGAGCCGGAGAGAGGCGGCCGAGACATGGACCGCGGGATTGCTACTGATGTTCGGGACCATGGAGGAAAACAAAAAAAGTGCCGCCGTCCTGACGGACGGCGGGGTTGTGTCTGAGAACTGTCTCCCGAGGATATTGGGGTGCGCTAGAGGCAGTCTACTCCTGAAGATGATATTACACATACTAACTAGACACGAGTTCTCGGGTATGCCCAGTAGCTACCTAGCCCGACCTTTACATCGCTGCCCAGGCTAAGGGTCCGGCCCGCAGGCCGCGGCGGTTGGGGCGGGGGGCTAGTTTCTCTGGTGAATCGCTCTTATGCTCTTGTCGAAGTGTCAGCTCTCGGTGCGTTCTGTCGTCGGACCACCATCACCAGAATCACACAGAACGGGATTTGCGGTCACTGAGGCGCGGTGATGGCCTGCGGATCTTGCAAGCCCCCCCGCAATACCCGCCTGTAGGGCTGGCAAGCGGGGTCACCCGATCTCCATCCGCATCAGTCCGCTGTGGAGAAAACCCTCCGCAGACACATGATTCGGGTGGTCATGCAAGATTGTCTTCGAGATAGGCTAGCGACAGGAGGGGATCTCGCACTGGCATCATCACCTTTGGTGTATCAAAATCTGCATTGCTGCAATTCGGTGTGTGCAGCTCTCGTGGATTACCGGCAGAAGGCGCTCACTGCCCCGAGCGAACCAAGGTTCCATCGAAGCTTGTCGGCTACCAAGGTACCACCCAGCACTTGGGTATGGTACTATGGCAGTGCACAGTAGTTGTGGGTCCAGTTGGGCCGTAATTATGGGGTAGATACGGCTCCCACTCAAGACCTCGGGGATCGTGGAGCATCTGGGCTTGGATTGATCGAAATTGGGCTGGCTATGACGGAAGACGGAAGTGACCCGGACCAAGCGTTGATGGGGGCGTTCAAGGGGAGCTTGCCATAGTCCAATGAGTCGCCCCGCCTGGCCTCCTGGAGTGCTAATGATATGCGGCTGGAGTGCGCGCGCTGCGCTGTGACCCAGCTTGGGCACATCGCATCACGGTCATAAGCGGGAGAAGAAGGCTCAGATCGGCAATTCCGTCATAAAATTCTTTTTCGATAGTGTCAGGCAGAGCGGGAACAGGGCTTTTCTCGTGTTCAAGCTGATGAGATTGACGACGAACCTTGGACACCACACTGATGAGATCTTGGGGGGGGGGGGGGGTGAGTGCTCCAGAGGGCGGAGAGCAAGAAAAGACACAGAAAAAAGAAATCAACGAAAAGAAAAGAAAAGAAAAGAAAAGAAAAGATTGACATGGGAGGATAAGGGTGCTGCAGGGGTGCACAGACCCCTATCAACTGCTCTCCAGCCTCTTCGCGTCCCTGCTAGCGTCCTGCCATCCCTGCATGTATCCCCCTGCAAAGTGCCTGCAGGTCGCAGGAGTAAGTGAGGTTTATTATTCATTTTCTCCCTGTGTCCCTCTCGCCTGGGAAGAAGGAGCAGTCACGTTTTTCTTGGGACGGTCCCTGAGGCCCAAGCTCCAACCCTTTCCCTCCCCTCCTCTACAGGAAGGTCACATTCCAGTAAGACCGCCGATGGCATCGCGATTCTCGCGATCTGTTGTCCTGTCTCTCGATCCTGTCGCCACTTACATGCGTTCCCCGCCCAGTGAAGAGTCAACAGCAGAGACATACCACGCCACTTGCTTGGTTTCTGAGACATCAAATATCATCCCAAGACAGCCGACCAGCGCCAGTCTGACTTTTGGGTTCAAGGGCTGAGGTCCAAGGTTTCTTGGTGCCTGTGCTCCCTGTGCAAGCTTGGAAAACTCAAACGAGGCCGCCTGTCCAACCTGGCACTGGATCGGGGGGCTCACCGAATCTTTGTGGTCGAGCGTGTTGTGTGCCAGGCTGAGTGACAGTCGCTGTGGGATCGTACCCTTGCGTACGTACAGGCCCTTCCAACCAGAGTGAGACATACCTCCAGGTGGCTCAAACCCACGACATCACAGCGAGCGAGGAGTGTAAATTTACCTTTCTCGCCCGCTCGCACGCAGGCATCACCTTGTCTCCGTCTGTGTCTGTCTCATCACGACGCCAACAGAGACATCCACAACTGGCACAACTGGGCAGCCTTGCTCTCGTCGTATTCCTCACAGGATCCCACATGGTACACCTCATCTACGCCCCCTGGCACCAGACATTGAGGTACTGAGGCACCTGGTCAGGATCTCACACCGCACACTGGCTCGTGCTCCTGGCACTTCCTGGGCCCCACGGACCTATCCGGCTCCCGTTTGTCGGTTCAGTCACCTGCTTCCTGCCACCATGCCCCCGGCGGCCAATGGTCAAAGCCCACGGGCTCCCCGCTGTGACCGTCCCAGATCTTCTAAGAGTTCCCCCCAAGTTTCTACATCGCACCCGCCCTCGCGATCCAGCACCAGGTATCCCTCTTTGAAGATGGCGTCTCAGCCTGGTCCCGAGGCCTCTCAGAGTAGAGCTTCCTCTCCAGGTCTACGATATGTGCATCCACCCCTCACATCTCGTCAGTCCCAACGGAAGGGCTCTATGGGCTCCATGGCCGGTGACCGCCCCCCAACCCCCGTGTCCAAGGGCTCGGTTAAGGACTCCCAACATAGTTCTCAGCAAGGTCCACAGTCTACACTGCTCCAGGAAAAGCTTCAACGCGAGAGAAGGTCCGAGATCCAGCGGAACTTGACAAGGCTGGCCGGAGAGACGGCCGCAACGACCGAGCCAACGGCTGCTGTTGCGACCCCCACACGCTCTGCTACAGCAGATGGGAAGTGTAACGACTCTACCCCGGACAGTGCTGGTGATAGTAAGAAGCAGGGCCCGGCACTGAAAGAGATGGAACAGGTTCGTATTTTTTTTAAAAGATATGAATTTCTTTTTTTTTTGGGGGGGGGGGGGAAGGGGGTCATGGGAAGATTGCGCCCCGACCTGTGAGAAGCTGACATGTTGTCGAACAGACCATGACGACTTTACACAAGCAGAACTTCGGTCTGAAGCTTGAGCTTTTCCACAGGCGGGGGCATCAGAGCGTCTTGGAGGAAAAGATCGAGGCCCTAGAAGCAGAAAACGCGCGCACGAAGCAGACCTGTGAGGGGTTGATCCAGGAGCTAGACAAAAGGGAAAAGGCTATCGAGGAAGCTGTTCACATGATCGTCTCTCTCGAGGCCCGGATCGAGTTGTTGCTGCGGGATAGGGAGATGGTCCGACAGCTCGACGTTGATGAGGCTCCAAGCTCGGGGCTCAACCATACAACGCCTACGACACCCATCAAGCATGACGAGATACTGAACTCCCAGGATGAGCCACCGCCCAAGGACAAACGCGACCTTGCTCGGATGCCCAGCTTTCTATCGGAACGTACGGAGAACACGGAGAACCTGCGCAACGTATACCTCAACACCCAGGCTAGTTTCCTGAGTTTGTCCAAGACGGACTCTAGAATGGATAACAATGGGTATATTAGTCCCGACCTGAGCGTCTTGAGCGAGACCTCCTTCCTCAGCATATACGGAAAGAGCGCAAACCACGATAGCTCGTCATCACCCAATATTCCACGCAGTGTCCCAGGCTGGTTGGGAGCAAACGGTCAGCGGAGCATATCAATGCCAACCAAAGTTTTCGCGGCCAGCAAGTTCCAGGGAAATGAGCGTCAAAGGGGTCGAGACGGCGTCAAGGAGGCGATCGAGAGTGGAGATACGGCATCGCCTCTTCAGAAGTTGGAAAGGTTGGAAGACTCGCCGCCTCTAAATCATTCCGATTTACGACCTGGTCGCTCTGGCAAGGAGGTTGGGAGTCCAACGACCATGAAGCCCTTCAAACCACAAAATCTACTGAAGGTCAGGAACGACAGGGACCGACTAGCTCGAAGGATCATCACTGATGAGCCAGTCTCGAATCACCACGGGCTTCCCCCAACACCAGACACGATGACTAGCTCGATGTTAAGTCAGAGTCAGATGTCTGATGACACCCCGCGTCGAGGACACACTACAAACGGCACAACGTACCCTGGCCGCTCTCGCCTGACGCTCGATCACAAAGACCAAACTGAGCCAGGTCACTGGCGATTCAAACCTGCCGATGTTGCGCAACCACCTTCGATCACGGCGTTCACTGGTAGACAGGAGACCTCAGCGGCGGCTTACTACGAGCACCGGCTTCCCATCCTACGACGACCTCGGTCTGCTGATGAAACTACGATATCTCGACATAAGAATGACTGGGACTCCTGTAGTGAAGCTGATGACATCTGTTCTGAGGCCTCTAGCTTTGACTACTGGGTGAAAGAAGGTCTTCAACCAAGTCGAGGTGGTACAGCAAGGCCGCCGACCAGGTTCGGCCCCTCTCAGGCGTACTCGAGCCGAGATCCGCCAGACCTATTCGGCTTCCCGTCCAGCGACGAGGATTGGCAATCAAACGACGTATTTGGGGCCCTAGGTGGAAATGGTTATCTGGGCGCTGGTGCTCCGCTCGCTCCCGCATTGGACACGCTTGGCGACTCACTGTCCCGACCCGAGATAGGACTGTTTGGTTCAGGCCTAGCAGGTTCGAGCTCGCCGCGGCCTGATGGCACTGCTGTGGCAGCACCGTCTGCTCCTCACCGACGATCAAGCCTCCGCGCTCGTACCTCGGCTCCAGGTACACCGATGATAGGGCGAAATCCAGGATCGTCTAGCAAGTACCACAACCTTGATGCAGCCCGCAAGAGATCGGTATCAGGCCACGTGCCCAGCAGTCCGATTTCAAACGGGTATCATGCATCCAGCCCCTGCGACCAAACCACAGCTGCATCTGTACAACCGCAACCTGAGCAGCAGGACAACTCTGCACAGAAGAGGCACTATCCCCCACATGCCAGTCAGGCACAGGCAGCGACTCGCCCTCGTAGCAGGGGCATCACCAGCCTATTCCGTCGGTCACTAGGATCAACAAATAACCATCCACAACCCTCAGCCTCCGTGCCGGCTTCCACTTCACCATTCGCCCCTCCCGCGGACAAAGACGTTGCACAGTCCACAGTTGGTGTTCCTGCTTGGGAGCGTCGAAGCGACCTGGAGTATGATGAGGCTTCTGCTACTCCGCCACCGATCATGCGAAAGAGGGTATCAGGAGTTGCCATAGAGATACCGGCTGGCGATGACGAACGAGGCAACACCGCTGCCGTTGCCACGCGTGCGGGCAGGTCTACGACGCTGACCTCTCCTGGCCCAGGTCTGGGCGCCGGCCTGGGCAGAGTGATAGTCGGCCAAGATGGGGGTGCCCCTCTGATCTCAAGTGCCTATCAGAGTCTCGATCAGGAAGCTACGCCAGCCCAGCCGAACCAGGCCCACGGGAGGAGATGGTTTAATCTTGGCAGGGTGACGAGTCTCAAACACGGCGGGACGTAGGAGCCCCGTTTAATGACACAAGGAAGCACCGGGCTCGTGAGCTCGGCAGCCGTCATGTTCTACCGGCCAAAGTCAATGTCATTTCTAGGGCTGACGGCGTGCCAGAGCCAATGCGATGTGAGGAGGGTAAAGGCGCGAAAACGAAGAAACTTGCCAGGGTGGAGTTACTCCATCATCCGAGCGATTAAGCATTGTGTTGGATTCGGCGGTCAGGGCAGGATTTGCTTGATTATTTTCGCGGGCTGAATGCGCTCCATCCGGGCGCAAGCAAGGAAAAAGGTCAACCTTGGCTGGCATCGAAAAATGTGTTGGTCTTGGTTGGCCTGGGCTGCTTGAACGGAGCCTCGGTCAGGGAATCAAAATGGTAGACTGGATCGCTGATGATAATGACATATCATGACAACTCATCAATTGTTACCGTCATAATTTGGCTGCGTTGAGGTCTCTAGTATATGTGTCCAGGTGATAAGCCGGTGCATGGGAAGAAAAGCCGGAGGGGTTGGGTAGGTTTGCTTGAACAGAGCCTACAGAGTAACCCTAACCCTTCTGACGTCTCCCTCCAGACGATCCAGACGAATCTCAGGCGCCGTTCACGTTCACAGTCTCCGCCTACAACCAGACTACTGACTGCTCGGGACTAGAGCTTCGCCTAACGACACTGCCCTCATTTCTCAATTGACTTTCAGGTCTCTCCTTTTATCCTCCAGAATCATGTCTTCAACCGACCCTCAAGCCATAGCAGATGCCGCTGCCACGCAGGCGGCTGCCGCCGAGACCCCGCAGTTCCTCATCGTCTACGCCAGCATCGTCGATGGCAGGAGCTGGTGCGGCGACTGCAGGGTAGCAGAGCCCCTCATTAACAAGAAGTTCCCTCAGGATGGACCCAAGCGCTTGAGCACCGCCTATGCCGGCGACAGAGGAGTGTGAGTGATGGCCCCCGTCCCACGCTGGCCTGCAGTTCTCACATGATAAATCCTACACCCCGTCACTGCTGACCGCGTGATGCTGCCCGCTCAGGTGGAGGAAACCCGACAACCCTTGGAGGGAATTTGGTGTGCCCGCCTTGCCTACACTTTACAAGGTGACGCCAGATGGTGTGGGTTCCGCCTATCTCCCCAAATTCTTAGCGTCATGTGCTGATGGAGCTGCAGACCTGGTCTAAGCTTGTGGAGGCGGACGTTTACGACGAGAAGAAGCTAGACGAGTTCGTGGGCTCAAACTAGGTTCAGAATGGACGCGCAATAAGACGTTGCTCCTGCATGATCGCATCCATCTCCGTTCCGCCTCGAGCCGATCTCAAACGCCGTCGCTTGGGCTAAGTCGTTGAGGACCCAGTCGATACCGACCTACGCCTTGCTCCTGCGTGATTCTGAACCCAAGCAGGTTCCTGAGAAGGTGGCGGTGATCAACAGGTGTCTCACTTGGGATGATCGAGTTCAGGACAGCGATAATCCGTCTCCAGGAGTATAGGCCACCGCGGGACACTGGCGCCGTCTTCTTGTGGTAGACTGATCCTGTTACCTGCGAAGGTGGCATGACTGCGCCTCGTCCCTCTCCCTCGATCTCCGTGGTCGCTCGCCGCTACCACATGGCAAAAACCACTGCGTCACGTTGCAGCAATACACATTGACGCTAGGGTAGTTCATCACAACAGCCCTGCTCGCCCTTCATAGGCGCCGTCAAGCCCTTGTCACACCGCGCTGCCTTTCGTCGTAGTCTTGAGTACAGGTTCAACTCGACTTTCATCAACCTCCCCTCCCCCTTTTACCTTTCCCCTGCTATAGGTGGCCTTGGAAAAAATTGTTATATTCTTTTTGATCAAATTGTGGATTACCTTCTATTCTTCTGACGCTGCTCAAGCTCGCCCGCATGTCCTGTCTCCTGGTTTAAACTCCGGAGTCATCCTCTACGACATCGTTCTTCTCCGCATAAGTCTCCCAGGCAGAGCAAGTGCTGTTAAGAGTGTCATAGTCAATCAAGTCCGTGATCGCATCCTGGTTCACGATCCACTGCATCGCGAAGCCCTCAGATGTGTGCCAGCCTATGTGGCAGTGCATAAGCCACGCCCCCGGGTTATCAGTCTCGAAAGCCAGGACGAGGTATCCGGAGGACTGAAGCATGGCAGTGTCCCGACGGGGAGGGTTGTCCAGATTCAGAGTCACGCTGCTGCTTGAGTAGGTGCCGGACCCCGTGGCGAGCACAAAGAAGTCGAAACCGTGGAGGTGAATTGGGTGTGGCACAGCGAGGCTGGTCTCGATTACAATGTACGCCCACTCATCGGCTGAGTCCAGTGTGATAACAGCATCGTCTGTTGCCCAGGTGGTGTTGCCCTCGTAGATCTGCAGCAGTGAAGGGTCCGCCCAGTCTACGGACATTGTCGTCTCGTTCAGATACCATCTGAAATAACCATCCGTGTTCGTGCTGACCGTTGTCTCCTCGTCGACGTTCCAGGTCTGGGCCGACACGGTCTTGGAGATGTAAGGGACAAGATCAGAGGAGTCTTCATCGGCGCAGGAGTCCGTGTAGTCATAGCCGCTGGTCGTCGGGGTGGAGACGGTGCCGTAGGAAATGATACCCTTGATGTTGTCGCTGTTGTCGTTGTCCGAGCAGGCTTCCTGAGGGATAGCCCTCAGCCAGAAGTTCTCCGCGATGCTCGACATTCCGCTGGTACGGATGATGACATCGTAGCGCTGTCCCATCCCGATGCTCAGGACAGTAGTGTTGAAGGGCTCGATCGGGACAAGATCCATCGCGATAACCTCCAGTGTATGGTTGTCGATGGAGAACTTGAAGTGGGTATCCACAGCCGCATTGACCAGCCGAAGACGATACGAGGTTCCTTCTGAGAACGTTGTGTTCCATCGGTAGCCGGTAGTCACGTCAGAATCGTCCGTCCAGACATTGGTGCCATTTATGAGGCCGGTATCCAAGGTCGGAGGCCCGTTTACCTCCGCACTAATGTAAAGCTCGTCCACGGTCTCATGGTCCCAGTCATTGAGGAACAGATGGCCGAGGTCCTCATCGTAGTCTGCTGTTGCCGGGCCGTTGATGACGATGCCGCCGAATACACCCTCCCAGGCCTGCAAGGCAAAGTGGGAGTGGTACCAGCTAGAGCCATATTGGACGGCTTTCCATTCGTAACTAGTCGGAATCTCTCAGTTAGCAACCTGCCATACAAGGGAGTAAGTTGAATCTTGAGACACGGCTCAAGAGGAGCGTCCACCGTGCTCTCCAGCCTCTCCGTGTCGGAACTTGTATCTTGACAGAATCTGGGCAACGAAGTGGGCTCCGGAATGCCACTTACGTTATAGATGAGCCGGGAGGGGTTGGACACTGTGTGATGGACACCACACCGTCATTCTGGTTTGTGTAATTCTGTCTGATCCCGTGCCAGTGAATTGATGTGCCGTTCGTGCTCGTTGATAACGAGTTGGTGACGTGGACCTTGACAGTATCCCCCCAGTCTGCAATGATGGTCGGCCCTGGTATTGAGCCATTGATTGCCATGGCAGACCGCTCGACGCCATCAGGGGCCACAGTCACATCGGTGAGTTCAAACTATAGGCCGCGTCAGGAAATGTCGAGATAGAGTATTGGTGGTGAACGGTGTCACTTACCCAGTACTCGCGGGTGACCCCGGTATCAGGGGATGTTTCATAGTAGTCTGTGTCGACCGAATAATCGCACCACTCCGAGCGAGTGGACGCGGTGTTTCCGCTACAGGTAGATGTTGACGTATTGCGTTTTGGCAGGAATTCACTGTTGTCGAATGGGCTTGCCGAGACAAGGCTAATGACCGACAGGGCAAAAGTGAGCGAAGGCAGCATTGTGAAAAGAGTATCATATGAAAGAGAGTGTAGGGAAAGAGGGAATCTTAATGATTGTATGCGAGAGGAGGGGGGGTGATAAGGTGAAAGACACAGAAAAGGATGAAAACTTCGGCCGCGATGAGGCTCACGATATATAATGAATCTGCACTGAACGTTTCTCAGAGCCAAAAATATACCAGTACGTTGTTCTGGACCCATCGATATCCCATGGGGCTTCAAAGCCTCGCAGTTCTCTTCTTCTTGCGCTACATCGCGAACTGACTCGTATCTGTTCATCCGGCGCAGTGATTCCGCGTCGAAACGTTCCCTCGTCAGCTGCTGCGCCAACATGGAGACTGATCGTCGACAATCCTTGCCAAGCGCTCGACACAAGTCGCAATACCGGTGTGAAATATCAGGCCACATCCTGACCTTTTCGTATGCCCCCCTTTTGTCCGCCCTCTTCGACCCACTCTATCTCATTGCACTAGTTTACACAGAATTCTGGACATCTTGGCAGACACAAATCTTGCGATAGTACCAAATAGCCACCTTAATCCTGTAATTTGCTAGGTTGATCACTGAAGTACATTGTACAATAGCACTATCTGCGGGATATCTGAGTGCTGATGAGTTTCCCATGCAGAAGCAATGGTGCCGAAAGTTATATCATCATGGCAAATAGCTGTATAGTGCATCCGTGTGATCTTTGTGTGCATAGTAGCATGATCTGGGAGATTATTGTTTAGAAAATGATTCGTCTCACGGCATTCGCGAGGCTGAACTGAAGAAACTCCTGGTAAGACAGGCAAGACGAACGGATAAACAGAAACAGGTTTACCAAACAAAGCCAAGAATAGTCATCACATGTTCTGCCCCTGTCTCGGCACAGGCATGTCGAGCTTCCATAGCTACGGGTCAATAGGAGAGAGCCCCAATCCTTGATCCCCAACGGAGTGCAACATGACACGTGAATTCTAGGTTGCTGACGAGTCTGCGAACATTACACAGTTCCTAGTGATACCTCGAACACGGGGTTTCGTCCGCCTAGGACTACCTGCTCGTCAAAAGCCTACATTCCTTATCCACACCGACTATCCGGCCACGCAAGAAGCAGCGTGTCAATGGGGCACCGGGGAGCGGGTGCAATGTGATAAGTTCATACCTAGATATCCAAGTCAGCCTAAGCTGCGTCATCGGACGCCAGCGCTGTTTACTCATACCGTTGGATCTCCGTCGACGAGGGAGACGGCGCGATCCAGTCGTTTGTTTTCCTCCGCCCCGAATTCCCCCTGAATTGTATCTCTGAGCCATTCCCCAGCCTCGTCGCTTGCATTAATCACTTAGTCAGAAGAACGAGAAATACCGGGCCTCTGGCTAGGGCAAGCATCGTCACGTTTAGGTAGCATGGATCATGAAGATCATAACTGGGTAGTATACTATTTGTAGAATCGAATCCGCGCAACAAGCAGCGTGGGATACTATGATGGCTCCCTCCTACGTAACTATACATCACATGATTGACCATGGGTCGAGATGCTTAACTTGTGAGGAAAGGAGAGGGTGGATCTCAGGTGCGGTGGAGCCCACGCGAAACGGACGAGGACGAGTTCGCTCGACAGGGATGACGAGTCATCAACGCGGCCTTAGTCAGTCTCAGTCCCGCTCGCGAGGCTGAGCCACAAGGTTCTAGGCTCGGAACGAAACATCCGCATAGTGGTGCCGGGATGTGGGAGCCGATCAGAATCCTAGACAAAGTTCCTTTTTTGGGCACAAGGCTGTTTGAGCTGTTGATGGATGGCGAGTATATGACTTCAAGCAATGCTCGTGGTGGCAGATCGGCCTTTTACTCCACCACTGGGCTTCTTCTGCTTAAGCTCGTCGATCTGAAACTTTCCTCTTGTCTCTCTTTCACTCCGTCACAACGATCATTGCTACCACCGATTACGACCATCACTTTCTGTCTGCTGCATCCTCCGTCTGCCTAGCCAACATGTCTAAGTGTCTTGTGGCCCTCACTGCTCTCTGGGCCGCCGTTGCTGGCGTGCTCGCTGCTCCAAACGACCTGGTCTATCGCGCAAGCAGCAGCAGCAACTTCAGCCTCTTTGCATATGGATCAGACCAAAATACAGAAATCGGCGGATTCCCAATTTTCTACTACTCTGGTACGATTGCATCATGACCACTCTTTGGATGGCCGCCGCGTCCGCACTCTAACACGTTTGGCAATCCTGTTAGGTGATGCCTACATCGCCGATCCTGCGAAGGTCAGCTACACGGAAAGCTATGTGGTCTTCGGTACGTCTAACTCTTCTCTAACATCAATATCTCGTCCAACGCTAACTGTCCATGCTAGAGAAAGGCTCTACCGACTCAACTGAGTGGGTTGCCAATCCGCTCACAGTCAGCAGCTCCTCGTGGTCAGAATCGCTCTTCTACGTACCAGTGGGCTACGGGCCCATAGGCTTCTACAAAGACGGCGTCAGCAACGTCTCCACAAGCGACATTATCACTACTGGTTTCAAGTTTTATGGTACGACCGCCATGGTCCAAATCGACGGCACGCTTGAAACTCAGTGGTACGCTGTCAACACATCCATCGATGGGCTCTGGTCCGTCGGCTGGAATGCCACGGGCGGAGGTATCACCGATGCGGAGCTGATCAGCCTGAGGAAGGTGACAGGTAGCAACGTTGACTACCCCAGCTCTTGAAAGTCCCCAGACAGCAAATGAATTTGAACCACAAGCTGGGGTGGTCAAGTCTGGTGGGTAGATACCGAGCGGGTCCGTGGTGGTCGGTTCGAAAACAGGGCAAGGAAAAGATGTTTGTCACATTTCTATACCGTGAAATGAAATGAGGGTGTCGATACAGCTGTGAGATATCCTGAAAACCTCCGGCAAAGTCAATAATACCTGCTTCGCGCCCATGCATTTCCCTTGACGAGCGTATGAGTTCTACATGATGGTACGTAAGAAGGGACGGCAGCACAAGAATACCCGAACGCATTTGGTAAGCGACAAAAGGAGATTCGACAGCAATATATCTCGGCGGTCCTATCCTAGCTCTTAAAAGAGCCCGGTCTAGAATCGTTTCATTATGCCTTCCCACCGTCCTCTTCTCCTAGGTAAAGCGAGCCATGAGCTATGGCATGGAAATCCCTTTTCGTCTCGCCTACATATTTCCAGCTCCCAGAAGCGTGACCACGGCAGGCTCACGGCCGAAGTCAGCCTTCACGAATATAACCGCTGACCGCAAGCACAGCCTGGCCGGACCTTGCTAATTTTGACCCTGTCACCAAGGCAGATTTTCAGCACAAGCACAAGTCGATTATCAAATCACAACCATACACGTACCTTTATCCCAGACGAGAAGCAGCTCCCGCCGTCTTTGCTGAAGCAGCATCCTTTTGTCTTTGAGAAGCAGCATCCTTTTGTCTTTGAGAAGCAGCATCCTTCCGTATCGCTGAAACAACACCCGCCCCGGCTGCTGAAGCAGCAGCCTCCCGTATTGCTGAAACAGCATCCAGGCTGTCCTTCGTATTTATTCCACGGGTCATCATCGAAGCTGAGGGAGGTGGTCATCCCCGACTGCGAGATGTAGGGATCGGAGGGTTGGCGGGTGGGACTGGGCGCTGAGGGCATCGGTTGTTGCGGGAGGTGTTGCGACCGCCATTCTCCATTTCGTATAGGTGCCTCGCTAAGGACCTGGTAGTTACCTGGAATGGATCGCCGTTGGAAATCGAGCATACGGTCGCCGGGGTTGCGGTGCCCTGTGCTAGTGTTTGCAGTGTATGGTGGTGGCGCCTCGAGCCCATCCGCTACGGGAGGGGTTGTTTGTTGGTAGCCATTCAAGGGGGGCGTGCTCCCTGGGGGAACTTGAGGTGCGAGTGGGTCTTGCTTCATTTCCAGGAGGGTCCTAGGGTATGAAAGTAATGTAGGGGACAAGAATCAGGGTGCGAAAGCCGAGCAAGTCTGTAGCACGGACAGTCAGTCTCCATCAGTACCTACAGGCTGACTATATACCGAGCTAAGAGTTCAAGGGTGTGCACGACTTACACAACAACAGACAATTAGGTTAATGAAGTACCTACTAGATGACTTTAAACTTGAGAACAGACAGATATAGTCTCACTCAATTTCGCGGTGATAAATGCCGCTGATGCAATGATGCACGACTTCGGTCGTGGGAGCCAGATGCTTTTGGCCGTGGTGGTGAAACTTGACGAGAGGAGGTTCAGCTCACCGGCCCTTGGGATGAGGAGCTATTTGCTGACACCCCAAAAGCACGCTAAATCCTCGCTTCTTTGTGAGGCAGCCAGGCGGCGTCGTGATTTCGTCAGCTTCGATGATAGGGCTAAGCTGAAAGAGGTAGATTGCGCAAAAGTAGCTGAAATTCTGTCCAATGGCCTTGACCGCTGCGGCGAGAGACGCGTGGAGGTTAGCTGCACCGTTTCTCAGGAAGAACCCCTCGAGGATGAGAATACTAATGGCGTCTTACGATCGCAAATACATGAGCATGGAAGGAGTGTATACCTGTCGTGTGTCTCATGGGACTTACTTCCGCTGGGTTGGCTCATTTTGAAATTAATGCGGAAACATTGAAACTTGGTGAAGTTGCGCATACCTGTACTCTTGCTATCAATGGCAATGTGTATGGTGAAATGCAAAACTCAGACAGTCACGGTATGAAGTAGAAGGAAAGAGGTGTCACAGTGGTGAGCAAAAAAAAAAAAACCGATAGCTGTGCACCTGGTCTCACTTCTTCATCTTATCTTGTGTGGTCCCGTAAACCCCTGGGAATATCATCCATAACCCAGGCCAGGCTATTAGAAACTCAACCAGGCGCTCACTATGAAAGAAGTATCATCCGCAAGCTGAACCATCCATCTGTGACCTTCCTTCCAAACGCAAAAGCAGACGGAGATTATAGTGAGCTCTGCCATCCAGAGGAGACTGTTGAGTCCGTCGTGACTTGACGCCTAAGAATCCCCAAGGTTAGGCAATTGGCAAGTATGTCAGCATGCTGTATGACACCCACAGAATCCAAGGGACATTATGATCTAATTGTCCTCATCGTTGGCAGGAGCAGACTCCTGCTCGGCGGCGTGGGCCTTCTTGGGACGACCGCGAGATTTCTTGGTCGGGGTGGGATTGTCGTTGGTCTGGCAGGGGTCGACAGAGGCAGCGCGCTTGCCACTATCCTTCTCAGGAGTTGCGACAGCCTCCTCGTCTAGGAGCTTCTTCTTGATAGAGGCAAAGCAGGTGCGGGCGGATTGAGCGCGCTTGAAGCCAGCAACCTGGGCCAGCTTCTCGTAGTCGATCTGGAGAGGAGGGTTGTCAGCAAGATCAAGGGCAGGATAGGATCCATGTGCACAAAACGAAAAAGAATGCCGCCTTCTGTAAAACAAACTGCCTTCTGTCGCTCTCCTCGGTGGAATACTGGGGTAGACGCGAAGTGGAAGGCCGCTGAAAGAGCACAAAAGCAAGAATCGCGGGCGAGTCTCAGGTACCCTCTGGCAAGTGGTAAACCCCCAATATACCTTCTAAAGCTAATTAACAGGAAGCTGTTCAGCAGAGGTGATTAATGGCGATGAAATATCAAGCCAGGGAAGGTGATGCAGTATGTACGGTGCACGCGTCCCCTAGCCCGTGACAGCCGCTACTTACCTGGACGTCTTTGAGGGAGCGCCAGGCCAGAACGGCCAACTCGGTCTCTCGAGCGGACAACATGACAATCTTCTGGCCAGACATGATGACTAGGGATAGCTCCTGTGTCTGGTCTTGGTGATGGCGTAGAGTAGGGTAGCGTGCTGTTGTAAGCCGTTGTAAGCTGTCGGGCTGCAGTTATCTAGGGCGAACTCTGGCACGGTGGCTTCGCGGAAGACGGGAAAGAAGGAGGGTTCGGTTTCTAGAGAGCTGAAAATCTGAGTAGAAACTGTCTGCCTTTAAGAATTGTGGAGGGTCTCGCGATGGAGAGGAGCCGAGGCAACCTCGTCTGGTTGATCCTCGCAACAACAACGACATCATAGCCCTGAGGGGCCTAGCTTGCACGCTCTCAGAACAGCGACATCATGACAGTGTTTAACGCGGGCCTAAAATTGGCATGACTACCTGTTGGAGAAAGCTCAGAGAGGCCTTGTCCATAAGACCTCAGTGAGCGAACCCTGGGAACCCACCACACAAGGCGGTGCACCATCAGCAGTACTTGCAAACCTTCTCATGAGGTGTTCAAGCCGCCTGTATTTTCTTCGGTGATGTTGCATAGCAGCATGGGGTGTTCATCACTGAATTCTCTGGCTACACTACCACGGTGAAGGTTCCTGTATATGTGACATGTTTGCCTGTCAAGAAGCTACATGTCTAAACAGAGTATTTATTTCATTGAACTTTGTAATAAGGTCGTTTTTGTATTGTGATTCTGGCGCCCCAAAGACTTCTCTCTTTCTACAAATCACCAAAGCGATTGCTGGTCACTTCCGGATGTTTGGTCTGTGGCCTTCACAGAGTATGCCGGCTACCTTCGGAAGTTTGATAATTTAATCAGCATTTTCTAAATAGGTTCTACAAGGAATCATGGTGTGAAGAGCCTTCCGTCCCTCTCCGGACAGATCCAGAGCTCGCATATCCTTTTCGAACAACAAAGACACTATTCTTGGTGTACAACTATATAATCTCCCTTTCCTCCCAGAGAAACTATATAACCTCCTTTCCTTTCCAGAGTATTATAAACTCCCTTTTACTCCTCCGCATCCCATCCTTAGGTGAGTAAGACGCTTCTCACAGACGTCAACTCAGCTCGACCAAGCCACTCCTTTCCAAGCCCCCGATCCCATCGAGACCGGTTTTGCCACTTATTCAATCCTCCCCCCACTCGTCACACTTGTCGAAACGGTCACAAACCCGCGGACGACTTGCGACTACCTACAGGAGGAGTCATACTACTCGTTCCTGAGGGCAGCGATCAGTATATATCACCACCTCAGGAGGTGAGGGCGACCGTGGTGGCTATTGGAGCCGGTCTCCAACCTATCCACCACCCACGGTCCAGGCTGAAGTTATGGCGTGCTGGTTTGAAACCCAGACGTTCCATTTCGCTTGCGGCTGCGAACTGAGTGAGTTGGCATCCCCGCCTCTTCCAACACACACACACACACACACACACACACACAGCCACACACAGCCTGACACATGCTACAGGGGAGCTCCTGTCCAGAAACAAGAGCATGCACTATAACCTCAGGAAGCTCCAAGTCCACTGGGACCGGCGCCCAGTCCGATTTGGGTTTCAAGCTCTTAGCAGAAGCCCCGAAGCTCCAGAGACTTATCATCATCATCTCGAAGAGCACAACCAACGTCCTGTCGGAACGCGAGTGCGACCTGCAGTCGTACTTCACCCCCCCCCCCCCCCCCGGCCTTCCAGGGAGGGGCAAGCGACGGCAAATTGCCTTTCGCAGTTGTCAACCTCGGCCATAATTAACCGTGGAGGTCTGCCTCTCGACAGCTGAGGGACGGCGCTTTGAGCGACCGATCCCTGGGCTCGCACTCAAGACTTGACAACGCCGCCGTCGACAATACCAAGGCCCTCTTAAAGGTATGACGGTGTCCATAACGCACATCTCACCCCATCCGCTCCGGCGGAGCATCATAGCTAATCTCGACCTTCCCCGAAGAGGACGTCGACAGCGGCTGACCAATGCACAACGACAGGCTTGACGCCAGACCTCATCCAGCAAACACCAATCCGAGAGAGAGACGTCGAGTACAACAATGTGTCCCCGGGAGGTGCGTCCACCTCCTGGCTTCGGCTACGCCGGGGGGCAGCCCTCCGGGCAGCCCTCATCCTGGGCGGGCCGTGCCCATATATTCGTGAAGCCTGGTGAGCCAGAGGAGGGGAGACTCGCAGGGTGTAGTATACCGACGTTGCCCGATGGCGGCACCCTGGAGGTGCCCACCGGGGGCGGCGAGGAGGCTGGCGGCCTCGCCATGTCGCCCTTCATCCGGGAGAGGAAGCTGGCAGCGGCTGGAGGGGCCGAGCCGGCACCACACAGGGGAAGTGGGTGGGGTCCTTGGGCAGGTTCCTGAGGACGACAACAGCGCCCTGGCGATGTCAGCGTCTATGCAGTACTTCGACCTGGACCTATTCCAGCCACATCGTAGGCAGTCCTACGACGACAACAACAACAACAACAACAACAACAACAACAACAACAGCAACAACAACAACAACAACAACAACAACAACAACAACAACAACAACAACAACAACAACAACAACAAAAAATAAAAAAATAAAAATCCAGTCATTCTTTGCCCCCTCACAGCTAACTACCTCGGGAAGATCCTGCGCCTAGGGGAACTGGGGGAGGGGGGCGGGGGTTGCTGTAATGATTGTCTTGCCTGTACCGCCTGTGGAGAGGAGTACCTCACCTACTATCAGCCTGCGACTCGGCAGCACAAGAGCTGGAGGCTGCTGGTATCCGCGCCGGCGGCCTCACGGCCTGCTGCTCTCCCGCACCTAATCCTGAGGCACCACTCCGTCCACCTCGAACCCTGGGTGACATAGACGGGAGGGACATGGTACCTCTTAGTCCAGAGCTGAATGCTGGTGGAGAGCATGCAACGGCATCCCCATGATATACAACCTTTCGCTGCTAGATAGACGTACAAGCATCTAACATGAGGGATGATGGTATAGGGAAAGATCTTCGCGGTCCAGAACGGGTTGTCCTCGCCATCAGACGGCAACGGCCAGGGTTGTTGTACTTCAAGGTGAACGTTTCGCCCACTGGGCAACTCCTGACGTTGGTAGTGGGTGGGCAGCTAGAGAAGGGAACATGGCCCCATGTGTACATGGAATATAGAGGATGCCAGACTGAGGAGGAAAGCCTCTTGATAACCGTGGGATTACTTAGCCCAGAAGGGCTACCTGTCCCCCACCGCGCCCCCGCCCCTCCGTCCTCACATCCTCGACACACACACACACACACAAATACACAGAACCAATGACAAGTTTTGAAGAGCGACAAGTCCTTGTGTTCCCGTCGGGGGCGGCTTCTCCGGAAAGGGAAGGAAAAGGCTGACGCGCCGTCCTGGTGGGATCACATGGGGGGTTTCCCCCTCTGGGTGCTCCTCGTCTCACGTGCCACCCACCCCCAAAGGGCCATCCTCGATGACTGACAAGAAAGCCCACCAGCCGCATGCGCCCACCCAATGTTGGCCACACGATGATGTGTGTGGCGGGGTACTTTGGTCAAACCGTAAGTAGTCAGCCCTGACTGCATGCGGCCGAGGCTTGCTGCTGCAGCGAATCCCAAGCCCCCCAAACGGCGGCCACTTCCGGCACTTACTTATCTCCAACGCATGTGTAATGTAAGAAAAGGAAGAAAAAAAAAAAAAAAAGGAAACCCCTCCCCCCCCTCCCCCGGGCAAAAAAAAACCCCAAAATCCAAGGGAGGTAAAAAGAGGGAGAGAGAGAGAGAGACGTCCCCGAGCTGAAGCTTCGCTTGTTGGGGCCGACCCTCACGTTGTACTAAGCCCCCCCCTCACACCGAGTACTTTTTTCCCTTACGTACTGTACTTTGTTAGAGCCGCTGACCAGCTCTCGACGAGTCTGGCAGGTGTGTAGGACACGGTGAGCGGCCGTTGGAGAAGCAGTGTTGGGGAAGGGCGTCTGATGGAGATTCCATTATGTCATTATAGTACATGACCTAGTTACCTGGGCGTGCTGGGATGTCTTCGTCACCCCCCCCCCCCTCACGCCCCCCTGTACCGGGATGCCGGGGGTTAGACGCAGTAGCTCGCCCCACCTGGCGCTCCCCCTTCCCCCGCGGAAGGAGTGGGTGGGGTCAAACGCATATTTCAACGTCTCTCCAACTCTCTCGTTCGAGTCGCGGGAGGCACCAGCACGCCGTCACAGCCTACGTGCTGCCGCCCGTTGTCAGCCTCGAGGTGTCAGGAGGTCCAGGCACGTGCCAAAGGACAAACAACGGACGAGGGCCAACAGATCTCAGAAGAAGGGGGGGAGGAGGGGAAATAGCCACAGCATCGCAGCACAACCCGTCCCCTACGCGCCTCGCACCATGGGCGAACAGAGAGAGGTGTTGGACCCCCAAACCCCACCACGCCACCACTCTTGACAGGCCCAGCAGGTCGAGCCAAGGACCTTACGTACTCCACCACCTCTTCCTCCTCCTCCTCCTCCTCCTCCTCCTCCTGCTGCTGCTGCTGCTGCTGCTGCTGCTCCTCCTCCTTCTCCCCCTCCAGCATTACAACCACCAACCACAGTGCACCGTACCCGACAACTCGGGCCTTGCTGGGCTGCCCCAGAATCCGAGGCCCCTAGTGGCTGCGCTGTTCCCTTGAGGGCTGTAGAGCCCTGTGTGTCGCCTGGGCCTTCGCATTCCGGCCCCCACACCTAAGTGCACGAGAGGGTTGCTCCTGAGTGGTTGGCGAGATCCGAGGCTGCCAGGAAAATGAGACAGACAGATGAGACATGGTAGGCGCACCCGATGCTGTGTTGAGTGTTTGCTGGCTATTCTTCATCCTGGGGCTCGACTATGATTCGACCGGGCCCCCGAGAGGTCCAAGTACGACGAGTCTGTTAGCCTCGGTGAGACTCGAAAGGGCCCTTCTCCAGCCACAGAGCATCTGCTGTCCAGGCCCCAGAGGACATTCGTAGAACACGGGCCCTAACTCATGTGATCCTGCGGGCGGGACCTTCTGTGGTGCGAGATGAAGATCCTGCCGGCGCAAGACGACTTGTCGACAGTCCTCGATAGGTATTATCTCGGCCCAGAGCTGCGGTGATCACCTCAGATAGAGTACCACTAGTTCAGCCGTCAACGTCATGGAGGTGACTCCGCTGCCTCTCTCTAACCATCGGGGGCCTGTTGTTTTCTTGGGTGGTTTTATTTTTTTTTATTTTTTCTCTCTTTTGTTTTTGGGTCACCCACACCCCGCGTCGATCCAGGCCCCTCATGTGGAGACCCCCCCCCCCCAAAAAAAACACTGCCACAGTTCTATCACGGGACTTGGGGCTTCCAGCGTGTGAGACGCAACAATCCATTTCAGAGGAGAGACTTACAGCTTGGACCAGCGTCTCACCGAAGGAGCCGCGCGGTGGGGGGGGACGTGTGCGGCATCGCCCGGGTTCTAGCTTCTCGGTCTAGTGAGATAGTTCAGCAGCGGGAGAAGCTTTCGCCTTACGCAACCGGGTCTGGGGGGGGGGTTTTTTTATTTTTTTATTTTTTTAATCTCTTTTTTTCTCTTTGGTTTTTGATTTTTTGATTTTTTTCGATACGCGGCCATCGGCGGCTAAACAGCCGAGGCGACGTTGGCGCTGGAGGGCTTCGAGAACCATTCCACCCGCGACCGGCGGGGCTGGGGTCCTTGTTGAATGGGGGTGAGAGAGAGTAAGGGTGTGGAGCCTGATTGGACACTGATCGACTAGCTTTCACTTTGGGGTGGTTCCTGTATGCCCTGGTCAACAGGTAACGTTGTCGCTTAAAGGTAGACAGGCTGCGCCTAGGGGTTTTTTTTTTATTTTTATTTTTATTTTTTGGTTGTCCTTCGTCTCGAACCGGATTCAGTCCCTGTTCCCCTTTGGCCCCTCACTTTGACCTGCCTGTTCATCCATCAGTTTCAGCTTTACAGTCTGGACCGAACCCCCGAACTGAAGGCGGAGAAGCGACGACGACGTCGTCGTCTCTCCCTGCATCACTCCCTCGACTTCGTTAGGCCGGGCGGTGCCGTCCACCCAAGCTGACGATCTGTGAGGTCGGGACTCCGACAGGAACACACGTCCAACAGACAGTTCATACCAGCTGGAGTTTTAAAGGGTGAGAGGAGGGTGGAGTGAGCGACCGCGAAAAGTCTCCCTCGCACATCATAGGACGGCAGGAAGATGTCCGAGGAACTCGAAAAGGGGTACGCCCCCGCGCCGCCCGTCACCTCCAAGGAGCAGGCGGCCGGCGTCGATGTCCTCCCCCCCGACCACCCCCCGGCGCCCGGGTCGCCGGCGCGGGGCCAGCACAAGACGGTCACGGACGCGGTCATGGAGGAGCCGCTGATGACGCGCCTGGGCCTGACCCTCGACAGCTTCAAGCCGCGCGACTACGGCCGGGGCATCGTCGAGCTGGAGCGGTCCATGAAGACGAGGCACCTCAACATGATCGCCATAGGCGGATCCATCGGCGCCGGCTTCTTCGTCGGCTCCGGCTCCGCCCTGTCCACGGGCGGCCCCGCCTCGCTGCTCATCGACTTCCTTATCATCGGGGTCATGATGTTTAACGTCGTCTATGCCCTGGGTGAGCTGGCCGTCATGTACCCCGTCTCCGGCGGCTTCTATACCTACTCCACGCGGTTCATCGACCCCAGCTGGGGTTTTGCCATGGTGGGTCCCCTCCCCCCCTCCCCCCCCAAGACCCGTTCGTCGTACAACAAGAGGTTCCCTTTCGCCGTGTGGCCCCCTTCCCCTCCGCCTGGCTCATCCGAGGCATTGCGGCGGGGGCGGTGCCGCGGGCAGCACAGTTCCCTCAGCTGAAGACAAGACGCGCACACACACATACACACAGAGGGAGAGACAGACGCTAACTGACCCCCACCCCCCCCCCCCCTTAGGGCTGGAACTATGTCTTCCAGTGGGCCATCGTGCTGCCCCTCGAGCTGACCGTGTGCGGCCTCACCGTGCAGTACTGGAACCCCGACATCTCCGTCGCCGTCTGGATCTCCGTCTTCCTCGGGGTCATCATTATCGTCAACATCTTCGGCACCCTCGGCTACGCCGAGGAGGAGTTCTGGGCCTCCTCCCTCAAGCTCGCCGCCACCGTCGTCTTCATCCTCATCTCCTTCGTCCTCGTCCTCGGCGGCGGGCCCAGCGACGGCGGGTACAGCCACTACTGGGGCGCCCGCCTCTGGTACGACCCGGGCGCCTTCCGCTACGGCTTCCGGGGTTTCTGCAGCGTCTTCGTCACGGCCGCCTTCGCCTTCTCCGGCACCGAGCTGGTCGGCCTCGCCGCCGCCGAGGCCGCCAACCCCGTCAAGAGCCTGCCCGGCGCCATCAAGCAGGTCTTCTGGCGCATCACCCTCTTCTACATCCTGGGCCTCTTCTTCGTCGGCCTCCTCATCCCCTCCGACGACCCGGGCCTCCTCGGCGCCAACCCCTACGCCAACATCAACGCCTCCCCCTTCGTCCTCGTCGGCAAGTACGCCGGCCTGCGGGGGTTCGACTCCTTCATGAACGTCATCATCCTCGTCTCCGTCATCTCCATCGGCGTCAGCGGCGTCTACGGCGGCTCCCGCACCCTCACCGCCCTCGCCCAGCAGGGCTACGCCCCCAAGATCTTCACCTACATCGACCGCTCCGGCCGGCCCCTGTTCAGCGTCATCTTCATCATCCTCTTCGGCTTCCTCGCCTACGTCAACCTCAACGCCAACGGCCCCACCGTCTTCGACTGGCTCCTCGCCCTCTCGGGCCTCGCCGCCCTCTTCACCTGGGGCAGCATCTGCCTCGCCCACATCCGCTTCCGGAAGGCCTGGAGGATGGCGGGCCACACGACGGACGAGATCCCCTTCAAGGCCATCGGCGGTGTCTACGGCAGCTGGCTGGGCCTGGCCCTCGTGGTGCTCGTCCTGGCCGCTCAGGTATATATAATAACCCCCTCTCCCTCACCTTCCCCGTGCCTCACAAGAAAAAAGGAGAAGAAAAGAATATACCCTCCAGATTCCCACCCCCCTTCCCCCCCCCCTTCTTCCCCACGGACAACGCATGCACCCCCCCCCCCCCCACCAAATCTCGCGTCCCTCATGCTAACCCGCCCGGGAACTTTTTTGAACAGTTCTTCGTCGCCATCTGCCCGCCCAAGGGCGGGATCAACGACGCCCAGGGTTTCTTCCAGTCCTACCTCGCCGCTCCCGTCGTCATCGTCTTCTGGTTCGGCGGCTTCGCCTGGAAGCGCCAGGGGTGGCTGCGCACGCGCGACATCGACGTCGACTTCGGCCGCCGCGAGCTCGACTGGGACGAGATCAACGCGTACCGGGCCAGGGTGGCCGCGATGCCCACCTGGCGGAGGGTGATATACACGGTCTTTGTTTAGCTGTAGTGGTGGTGGTGGTAGTAGTAGTAGTAGTAGTAGTAGTAGTAGTAGTAGTAGTAGTAGTAGTAGTAGTAGGCGGAGGAGGGATATGCAGGAACCGCGGGGGGGATTTCTGGTTTTTTCTTATAAATTTTTTTTTTTTTCAAAAGGGGTTTGGGGAAGGGGGGGGGGGGGCCCGATGAGGTTGGTTGGGTGGGGAGCGACAGGCAAAGGAGAGGTAGCACGAAAGCATGGGCACGCGCAAAAAAACCGCGTGCGGGCGTGCGTGCGACGTGATCCCATCCTGATATAATGCCTCACACGACAAGATAGTTGGTAGTGAAAGCGGGAGGTGGGCTATCTAGGGCCCCTAAAGATATGAATGAATTACAAGTATCCTCTCCCTGGCCTTGTCGGGTCTCGCAGGTCGCTACGCTATCTTCAAGAGAAGGTAGCTTGCTGAGTATCTATCAGGCATCGAGTGTGTACTGCACGACTGGGCTTACATGCATCGCACACTCGGGCAGCACGGTAGATTCCAGATCACAGACGAGGCCAGTAGAGACATGACAATACCTCAACCATGCGGGGAACAACACTTGAGGATTGGTAGCAGTCAGACTTCAGAAAAACCAAAGAAAGGAGGTTACAGATTAGCCCAGATGTGACGACTCGTCAAACAATCGTTCTTTACTACCCTGGATACACGATGCACTTGGCTAGCTAGTTTGCCATTGTCACTAGCTGACCGCCTTCATCATCCCTCGCAACCCAGATTGCTCAGCGAGAGCACCCATTGTCTGCGGAGTCTAGCCCGTGTAGACTCCTGTCTTTTCCTCCGATTCCATGCCATATCCCTCAAAGGAAATGCAACGCCCCCCCTCCCCCCCCCAATGGAGTCCCAAAACCACAGCGGCTGGTGGCTGGGATGTCCAGATGCAATAACGATACGGACAATAAGACATGATAGCTAGTTAGTTGCCTCGTCGGCATCGGCAAGCAAAAAGTCAAGGAAACGAAGACTGGACTGTTCAATCATTCCTGCGATAGCGAGAAAACGCCCATTTCATCATGACATGTAACCCTGAAGCCCCTTTTTGCGCCTCCCCTGAATGTTCCTTTTGGTATTAATGCGTAAGAATTTTTGCCTTTGCCAACATTGCCGGGTTTCCCTGGTCATACCAGACATGAGAGAATTGGGATAGGATAAGCGAATGGAAGCGACCGCTGGCTGTGAGATGCAGAAACGCTGCAGATCGTGAAGTGAAACGCGGCCGAACGTCTGGCTCGACCTAGTATCGGCCGTGCTCCTGCATTGCCTGTCTATATTTCGAGGACGTGGGCGAGGCGAGCGATAAGGTAAATTGCAAGATAAGAAAGTTGGGTATCAAAGAAGAGCCAGTAATAACAAGCGCTGCCGTTCGTGATGCAGGTGTGCTATGTGTGGGGTGTTGCGATGAGTTCTAGAGCTTAAGAGTGCTCAGGTGTTGTTGGATTTGTCAACCCTGCGCCAAGCGAACATGTTCCCGCCAGGCCCGTCTATTGGCGTCTTTGGGACGTTTGTCTCCCTTGGTTCGAGGAGGAGCGACTTGCGGTAGTAGGTGACCTGTACGTTGTTGGCCGTGTCTGATTCGCGAACTCGGTTCATCTCGGACTGCAGCCAGTCTTGCAGGTCTGGCAGCTCGGTGAGCCTGTAAGGGATCTGAAATCGTTGCACCTCGCCGATGATCTTGGCTGTCCGCGTGTGCTTGTCGAAGTTCACCAGGGTCAGGTCCCTGCCGCCCGCGTCTTGCAGCTGCTTTGTGGGAGGGTTGCCGATATCGACAAAGGTAAGGTCGGTCAGGAACATGCCTTGGAAGGGCAAGCACGGCGGGACGTGACCGGCAAGTTGCGCGCGCAGGGCCTTGTAGTTCTGGGCGGGTTCAACGACAGCCTGAAGTGTCTTGAGCTGCTCTCGGCGCTTGGGATTCACGACTTCCCACGTCTTCCGAAGACGGGTGATGGTCGAGCTGTTGAGACTGCAGATGATGGCCATAAGTGCATCATAGTTGTTCAGCTCGAGGCACTGCTGGGCGATCTTGATCCACTGCTTGATGACAGCAGCTCGCTTCTTGACCTCGCTGTAGTGCAGGATCGTGTCGGCAACCAGATTAGACAGTTCAGTCGACAGCGCAGTCATCGCCTTGACGTTCGGAGATCCAACGCCGCCCTTCTTCATCCACTGCGAGCCCAATAGCTCCTCGGGCAGGATGGAGCAGAAGATGCTCATCTGCTTCAGCGTCAGCTGCCGAGCAACTTCTAGGGGCTCGAAATCCATCATTGTCGGCGCGTTCCCACCAGTCTTCCAGGTAAGAAGGGCCTGGGCCTGGCTCTTGTTGAGCAAGGGCGGCGGCAGTGGTGCGTCCAAGGGAACATAGTGTGAGATCGAGGTGTTGGCCCTGCCGATGGACGAGACCAAACGCGGTACCAGTGTGGCGTCACTTGATGAGACGCGCTTCGTGAGATCGAAGATGCGCTTGCTGGCAGAGGGAAGCGCCGCAGCCAGCTTGGTTTCAGCAAATGACCTGATGGCAGACAATGCTTCGTGGTCGGACTCGTCCCGCCAGTGCGACTCCAGCCATTGCTTGAAGACATTATAGACCCTCAAGCGGACTGGGCCTGACATGTGAGGATGGTCGCCGACATACTCGAACCTGTCGATCAGTGTCTCGGCGAGTTCACTTGGCGTGCAAAACAGCCTGAATGTAAGGAAGAACGTAGAGACGAAGAGTGCATCGGGCGTGGACTGGTGGGTGGTAAGACGCTCCACTAGTGCGGGCAGGGATCCACCAGTCACCTGGCCCTCCTTGTTGAACATGAGCTCGTGCGCGAACGTCTTCTCAAGCAGCTTCGACTCAACCTCATCGACCTCGTCTGTGTGCGTGGTATTACTTGTGTTGCTAAGCTCCGAGATGGACGCCTGGGGTTTCAGCCCCAGGTGGTCTGGTGTGGTGGCGCGTGTCGAGGTAGAGAGGAGGCTCGACTCCGAGCCACGGTTCAAGTACGCACTGTCATTTGCGGTACTCGATGCGTTCAAGCTCTCGCGATAGTACGAGGAGCGGCCGTCGCTTTCGACGCCGGCCGAGTTTTCAATAGGACTGTAATCCTCCGTGAAGAATGTAGACAATTTGGGCAGCGGTGGCAGGTTGGGTCGTACTGACGAGACCGAGGAAGCGTTGTCCGACAAGTCGCTGTCAAGAACAAGTGACTGTCGCCGTGGGACTTCGGGCGGTGGTGATGGCGAGACCGGCACGTCCGGCAGAGGCTTGTCGAGCGGCAGGGGCTTGTTGATGGGCAGGTTCGATGATCGGGCCGGCGGCTCTGCTGTTGGAGCCTTCTCCCTGTCTTCCAGGCCATCTAGCACGCCCAGGTCCAGATCGATCCCGAGGCTTCCGTTGTCGAACTCGAATTCAAAGTCTCCAATCTTCTCAATGACCCACTTCGTCCTCGCAACGCATTCGCCCGTCGCCCTGACACAGCCAGTCGAGGCAGACAGCAGCCGGCTGTTGTCCTGGGGCATGATGATATCGGCCAGTTCGGGGCCATTGTTGTGGTGTATGATATCGCGAGCAACGTGCACAAGGTCCAGGATGCGGTCGTACATGGCGGCGCGAGGTTGCTCGAGGAGCTCCTTCGTCAGAGAGCTGTGGGCGCAGACGATATCCACAACCACCAAGAGCTCCCCGCCGGACGTCGCCGACTGTTTGATCGCCAAGGCCAGGTCGGGCCGGGACTGTGATTGGAGGTGTAGCCTGCCGATGAATGAACCCATGTGTGACAGGAAGGTGTCATGGCTGGAGGTCAGGCGCTCCGAGACAAGGTTTTGTGGCCGAGAAAGTGGCGAGGGTCCGGCCAGAGAGACGCGGTGGGAGATGCTGGACGAGAGGCGGCTAAAGTTGACCTGGGTCTGAGACAATCGTGCGCTCCGCCGGGCAGACAAACGGTCGTTGGTGGAATTGCCCGTTTGTGTCGCGCCACTAGCCCCCTGGGTGGGTGAGCCGGAGACCGAATCGTCCTCGCCGTGACGGGAACCTTGACGGGAACCCTGACGGGAACCTTGACGGGAACCTTGACGGGAACCTGCATCGTCATCCCTGATCGTGCTGCGGTCGTCGTCAAAACTTGTCGTGTCGGCTGGCGGCGTCGGCGGCACGAAGGTCTCCTCCAGGAGTGTTGGCATCAGAGTCACTGCGGGGGCCCGCGCCTGCCGGTCTCCTTCCAGAACATCGAGAAACCGGACGCCCTTGGTCACAATCCTGAAGGCCTTTAATATCATCTCATCGACGGTATTGTTCACCTCCTCGGTGGCAGACGCCATTTTCTGCTGTTCTGTCAAGCGCTTAGCTGTTTTTACCAACGAGGACAACTCGGAGAGCAGTGACTTCCTGCCCCTGCGCAAGCCCTCGTGTCGCTGGATCACAGCGGATTCTCGTGTCAGACAGTGTGTCCGTTCCTACGCAGCAGTTAGCATCGAATGAAACAACACCAGACAGCCTGGGCAGGTCGGGTGAGACCTTGACGTACCAGAAGGTACCGCACGCCGGCAATGATGCCCTTCATGAACTCCTGGTTTCCAAAGATCTCGTTATCATCGACGCATGCACTGCGCAGCAAGTCCCAAAAGTTCAGCAACGCCTTGAGCAGGTTGCGCATCTCATCCGGATCGTAGGCATAGCAATAGTTGGTGGGCAGCCAGCCCCGGGCGCCGGACACCAGGAGGGTGCCATCTGCCCAACCGTTCGTGTGTATAGAGTGCACCAGCACCACATCCCCCTCGTTGAGCGGGAGGGTGACGGCGGAGTCGGTCACGGCATAGGTCGGGCTGAAGGGGTAAAAGGCTCGGAGGTAATTGTGGAAGATTGGCGGGGACAGCGAGGGGGAGTCGCCGTCGAGGTCCTCCCGCGACCCGTGGGGGGAGGTCGGAGGAGTCATATCAGATCGGTCGTATGGGTTCGTCGAGGAGGGTTCGGCCGTCGAGGCATGGTCCACGGAGCCAGACTTGGTGATCTTGTGTATGGCTAGGGGCGCCACCTGCAAACTCGACCGCAGAGGTTGTTCGCTCAGCATAATCATTGCTGCGGGAGTCAGGCGTGGAGACTCATGAGAGCTACCGTCCAGACCGTGTTCGCTTCGGGGGAGGGGGGGGGGTGTCGCAAGGTGAAGACGCCCGGTCCAGTCCCAACCAGCCCCTTCGCCGGCTTAGTCCAATATCCAAATCTAAAGGCAGGGAGAGATCGCCGCAGTCCCAGAAGAGAGATCTGGCGCAGTGACAAGTTCCGTTTTTCCCGGAGGCCCAACTCAGTCGCAAGGCTCACGGTCTCAATTGTCGTAACAAGGGCGGGGGCGGGCAGCGTCGAGAATGTGATCCAAAGGGCAAGCAAAGAGCGTGACTGATGGATCCTCTCGGTCTTGTCTCGCCTCGTGGTGCGTGGGTCCCCGCTAGGCCCAATCGACTCGACTAGATCTCGCAAGCGAAATGCAGTCACCGTCTACCAGCTCGTTCCTTTTCTCAATCTCGTCGGGGCACCTCGGTGCTCGTTCGTGTGGCCGGTCGGTTCGTGGGGTTGTTTGTGGTGTCGAGGGAAGGAAAACGCGGAGGAGGCGTTCGTGGTAAGGAATGTAAAGGGTGGGAGACTCCAGTGGCAGCCCAGGCTTGGTTTCCAGCATGGGGGAGGGGCGCCCGGGACGGATGGCGCATTTTAGCTAGGTGGGTGGGTGGCTAGGTTCTAGGCTTGGTGGCTCGGGGGAGGGCAGCGGCTCAAATGCAGGGGACAAGGACAGGGGCAGGACCAGGGGTGAGGGCCAGGGGCTGGTACGTACCCCCTCCCTCCGCGGCAGGCCTCGGGAGGTTGGAAGAAGATTGCAGTTGCGCCGCTGCACTGTCCCCCCCCCCCCCCAAAAGCCCTACTAAAGTACATGGTATATCTGAAGGACATCGTATAGTGTCATAGCACCGCACTACGGGGTGATTTTCTTGTGGTCCAGCTCAACAGGGATCTGAAGCCCCGAGGCCCTGGGCAGGGGGGTCTTTCCAGGCCCTGCATTGCAGCAGTAGGGGCAGCCTCGGGAGACACCACACCCCGGAGGGGGCCGTCTCGTCAGTGCTGCTGCTGCTGCCTTCGCAGTGCTGCATACAATTACCATGTATCGTGAATAGCTTCCAAGGCGGCGGACGGTGGGTGGACCCGCGGCCGGCGCCTTCTTCCCTGACATCTCCTCCAGTCCGCGGTGGTCCAGACCATCCAGACCGTCCATCTACCGTGCCAGGACGATACCTGCGGCTCCGGGGCGGGCGTGGTGCTGGCATGTGGCTGCTTCTCGCCGAGGGCGTGTCTACGCGAAACATGTCCAACGGCCCGAGTCCCTAGCTGCTATGAATCATGAAGAGTGTCCCAACTGGCACACACACACACACACACCCTACTGCACGTGGAGGCCGAAACAAAGCTCGAGTACGGCTGTAACATAGCAGGAGGAAGAAGCCAGCCCAGGTCAGATACGCCTGGCTTGACGGATATGGAACGTCACAGGCTCGAGGCCTGGTCGCGAGGCCCCCCCGGGTCCGGGTCTGGCTCAGCCATTCACTCCAGAGAGGCCCCGAGCTTAGCTCGCAGGTCGGGGCGGGAAGGTTCTAGTACGAGCACCGGCCCGTGAGTCGCGTTGTCTCGATCGTAGAGAGGCGAGACAATGTCCTTGATCTCACGAGGGTCTGGCGCCTCCTGTCTCCAGGCACACCGCTGTCAGCAAGCCCACTTCGGAGGCGAGATGAGATGAGACGTTAAAGAGCCAATCGCTGTTCCACGTATCCTAAGAGCCTACTTCTGAAGTTAAAGAGGCACATCCTAACTGGAATGAATTCGTATGACAGACTATGTTATCTCCTTGTGAGCCGTCTGGAGTCCCATTCACCACCCATATTGGCCATTGCGTCGACGTTGATGAGTTGCATCCGGCCCTGACCTGGGGAATTGGCCCTGGGAGTAGATTTCCCGATCCTGTAGACTAGGCCGCGCTTTGAAGGGCTCCATACGCTCACGGCCCCGGCCCTCGTTACCCTCTCTTTCCCCCCCCCCCCCCCTGTCTCTCTGTCTCGCCCTGTATCTACTGTGGTGGTACGTAGAGCAGAGTAGGGTCGCAGCTGCTCGGAGTGGCGTCCCTGCAGCCTTTCCGGTGCAGGGATTGCAGCTGGCGATGGTTTTGACAACGGGCAGGTTCGCGACGATGGGTGTCGAACTCGCTGGCAGCGTTACAGTCCGCAATTTCACCCCGAGCAGCTATAAGGAATCGAGGCCCGATCTCCAGCGTTGGGCGTGGCGGACGCCGCGCTCGGATGCGTGAGCTAGCTCAGGTAGTCTCACAATTTTCCTGGGCGGTGCTTTTTTCAGCGCGCGGGCGCATTGAATACGGACGGATGATGTGGGGAGTGGGGCCACATGCCGAGGACTGAGCGGGCGTCATCGTCCATGGACGAATTCTGCTGTTCTCGTTCCCAAGGGTCACCCTTGAAATCTTGTGTCTTATCGGGGAACTCCAGGGGGATTGAAAATTGTTCAGCGCCGCTTGTTCAGCAGCATTATGCGAGCGCCCATCGAGATGAGTTTCGGTAGGCTCATCTGTCACCTGCAGATCGGTGTCCAGTCCTCGCCGATGGATAGAGCAAGGCCCCTGCAGGCCCGTCTCCTCCCTTGTCTCGCACCCGCGGACTTCAAGGTGACGGTCCCTCAGTTCCGAATCCGCGGTCGTGGATCTCACCAGTCCGCCTGGGAACAGGGGAGAACAATCCAAGATCCGTAGACCTCGAAGTCGCATCTGTCCATACCACGCTCACACGACAGGAGCTGTATCATGGTAAGCATACATACCTGCCCGATTGTCGAGCATCCAGCCAGCAGCTGAGACCTCGGCGAGGGCCATGGACTGTTCAGCCATACCGTGGGAGAACCAGGGCGTCGGTCTGGCGGCCCATTGCAAGGTATTGACCGAGTCAGACGAAGCCAGCTCCGCAACATCTGGAGGCGAGGTGGTATGTTCCTGCCCTCGGGTCGGTTCGCGTGTCGTCTCGTCAGCCTGCTGAACCCAACCTTCCCCCCGCCTCCCCCAAAACACACACTGTCGATGTGTGTAGGCCTGTAGCCCCCCGATGAGACATCAAAGTTGGCAAATGCGTTACGTGTGGGTTCTCACCTCCACACGATGATCGACCTCGGCTGCCGTACTGTACGTCAATACCCTGTAAGGCTGCGCATGGGGCCTCCTGGCAGCCTTGGCCTCGCCGCCCAGGCGGGGCAACGGACGAGACGTCCCAGCATTGTAAATTTCGCCCAAGTCGCCAAGTGGCGGAGCAGAAGGCGCTTCCAACGCTGGCAACACCTCGGCGCACTCAGTGAGGGCAACTTGTTGAGGGCAACTTGTTGGATGCTCAAAGCTGAGCGCATAGCTGAGCGCGGCAGCAGGGCAGGCAAGCAGCCGGTGACCGCGTGCGACAGCGTTCTACTCCATGGCCACTGTCTGCCTATCAGGCTGTCCGCTTCTAATTGGTCATATGAAGTATCGATGATTAAACGGTCCCTTCGATGCTCTCCAGCAGTCGGCTAAAACCCCGACCCTGAAATGTTTGAACAGCTGTTGCGATCCCACGTTCACGCGGGGAGACACGCGGATGCTACCCACCGCTAAAGTCGTTTCACGCCTAGCAGTACATAGTAGTGTCGATATAAGTCAAGGTGTGCTGCTTTTTTAGGGTGCATGCCGTACGAAAATTTCGGGATCGAAATATTCTCCGATGGAAAATAGGCGCTCGTGTTGGTGCTTGTACTATAGTACGGCCGCCAGTCTGGCCGCCGCGAAATTAACAACGCAACCTCCCACGAAATTTGTGCGAGAAATTATTGTCAGAAATTGATTGTTCGTCGAGCGAGAGAAGACGACAACACTGTCGTCCAATGCCACCCCCACCCCTCCCGCAGAGGAGGTTTTAGTGCAGGTTGGGCCGTTCTCTTATCGTCAAAAGCTAGCCGCTTCGTGGCTGGCCAGGCAATCTTGAGGACGAGGGCAGTGGGAGGTCCTCGGCTCGAGTTTGGCGTGCCAGGGTACCCAGCCGGTGAGTCTGGGCAGCACCTGACCTCGAGGCAGAGAGCATTGAGCAGCTGGTGGCCTCCGTCCCTGATCGACGGCAAGCGAACTTGAGCAATGGCCATGTCAAGACTGCATCCGATCCGGAACGGTTTCTACAGTGCTGGGGGCGCAGCTGTAGTTGGTTGTCATGCAGTAAGACGGCACGACGAAAAGCTTCCCGGCACGGTACCGAGTTTTTGACGCAGTGTGTCCGAGGTGGGCAGCTTTGCATCGTCGCATTAGGCAGTCATTACTCAATGGCTCCAACTGGTGTGATGCACCGTCTCCATGCTCCTCGGGACTCGAGATCAGCACCACGACGCTAGAACCCTAGCGTCGGAAACCCCACAGGTTCGGAAGGCGGCGATGAGCTGGCTGGTGGTGAGAGGAGGGTGGGGGGAGGGGGCATAAGACACGAGAACGAGAATAATGGGGAGAAGAAGGGAAACAAGAAGATGGTGATGACAGGCCGCGGAAGGCCGGAAATCATCCCTAGCGTCGATAGAGGGGGAGCGTGATGGGCTCCAATCTCGGGTTCTAGACTGACGAGATCCTACCCAGGGCACGGGCAGCCAGCCTGCCGCTGCAACTCTGTCTGTCCTGTTCGTCATGGACCACTGGGGAGCTTGGGTGGCACACTGACAGATAGCACCCCTGAGGGGCTCGCCGCCGAGCACTAATAGCTGTGATCCACGTACTGACCGATGCCTTCCGCAGCCCATCTGGAGGCCGTTCGTTGGCTGGAAACCAGAGCCGGCGGCTCAGGCGAGCGCCCAGATGCCGTTCTGCAGACGACTATCGTCAAAGGCCCAATCCCATCCCGCCTCGTCAGGCTCGCATGCCGTAAACGAGGAACGAGATGCCGTACTATCGCAAGGCGGGATGTTGGTGGAGCCAAGTGCGGTGAAGGTGGGTGTGGGCTGCAAGCCGCACGCGACGGTCACGTCCAATCCCGCATGTGCCAACCCGTGCGGCATGCAGGTGAAGCTGCAAGCCAAGTCCCCACCCGATTGCTTGATGCCTCGCTACGGAATGCACTCTCGCACGCTTTGGAACGCTTCTGCAACCTGGGAGTGCCGTCGAAACATTGTACCCGTTGCAGATTCGATCCGCCGGGGCATCGGTGGACCCGTCAGTGTCGGCGGGACTCGGGATCAGCTAGTGCCACCATGCTATGCTGCTGTTGGGGGTGGGTGCTGTTGGGGGTGAGGGGACCAATCGCCCAGGTGCCATCGGGTAAGATGGCCAAAAACCTGTCGTCCTCAACTTGATGGTGAAGGTGATCAGTGAGATAACCGCCCACCTGCGCGAGAGGGTACATGCCATAGTACTACGGTGGTGCATACTGGGGTGGCAGGGGCGCCCCACGTCCAAAAAGAAGCTTGATGGTGGGGTGGTCGTCACTGCCCAGTGCGGCTAGCCCAGATCACGGGCAGGTACAGGGGCGTCCCAGGAAATTGGGAGCAGCTGTCAACTGCCCATTTCAGGTGCCAACCGATGCAAAAACACAGCGATACCGGAAATCAGATCATGCACCCGGCTGGGCTTTAGACAGATCAATCTTTTCGCTTCTCTGGCAGCCCAGATGCCAAGTCTGACCTCACCACCCGCTGGCTTGGCACAAGTTACTGCTGTTACGCCTTGCACTTCACACCATATGATACCCGCCACCGAACACAGTACGAAGGGTCCACACCAGGCACGGTCTTCCTTCGCCCACCCACCGCGGGGCACCTCTCAGATACGAAATGAACCAGCCAGATCAGCCTGGTTACCCGCACAGGGACCAAGCTCCCTCACGGCCTGTCACATATGGATTGTGTGTGCGTGTGTGTGTGCATGTGTGTATGCGTGTATGTATGCATAATTCTAGCCCAACCTGTCGATCGAGTCTCCAGCATGCCCCCGCTTGTGTCACCCCGTCCTGGCATACGACACACTGATGGATCAAGATCCTGCGCGTCTGTCACCAAGGATCTGGTCACAATACAATCCCCGTCTCGCGGAGCTGCGCCGTGGTCCTCCTGCAGAGTGTCGGGCAGTGCCCTGAGCCTCGCCTCGAAATGAGGCCCTGGCGTGGGTCAGCCTTGTCACAGGCCACGTCGTTCCCCGCCCCAGCACGATATGCCCGAGATGAGCCAGGAGGTAGGCCACAATATTCTTCCGAGATTTCACATTACTTCTGGATCCTGACCGGCTCTCGGAACGGCATGGCAGACCTCCGCTAACACCAGCCCAGGACGTCCAGTGAGCCCAACCCACAGCGCGCAGAGTCCTGCGCTCGACTGCTCGTGTAGATACTGACCGGCCTCGTGATCGCTCAGGTTTCCGGTTCGTGCCCTGTATGTTGTGCGCCGAGCAGGAAGCACCTAAGGTCACAATATCGGGGATGCAGATCGCCAGATTCGCCCCTACACCTCTACTGACGTACGGATCACATACGTATAACAAGTCCCACGACGAAATGCACACTCGTCTATTCGGTATTATGGCTGTGTGGTGGTCTGTGCACCCCGTCACATTCCATGTTGTACTGCAGGGACACATGGGAAGTGGATTGATTGCTTACAGTCCCAACTGACGTCGATGCGGCCAAGGATACTGCAGTAGCCTCGCCAGGAACCGTAGCAAGAGACGCTCACAGAACAATATATCTGCCGGTCACAGCGACGGATCTCACCCCCGGGCGGCCCGTGCCAACCGGGGACTTCGGCTCCGCAAGCCTGACGCTTCAACGGGCAGCTCGGGGTCAAGCGGCAGGGAGGGATTCACCCCTATCGGAAGTGCTATTCTACGCATCACCACGCCTCAACTTCTGCATCTTAGGCTTATGGCGGCGGTGTGGGCGGGATTGCTCCATCTTCACTGGTGCAGGGACCTATCTATGCTGCGTGTGCGAGCAATGGATCCCGCCAGAAGGGTTAGGGACGCCCGGGTGCCCTCGCAGGCCCTGCGTGACTGGACTGGCATCGTGGTTCTCAGCATCCGGCATCATTTGTTTGGTTTGTCCCGGGCGAAGCATCGTTTCACCTGCAGAGCTTCCCAGACCGATCGTCCTTTTCTGGCCGCCATTCTCGCGATTATGCGGTGGCCCGAATGGGCTTGAGGTTCCGTCCAACTCCGTGGCTTCATGTGCAGACTGATCATACGGAACCTGTTTCGAACCTAAAACGTCAACGCTGCGCTAGCCTGGCGTGCCAGCCTAGCCTACGTCCAACGGCCCTGCGATACCAGCAGCTCCCTCTCATGCCGCGCTGCACAATACTGTCCTTTCGGTACTGGCCGTTTCGAGGTCGGGAGCTGCCGAGCTTTAGAGTTAGGGACTACAGGAACCCCGACTTCTGCCTGCAGACTGTCTCCGCCGGTGCCTCCTCTCTACCTGGGGCCATGGCGGTATCCCCAACATTGGCAGGGGCAATCCTACGTCGGAGAGTCTGGTTGGCCTGGTGAGCAGTGGTCGAGCTTGACCGCCTGGCTGATGTGCGGCGGAATCCAACGTGATCCCTCGCGAGCCTGCAGACGGGTCTTCGAGGCGGCATTGCATCAATACGGCACAGTGCTCCAGTCTGAGACCGCGGGTATTTAGCCTCATTCTAAACGGTGCGAGAGCACATGCGAGACCTCGAGACGTTAGCTGACGCCCGAGATCCTGAAATCCGTGGTCGATCATGGGCCGACATCTGCCATCCTCCCACATGGATTCGACGAGACCGTTTCCGAGCCTGATTACCCTCCTAGACAGGTTGGTGCTAGATCCCGGGGCAACCGCAGGAGCCTTGGTATATTCACGAGTCGTCATGCATTAAGCCAAAGATGGCAGGCAATGCGTTCTAACATGTAGAGAGGACCTGTGGAGACAACGATGAGAATAAGAGCTCGGCCTTCGAACACCCTAGGTTGTTATGGGCATCTTCCAAGGGTCTGGGAGTTAAGCGTACACGGCACGCAAATGATCGACGACATATTTGTCAGCCCTCAGACCAGCCTGCAACCCTGGACAACAGCGGCGACGAGGTCACTGCGCAACTTGGGGTCTGCGGAACTGAGGTTTGCGGGCTAACGAGTCGACATCCTGTTTCTTGTGGCCGTGCACGACATCACCGGATGTAGCGAACCAGAAAAGGAACCACGGGCCCGTCCTGACCGCCAGTCACAAAACTGGAGAGAAGGATTGCATTGCACACACCATCAAGCACTGGCGATGATATCGCAGTCCCGAGGCTAGTTCCCACAACGCCATGCGTGGTGGCGTTCTACATGCAAGAGCTCTGACATATCTAGTCTTATGATACGCTATCTGATCCGTGCGCTGTACCTTAATTCTTACCTTATGACCCCTCAGGCACGATGGTGGGGACCGTGGCCTGACAATACATCCGCACCGCCGCGAGCGATCGTCATGCGCCTTCCGCAGCAGGGCAAGCCGCACACGGTTCATCCGAAGGTAATGAATGTTCTCGAATACAGTGCCCGAAGCTAAGCTAAGCTGCCGCAACGGCGATGCTAGTTCATACGATAGTACGGCGAAGACTTACCCAAGGGTCCCCTCTATCAACCTAACGGACTATCAGAACGGGCGCCGTTGGTGGGTTCTCTTTCTTCTTCTTTCTCCTTCTCTGCCCTCTTCTCCTCAGTACCTTCCAGTAACTAGACCCATTATTCCACCGCGCTCGTCGTTGTTGTTGTTGTTGTTGTTGTTTATGTTTCCCCCCGATCTCCGTCTTAGTCCTCGCCGCGGGTCTCCAGTGGGTCTCGACGGCGGCCAGGGCGGCTAAGGTATATTTGTACGGCAATCGAGGTAATTCGCCGATGTCGACAAGTGGTTCGCCAAAAATTCTACGCTCGGCAGATGAGATGCCATGCGGGCGGCCGGGGTCACGGTACCCTCTTGACTCGGGGCGGCGAGAAAGCCCGATTATTTTTGGTAACGAACGGAGGCAGATCGCGGCGTCATAGCACTGCAGTAGTCCCCGCGCAGAATGTCGCCTGCGCGGCGTCGTTGAGGATGTGGCTCCACCAAGCTCTGGGGGACGCCTAGTTGCTGTGAGGAGGGGGTCCCCCTGCGATACTTGTCGGACGAAACTTCAAGAACGCTAGTACGGTCGAGACCAGATGAGTCGCTAGTGACAAGTGTTGCAGTTGTCCCTTGGCAGATACCTTCCAAGGTTGGCGTGCTCGTCGATACCTTCACCGGGCGAATCGTGGTGGACTTCCAGCTGTGTAGGCACACGCTTGCCAGTGACCTTTGCTCTGCTGGGTCTCTCTAGAGTGCTCAGAGAGGGGAGAGGCCAGAGGGCTCGGCTCTACGCCTTCCACCCTCGAACGCATAGGCCACTGTTGATCTTGACACGTTTCACCCGGTCATGCTTGTCAGGAGACTGTCAATCATCTGTCCGGTCTTCCTTGCTAGGCAGTAGCACAGTCCTTGAAGCCGGTTGTTATCTTTGCCCCTCGCCAGAGACCCGGGAATCTCTACCTAGATCCTATCTACGCAGAAAGCACCTTAAACTTT
Organism: Endothia cerciana; assembly: GCA_026119935.1. Classification (NCBI taxonomy): domain Eukaryota; kingdom Fungi; phylum Ascomycota; class Sordariomycetes; order Diaporthales; family Cryphonectriaceae; genus Endothia; species Endothia cerciana. The sequence goes on from JALRMH010000015.1 coordinate 249,674, forward strand.
CCCGGTCGTCAAACTCAATCTAAGATCTCACGACGGGTCGCCGATTGCCAAGGCCTGGGACATACCAGGGTGCAGGTATGGAGGGCCCTAGAGTTAAGGCGAGCGATGTTGTGCGAACCAGCAACCTACATGCAATCGCATCTCAGGAATTTGCGTCCGCATAGGCCCTCATCGGCTCGGCTTCAGGCCCAGGGCGAGACGACGGCGCCCATTCCAAATCCCGCCAGCCTCGCGGCATCACGAAGCATAAAGGGGCTAGCCAAGCAGAGGCGTTTATGTACGTGCCTTCGGCCCGATCACCGTTGCTTCAGCGACAAGTGCTCGTTTCGTCTGGTCGTTTTGTCCCGTTTCTGGTTGGCCTAGTCAAAGCCGTTGAGTCCCGCGGATCATAGTCCCTGCTTCTGGTATCTGCACCGGGTTCTAGGTTTCACGGTCAGCTGGCCAGTCCCAGGTTTTCCAGTCGTCAGACGACAGCTTATCTCTCCAATGTTCCTCTCAAGCCCGGTAGGTTTGATAGAAGTAGTGTGGGGATACCTTATCGCCTGGTCTCACAAGTAGATCTAGACTATAGATTATGGAGCTGGTGGCGAGGGTATGCGAAAATGCAGTTGCTGATTTTGCTTCCCCATGAGAATCAGCCATAAACGCGACGGTGCTTGCTCTACGTGGGCCCCAGGGCTTCAATGCACTATTGACACCCTATACAAGGCTGGTTTCTGTGTGTGGGTTGCACGTGTACCTGTTCATGTTTCTAAATTGAGGCATTAAACATAGAAGATGGCATAAAGATCCATAATATCAACTGGGCATGTAAACTCGAGCAAGGAAGCAGCAGAAACACGCACCCGCATCTCACGTGAAAAGAGACGGAAGAGTTAAGCATCGGTTTCAAATACACATCGCCCTCATGCCGCGGCACCATCGTGGCGTTCGGCAATGGTTGACCTCAGTTCTCTGAACCTTTTCGGCCAAATGCCCATCTTCCCCGGAGATAGCACGCCGTTAGGGTCAAGTGAGTCCTAGGACCTGTCTTTAAAACTCGTTCATGGTGGAAGGGTCGACGGTTTCTTACCTTGATGGTCTCAACGAACCTGCGGTATGCATGGTTATTGAAATCGAAAAGTTCAGCAGTCTGGTCTGGACAGTGTCCGATTAGTACTCGCCCAAAGCAATCCCAGAATCATCAGACTAGCGGGTCTTACCCATATGGTTGATGTGGGACCTGTATTTTGCGAATCCCATCTTCTTTCCCGCCTCAAAGAGCCCATTGTAGATGTTGTCGATCGCCTGCCGCTGTTGAGGATTCGTCTTGTCGAAGCACAGCATGCAGACAAAGACCGCATGTCTCTGCGACATGAAGAAGTCACAGCACAGATCGAAACCCTGCGACTCGTACACCTTGCGAGCAGCCGTCACCCACTCCCTCATGGTCTTTCCATCCAGCGGCACGATAGGGGAGTACGCACCATGAGCACCGATACCGCCGCCGTCCTTTGAGTTGTAGTAGCTGACCATCGGGATTGAAAACATACTCGGCACACCCACAAACATCCCCCCGTACGGCTGCGGGACGTCTAACGCCCCCAGCAGCCTGCCGTCATCTCCACCAGAGAATACCACGTTGCGCAGCCGCCCTGTCGGCGCCTCCTTCTCCACAACGCGCTGGACTTCGTCGTACTGTGCCTGCAGGATATTCTCTGGCCCGTACAGTCCCCATTTGACAGTCCAGAAGCCCGCGTCGAGCTGCTTCTGCATCTCTTTCAGCCGCCACTCAGGGATCGGGCCCTCCTTGTCCCAGTACGTGTGGCGCGGAGCTATGAGCGCGGACCACTCGACGAGGCTGAAGACGTAGACGACGGTCGGCAGGATGCCGCTGCGGCGCATAGCGCCGAAGACGTCAGTTATGGTCTCGATATCACCAAACTCCGGCATGTCAAAGGTGCAGGACATAAAGGCCTGCGGCTGGGGCGTCATGTGGATGCCGAGCTTGGTGACGATCCCGAGGTTACTCTGGAGGAAGAGCCCGTCTATCGTGGGGCCGAAGGATAAATGGGTGAGGTGGGCTGAGGGCGAGGTGGACATGGCAAACTGGCCCGTTCGGACAACGTCGCCATTGGCCAGGACGACTTCGAGCCCGGCCATGTTTTCATGGTGGATTCCGGATGGCACGAAGCCCATACCACGATCCAAAGTCTAGACGCAGGTGAGTGTTGGCTCTGGTCAACTTCTACAGGGCCTAGATACTCACGTTTCCAACGACGCTCCCCCATCCGAGAGAGGCGGTGCTTGGCCAGACCTTAAGGTTGTTCTTCGCGCAGTGAGCGTAGAGGTCTCCGAATGTGACACCAGGCTCCACAACGGCATATGCGAATTTTTCGTTGACCTCCAGGATTTTATCCATCCGGTGCATATCCATGATGATGGATCCATTGACAATTGGGGCTGGTCCGCCGTACCTGGCAGAGGTTCAGTGGTGTTCTCAGGAGGAAATCTTCTGTCTAGGAAGACTCACCCCAGATTCTTGCCGCGGGAAATGGTCCACACTGGGATCTTGAAGTTATTGACAACCTTTAAAGCTGCCTGCAGCTCCTCCAACGACGCCGGACTAGATAGGGAGACCTCAGCGGCTGGCTCGTTGAACAAGCCAAGGAGGGGAGCAAGGACTGAAAGGTGTAACAGCTCACCAGATAGCAGCACCAGGAAGATTCCGCTCATGTCCTCCTTCTGGGATCTCATACGGGTCGACATATTCCTTCAGCTTCTCGCCCTTGTACACAGAATCCCCACCAAGGGCTTCTGCGATCTGTGCGAGTGCTTCGTCGAAGTCCTTTCTGGACACGCCTGGTGGCAAGACAGCCGGAATGCCTTCCAGCACAGGTTGGCTGAAGGTTTCCTCGTGCGCGGCCTGGTAGACTGGGTCGGCGTATCTAGGGTCCTGCTCTACGACCATGATGACAACTGTAGCTGATGTCTATAGTCAAGTTGTAGAATCACTCAATTGCTGGTTTGTAGTTCGAAGACTCTACCGGGATGGAATGACATCTATCTTTGAGGTCCGGGACTGTTGTGGTGCTACCCTGGGCTGTGCCCCCTCCGAACTTGGCAAGGAGAACTACCAAGCGCTCTGTCATCGGCTCCAGATGTAGATGCGGCCAAAAGAGGTCCCGGTCCCTCGGATAGATCTCACCGGGTGAGGAGACTAGCTGTCATGGTGGCGTTTAACCGAAAGTCTGACGTCTCCAGCCATGACTGCATCGCATAGCGAGTAATTTAGCCGCTCGAGGATGGGGTCAGGTACCGTTGCAATGAGTTGTACCATGAGGATTGGAGCATCTAGACTTGTTGGTCTGCATGTCGAGCAAGAAGCATAATCAGAGCACCGGAGACTCTCTTTGTATTCGCAAGATCGAAGGGCTTGCATGAGGCGTTCGAGAAGGACACACGGCCCCTCCAAGCCAACATGACCTTCAGCCATCACCAGGCAAAGGCGTTAGGAGACACATTCTCATGCCCAGACAGCGATCGAAAACTGTTTCATGAGACAGGTCAGGACAATAGTCATCGGGCTCTGCGTTCCCCGCAGTCCCGAGGTCTCCACAAATGCCACGCAGTGCCCCTGATGCTGACCAACGCAGATCACCAGAAGACTGCACGGCAATTCAATATGAGGAGGGGGATTGAGCGGTAAGCGAAGGTACCGGCTGAATATATAGTTCCGAGGCCGTGGCCTGGTACGAGCTAAGCACTACGGCTCGTGAGACATGAAGAACATCTCGGCGGAAACCAGACGTAGTTACGGTTGTTGGTCCTTTGTTGTATCACAACACATACAAGATTCCCAATAGAACGCTCACAAAATGTCGGAGGGACTGAAGACAGACCTCAATGTGAGTATCGAGACCACAGCTAGCGTGTGCACACCATACTGACTGCGAAGGTCATTATCGTTGGCGCTGGGCCCGCCGGGCTCATCATAGCCCTGATGCTGGCGCAGAAGGGCACCAGGTCTACCGTTCTGGAAAGGTCGGGCGATATCGACCGTAACCCGAGAGCCAGCTTCTACAGCAGCCCTACCATCTACGAGCTCAGGCGGGCCGGGCTGATGGAGGATATCATGAAGAAGGCATTCGTTCCGGATGGCGTCTCTTGGCGCATATCGGGCGAGCCTTTTGAGAAGATTTGCACAGTCTTGTCTGACAATCCGCCGGGAGGCGAGACTATGATCTCGTTGCCTCTGAATGAGCTGCTACCTCTGATGGCGGATCATTTATCTCGATATACAGCCGGAAAAGTCTTGTTCAATCACGAGGTCGTGTCCATTGGCCAGGATGACAACAAGGCCTGGGTCAATGTGGTAACTCCGGATGGGGAGAAGAGGTTTGAGGGGGACTATGTTCTGGGCTGTGATGGTGCGAACAGCAAGATCCGACGAGAACTATTCGGCAACAGTTTTCCGGGTTTCACCTGGGACAAACAGATCGTCGCAACAAATGTGAGTGGCCCAGCACGTCAATGTAGAGTGCCAGTCTGACAGAAAGCCAGGTGTATTATCCTAAATTTAAGGACTATAAATGGACAACTTCGACGTTCCAGGTGCATCCGGAACACTTTCCGAGTGAGTCTAAAGCGCAGGGCCCTAGGCGCTCCTTAGATATCGCGTCTTGGCAATCTCGGATGGATCGCTTTCTTCAATGAAAGTCTGCCAAGAACTCGACACTAACCTATGCCTCCGAAAAGTGATCGCCCAGATCTCCAATGACGGTATGCTCCGTATCACGTACGGCGAAGATGGTGTTCTGACAACGGAGCATATGCGGGAGCGCCAACCTTGGAAATTCAAGATGTTCGTTCCTGGGGCTCCTGAACCGGAGGAATACAAGATTGTGAACTTCAGCCCGTACAGGATCCACCAGCGGTGCGCGGAAAGCCTGAGGAAAGGTCGCTTCGTCTTGGCAGCCGACGCTGCTCATTTGTGTAATCCATTGTAAGTTGCCTGTCCGCAATTTGTTCTGCGTCTAGCCTCCCCTTCATAATATGGCGGTAGGGTCTGACCTGGGAAATTTCTCAGCGGCGGCATGGGACTCACGGGCGGACTAGTTGATGCTGGCAACCTCTTCGACTGCCTGTACGGTATTGCCACTGGCCAGGCGGAAGATAGCATTCTGGACAAGTATTCTGAGGTCCGGATTCAAAAGTACAAAGAGGTCATCGACCCAATCTCCAGCTCTAACATTCGGCGTCTATGGGATCCGAGTCCGGAAGCCATCAAAGCGGATCCCTTTTTCCAGGCCATCGAACGTGCCAAGGTAGACAAAGAATTCGAGCAGCAGATGAAGCAGGTACGGATCTGATCAACCTGTTCCCAGTTGGCACTTTCGAAGTCCCAGTGTCTCTAACTTCAGCACAGGGATTGAATGCCGTTATGCATGATTTCACACAATACTATAAGCCCAAACCAGGTCATTAGGTTTCGGCCAGACCAAAGAAGGCATGGCGGCCCCAGAGCCGCGACCAGATCCCCCAAAGCACGTCTCTTCCCTCGTTGAAGACGCCACACTGTATGAAGGTCTCAAGCTTTTGAGGACCTGTTGTATATAGTTTTTTTTTGGGGGGGGGGGGGAGGCAGTACAAGATTAAGTCTAAATGAGTTCGCCTCTGTGTATCTAGGAAATTCAAGCCTGTACCGTATGAAATAAGAGGTCAAGTACTTGTGACGCCGTTCCACTCCGTTCGAGAAAAAAAAACACTACCGTCTAAAAAAGCCTCCAGACAATCTTGATTATTGGCCTTTAACCGAGGCTGACACCTCAGTGTGCCATTACAGGCCCGCCCACGTACTTCCCTTTATCCTTCACTCCAAAAATGCTTGCCAGGATTCCCACGCCGGCGAGACCGACAACACACCAAAGCCCCGTCTCGTACTGCCGGAGCTCAGAGTGGCCCTTGTTGACGTCGACAGCCTGGACCACGGCGCTCGACAGCGCAAGTCCGACACCGCTGCCGATCTGGAAGGCGGTGTTTATCATGCCCCCGCAGAGAGACTTGACATTGGCCGGCACAGATGCCAACAGGACCACGGTGATGGTGCAGTAAACGATCGTAGTGCCCGCCACGCTGAGGACCGTGGTCGGGAAGACATGTTTCCAGAAGTCCAGATCGCTCGGCTGCATCACGGCCGAGGAGATCGGGGCCAGAGTGCAGATGACCATGCCCGTGACGAGCATCCACTTGGCGTTGAACCATTCCAACGCCCGCGACATGCTCAGGCTACAGATGAAGCCTGTGGCACCCATCGGTAGGAATCTAACCGCAGTCTCTCCTGCGCTGAACTTGTTGACCTCCTGGCAGATGAGTGTCGTATAGTAGATGGCAGTCTGGTAGCCGCCGTACATGACAAACCCACCAACCCACAGGGCTGCAAAATTCTCGAGTTTCCACAGTGAGAGGGGCATGATCGGGTTGGGAACTTTCTTTTCGACCCAGGTGAACCCCACGATCATGGCCATGCTGAGGATGAGCAGCACGATGATGAAGGCCTTGCCCCAGCCGTACTCACCGCCGCTGGAGAGTACGAAACTGAGCAGGATCAGCCCTCCGGTGGACAGGCCCGCCCCGACGAAATCGAGCTTCGGCCGGGCGTGGCCATCCTCTCGGTCCCTGGGCAAGCAGAACCAGCCGAGTGTACCCAGCGTGCCGGTGACGATCACGGCCACGTAGAAGATGTAGCGCCATCCCAGCGAGGATGTCAGGAATCCACCAAACATCAGGCCCATGCAGAAGCCGACAGCGCCGGCGGAACCAAATATGGTCAAAGCCAGAGTCTGGTCTTTGGCGACGAAATAGTTGCTGATCATCCCGACGGCGCTGGGGACGGTCATCGCGGCCCCGATCCCCTGCATCGCTCTGAAGATGGCAATGGAGATGAAGTTGGGGGCGAAGCCATTCGCGATCGTCCAGAGGCTCAGCTTCGCCATGCCGCAGCAGAAGATCAGCTTCCGGCCGTACCTGTCCGACAGCACGCCTGCCAGCAACAAGAACCCGCCAAAGGTAAGAGTGTAGGCTGAGATAAGCCATTGAAGGTCTGAGTTGCTGACCCCGAAGTCCTTCTGGATGGCCGGCAAGGCGATGTTGATGCTGGTCATAAAGACATTATCCATCAGCTGTGCACCGCATGTGCAGAGCAGCACAAGGGCGCCACGCCAGGAGGCGATAACGCCTATGTCAGGGTAGGCATGGCCCACGCCCAGCTCGTGTTCCGTTTCACCCTGGGGTGATTGCGGTGAGGCAGGGGCAGTGGTCCTGTCGATGCCAAAGTATTCCTTCGGCTCCAGTCCTCGTATACCTGGGGTCGAGGGGGATGGTGGGCGGGTGGATGCTGGCGTGGGCAGGTTTGAAGGGACCTCACGGATGGTACTGGGCAGCCCTGGCTTGGCCGCACGAGGTCTCTGGATGACGGGCAGCTCAAAGATGTTGTCCTGCGACTCCCGCCGTTGGCGGAGCTGTCCCGCACCGCCGGCCCCACTGATGGCGGACGCGCTCCTGGCCAGGGCCTCGAGCTCCTCGTCGTCGACCACGACCTGGGAGTTCCGCCGCGGGTCATCGGAGAACCTCACGCTGTGCCTGGACGCAGTGCTTCGCCGGCGGAGAGGGATGCCAGGCAAGCCCAATGGGGGGACGAGTGTGGGAGCTTCTTCAAGAGCCGACGTCCGGCGGTGCAGGGACGCACCATCGCCGTCCTGGGACGCGCGGACCTCGTAGTCGTTACTGGCGCGCATTTTTTATCTCTTTTTTATTATGGGTTTTCCTTAAACGACTGATCGACCGAGGTCAGAATTAGCGAGAGGAGATGCAGGGACACACTGTGTCCCGTTTATACAGGATGGACTGACGAGGCCATCTCCAGGTCGACAAGCGCCCGTCTGCACATGCATTCATGCCTAATAGTGGACATGATGTAAAGAGACCACAAAAAAAGGTCGCCACATTGACAAGATTTGTCTTCTGAGAGCTTGCTGGCCGCAAGTTGCCTGCATAGGTGGAGCCCTTGGGGACCCACCAACGACCCTGCTTGAGGGTTGCAACCGGAGCATTGTAGGCAGTTTTCGCCGAAAATCACTACATTTGGATCTAGGTCTACTACCCACACGACCCTAACCCTTCTAGAACCCACCTCCTACTATATGTTTCTTTGTCTTCTGTAGACGGTCAAGGCTTAGAGAACGAATAGGCCTTGCGTGCGCATGTAACCAACGATGCCAGCCGTTGTCATCCCATCCCAGTGTCTTAGCAATGTTGCCAAACAGTACTACCAAAACTCCGGTCTTCTTTCTCTTTCCCATATTGTCAGGTGGGCGTAGCTGACATCGACAACGAAGGTTGATCTCCAACAATACTCTTGTGGAGTTTCATAAGAACTTAGCCCCTCCTTTCACAGTCCATTCTAGCTCTTGTTCAAAGGTACCTAAAAGATGTAAATTCCTGCCGCTCCGCGATCCAAGTCCTGTTTGTCTGAGGAGTCTCCTCACACCAGTATTCCAGTGCCCAACATTGTGCAATCATCGGTTGGAAGTTGCGACCGTGTCCTGAAGACAAATCTCACAGTAAGCACTACTACGTCTTACACAAAATCGAACGGAGAAGGGAAAAAAAAAGATGTCTTCGCCCGCAGCTTCTGTCACTGTTTGCATGTCCAGTGCGGTGTTGATCACCGTTTGGCATATGACTCTGCTCAAGCTCGCTCTTGGGCGTCGTGCGATCAGTACGGGCACAAGCAAGGGATACCACCAAGTGTGAAGGCTGGCTGAATGTTTGAGGTATTTCTAGAACCAATGTCCGAAATACCCGACGGCTTCCATGGCCGAGGGTGTGGATGCATGGTCGCTTGCACTGGTGAGGAACTAGAACCTGGAGTTTTACTCCCACCAGGGCAAGGCTGCTAGCTCTGAATATGCATGGGATCAGAAGGAGTCCAATGGTTGGACTTCCTCCTCGTGAGTTGTGCATCCCTTGAGGTCTGTGTCTTTTGCTTAAAAGAAAGGCAGGTCATTTTAAACCCCCCTCCGATTGGCGCTCCGAGGATCTCATGCCTGGGTCGTAGGTACTGAATCTAATATATTGCATAGGGAAACCTGTTGGACTACTGGTAAAATGACGTGTATGACACGAGCTATCGCAACGACGAAGTGACCGTCGCTTTCGAAGTGGCTGGAGAACCCGGTATAAACCTGGACTAGACCTTCTCCAGTGGGGTTGCGCACGAACACGCTATCTAGGTACGTAAGAGCACAGAGCTCGTTATATCGGCATCGTGGTGACCATTCCGTCCCAGGACCTTGACCCAATTTTATCACCTTCAGATTTTGGTCCTCCGCTGTGAAACCGACCAGGTGGACTTGCAAAGGACGAGCGTGTACGGTGGGGGTTCATGACATTGAAAATTAAGGTAGGATAATTATCCAAGTTCTCTACTTGCCCTCCTCGCTGGCGAGAGCTCTCTTGGCGCAGCGGACGGGGTGACCAGCGACGTCGTAAAGCTCGTCCGCACGATGTTTGGCGGAAAAGACAATCGGCTCCCAGCCCGGCGACAGATCTTCTGGCCCGAGCTTAGTAGCGAGCTTTCCAGCCCAGCCGAGTTATGTCCCACCCTGCTCACCCCCCTTCGCGACCCTTCCCAAGATGCGGTGATGTGCGTTGAAGCCAGCCGGCGCGGGAAGCAGCCAGCCTGCCCGTCCTAGAGAGTACCAAGCAATCCAGGGCGCACAGCAGCCGGCAGTACTGTCTTCCCACCCAGGTCAACGGCCCGCTATCAATGGCAGGGGTTTGCCGCCCAGTCATTCTCAGCTGCGACAGTTGGCTGTCCAGGGCCCAAAGCCGAGCGCCGTCGACGAGGACTTGTGGATCTCTTGACCAGACGCCGCGGGCCCTCATGGCCATATAGCATACTTGAACCCGTCGACGCGCGGATAATCGGCTCTCATGCCCATGATGATGCTGTACTCATCCCTCAGCAGGTCCGACCCCTCGTTCTCGTAGCCCGCATACCTGCTCAGCTCGTGCCTCCGCAGCGCCACGTTCCACGAGAAGCTGGAGTGCGCGACGCCCATGAACGCGCTCGCCTTGAACATGATCAGGAAGTCCACCAGGGCCTGCTGGTCGAACGTCATACCCTCGAGCCGCCGCAGGTCGGCCCCCCGGAGCAGGTCGTACTTGGTCACCACCGTGACGTTCTTGTTATTATTGTTATTGTTGTTGTTGTTGTTGTTGTTTCCCCCTTCCTGCGCGCCCCCCGCGGCGGCGGCCGCGCTGCTGCGCCACCGGCGCAGGCCCTCGGCGAACAGGTCGACCACGGTCTGGTTCCCGCAGGCGACGTATACGACGTCGAGGCCGGTGCGGTCCAGGTACCGGAACTGCTCCTCGAACTGGTCCCGCATGCGCGAGAAGCGCCACTCGTCCGGGTCCCAGGCCCAGACGGCGTCCTCCTCGAGCCTCAGGTGCGCGCCGTAGAAGGCGCCACCGTTGATGGGGCTCGCCGCGTCGATGGTGGGCGCGAGGTGCCGGCGGAGCTCGTAGAGGACCCTGGCCGCCAGGGCGCGCGTGTCGTTCCGGAAGGAGAGGATCTTGCCGAACTCGCGGGCGGCGGCGTCGCCGTCGTCGCGCACGGGGTACTCGAGGTAGGACTGCTCCATCTTGACGTGCACGGGCGCGCCGGGGCGGGGCTGCACGCCCTGCTGGGCCAGCCACTCGTCGAAGTTGCGCCGCCACTCGCGGGGGTGCTGCAGGCCCTCGCGGGGGTGGTCCGGCTCGAACTGGTCCCCGACCAGGCCCAAGGGCTCCCCTACCCGCTGCTCGTAGGAGGGGAAGTCCTCCGGGCGGCTGTAGATGCGCATACCAGGGCACCCCTCCGTCAGGTGCGTGATGAAGGCCTCACGATCCATCAGGTACTCGAGGGGCACCTCGTTGGGGCCCGAGATATCGGACAGGTCGTTCGCGTTGCGCAGGGCCATTGAAGGGACCACGATCGCGCCACCGCCGTGGATGGCATACCGGACGCATTTCAGGATCTGGTTGCGCAGCATACCGATGCCGCCGTGCTGCCCCTCGCAGGTAAACAACAGGCCAGGCCGAAACGTGCTGCGGGCGCATATCTCCCGAATAGGCCCGTAGTCGATCGGGGCAGGAAACTCGACGTTCATGGCCTGTTGCAGGAACGCGCCCTCTGCATCTTGCTGGCTGGATGCCTGTGGGTAGAGCAGCGCCTCGACCCGATCGTGGACGTCGAAGCCAAAACTCCAGATGAGGACGAGGGCGGCGGCCAGGAGGAACACCACCCACGGGCGGGTCTCGTAAAACATGCTCGCTGTCGACAGAGAAAGAAGCAGGAGGGAAAAAGGTGGGGAGGGTTGACCAGTTGGGGGGGTGGGGGAGGGGGGAAACAAGATTAAAATAAAAATAAAAATAAAAAATAAAAAGACCATCTGCTTTCGTGAGAAGGGACTCTGGAGATAGATACAATGTGAACCCCCTAGGCTGGATCACTTACCCCGGGCAGAGGGGGCGAGCATCGCCAACCACAGGCCCTGCCGCTCTTGCGTTGCAGCCTTGCAACATGAATGGTTTCACTTCACACCCTGGCTCGATGTGCTACAGCAAGTCCAACCGAACGCTGGTGAATATGGTTAAAATTTAGCTTGGGGGGCCTGCACTGGCTGCAACTCCGTAACAAGCTAGAACTCCCGGAGGGGTAACCAGGAGTCTTGGCAACTTTGACGTTAGGGGAGCCTCCAGGCGCGGTACCGAGGGACCCTCGGACCTGGGGCGACGATCATGGAATGGGATCTGACGAGGAGGTGAGGTGAAAGACACGATACTGCTTCCTATCAGCCGCGGCAGACACCGGTGAAGGAATAAAATTCTCATGATTGGCCGACCTTATGGTCTGTATGACGGTTGCCTGAGCTCTGGCCAGGGCAGTGTCTGTGCCTCTTTGCCCTTGACCTCGACGCCACTCATGATGATGATACCGTCGCCGCCTCATTGCACGTGCTGGCTGGCTGAAGCGCTCCTTGGTCCATAAGCCAGCGCGTGGGAGGTGCATGAGACACATCCATCGGCAAAAACCAACATACCCAGGTCTCACACCTACTCAATCCACGAATGCCCGTGATCCTGTCTCGGCAGAGCAGTAAGATTCAAGGTGGGAGGCACAGCATCGAAATGTCACGACACGTTCTGGTACTGTTGGGGCCTGCGACAAAGGTTGGAACTACCCTCCGCGTCGTGGGTTGAGGCATTGAAGTGTTTGTTGGCATCCTTGGTTAACGCTGGGCAGGGTTCTCAACAGGTGCACAACAAAGATAGTCTCTACGGGCAGGCCTTCTTCAACAACTGGTGGCGCAATCAATATCTCAGTCTTAGCACAGCGGGGTAATTTCTTTTGGTGTTAATGGGTTCATTCATTCATTTAACCTGTCTTGGTTCTGTGGTGATCATTATGCCTGCCACTGAGATCCAACTGCTGGGATCAAGATAGTCGTAGGCCCCAAACAAGCCAAATACCCTCAAAAACCCTCATCCAGGCAACATCATCAACCCCTTGGTCCGCCGGCCAATCTGGTCCGATTGCCTCCCCACGGGTCCAATGTATTTCTCGCCTGACGGGTGCATCAGGGCAGCCCATGCTTCCTCCTAGGTGAACCCCCGCCTCACTACAGGTGGTAGTCCATCTGGACCAGACGAGCGATCTCCAAACCCATGGCGTTCCGAATGGCAGACTTGCGCACCTCGCTCCACGCAGTATAGCCAATGTTGACGTTTGGCACACTGATCAGGAAATCACCGAACCTGACTTTTGCCCTTGAACAAGGTTGAATACCCGACTTGAATGCCTTCTCGAAGACCTGGAGGACGTCGAGCAGCTCCTCGATCGGGTACGGGCCACGGTTCTGGCTGAGCAGAAAACTCTTCACGAACGGGAACAATTGGCGATAAGCTGCCCTCGCCAGGTTTCTGCCAACAAGAACATCATAGGCGGCGGCAGTCATATCTCCCTGCCAGGGCACGGGGCCCAGATCTTTCTGGAGGTGCCCACCCCGCTGGCCATCCCAGAGGGCCCAGAAGGTCGAGATGCGAAGGACCTTCAGGTTCACGGCGGGGGCGAGCAGTGTGATGGCCGCTGGGAGAATGAGACGTGCCTCGTAGGCTATGGGCCGATGGAGCTCGACGTGTCGCAGTAGGCCGAGGGTGATGGGCGAGAGTCCCAGCAAGAAGTTCTGCAGGGTCGCAACGGTGCGGAACTTGAATGTCTGCTGGTAGAGGTATCGGATGCCCTCGTTGAGGACCCGTTGGCAGGTCCTGAGGAAAGCGGCGTTGATAGATCGCGACTGACGGTTCTTTCGGCGTTTAGCCACTGGGTAGTGAATGAGCTCCTCAATCTCGCCCCAGGCCCAGACACAAGCTTGCTTGCGACCTGTCGGCGTCTCGTCGGTGTCGCCGATGTGGACAATGCTGTCCTTGAAGCCAAAGGCCATCTGATACACAACGTTGCGGAGCTCGGCAGGAAGGCTGAGGAAGGGGAATGGACGAGGCCTTGCGCGTCTGGTGGTTAGAACACGCCTGTTGGCCTTGCTCTTCTTCCTCTTCCTGGATGATGCACCCTTGGTCAGACTCCAATCACTCTCTTCGCCATCGTCGACTTGCAACTCGCTGTCATCGTCACTATCGTCGTCGCTGTCGTCGACGCTGCTGTCCTGGTTGTAGGCAACAGCCTTGCGCTTGCGCTTAGAGTGGCGACGACCCCTTTATGTTGTCAGCATGACCCATCAGTGGGAATGTGCGAGGTCCATCGAAAGTTTGTCATATCTAAGAGGGATTGTGAATCAGACAAAAGAAGGGAGGCATACATGGTGTCTGGGACAGCGTCTTCAGCTGCTGATAGATGAGGGGACCATGGGAAGTCAGTTGGTGGTGTTGTCGACGTGTTGAAGCTTGCGTCGAGACAGCCAGCTCCAAGAAAGACTGAAAAGAGGGAGTTGAAGAAGGGTGGGAGCTTGGTCGGCCAGAGAAAGTATGCAGGCAGAAACAATTTAGCACCGCCGTGAAAGTTGGGAAAAAGTACGTACCCAGGTACCCGAGTACTGGGGCAGGCAAAGCTGTAGCAAGCCACAGCTAACCAGGCGATAAGGCGACGAGAACTTTCCCAACCCTCGAGGCCAAGGTAGAAAGCGCTAGAGCAGTATGGGAAGACTCTAGAAAGAGGTAATAGCATGGGACAATAGCATGGTTTATGTGGCAGACACCTCATTCCTTGGGTTATCTCAGATGTTCTTAGCATGAGTTGATTGCGAGGCGTATTCGCTTTATTAATGACTATGTTCAAAGTGTAAAAATGGTGAGCCCTATTCTCCTTGGCGCTCAATAGCTGTACTTAGTAGACAGCTCCCTAGAGTCAACAGTCGGATCCCTGACCGGTGTACCAACGCCCACGAGTACCTCGAGTGCCCCTCTAGCTAGTGCCACTCTAGCTAGGGCTCACCCATCAAGCGTTCCTCCATCCAGACCCAAGTCATGCTCAAACGCATGCAGCACATGTGGAGACGCACCCTAATTGTCTCGAGGAATCTTCCCCCTAGGACCTACTTGCCTTTCTTCTTGGGGAGCTCTCCCTCGCGTCTCTCTCTAAACTGACAAAAGACCTGTACCCAACCCTGAGGCCGGGTTGGATGACCTCGTCTGCTGTGTATAGGCTCAAAAGGCTCTCCTCTGATCGCTCTCTCGATGTCGTTGAGGCGCCCCGTTCTAGTAAGCATAGAGACCAGGTACTTGGTATGGATAGTCCTGAGACGTGCCTCGACGGCCTTGTCGAGTAGGGAGTTGCTAGCTTCGTCCAGGTTGCTATCGGCAGCACAGTCTAAGTTGGCGATGGTTGTGACAATGATAGGTTCCATGGTCTGCTCCTGAGACGGTTTCTGTACTTTGCTTATAGGGGTGGAGAACATGAAGGGATCTAAGGTTGACAGATCCTGCATGGTAGCGGCCGACATAATGTGGTTGCGGTTGTGGTTGTGATTATCTGTCAAATTGATGAAGGAGATGAGCTGTGGCCCTTCCTGCACGCCGAGCTGAGACTGCGCCTGGGCAGCAAGCTTAGAGGGTCTTCCGTGGTCGGTATCATGGTCTGAAGGTGTTGAAGGATAATTTGTCGGCAAGATGGCATCGGTCTTCAGAAGCTGTCCTGTGCTGTCGACGTTTACAGTCTCTGTCAGCACAGCAGCAGGAGCACCTCCAGAAATAGCCTCGACGTTCGCAGATGCCCCGCTCTGAGCACCACTAGCTTGATCCCCGTCGCAAGGTTTGGCCTGTTGCTCACAGTAAGGCTCAGGTTGCTGCTCGTCGTAAGCTTCACCCTGCTTCTTGTTATTGCTGGGAGCAGACAAGGGGGCGCCGGTACTCACCAGGCATGATCTATTCAGCTGCCCAGCCATGATGACGATTGTTGATGTGTTGGAGGTCAAGCGGTGGAGGATCGAAGCATCTGTACATTTAAGAACAGGAATGGTGAAGGGGGTGCTGCGGTATCTGATTCTCAGATGGAATATGATCGTGTCTGTAGCTCAGAGAGAAGAGTCGTCGGGCTGTAGTGGTGTCTGATTTTCAAATGGCGGACCTGTAGGGACGAAAGGTAAGACGTGCGTAGGGAATAGTCTCTCTTGGAGTCAACTTGTGCTGCTAGGTGACCAAAGGTGTATGCAGTCGAAGGGTATTCTGCCCAGCTCAGACACAGGTCAAGGCGAGTGAAAATTAGGGACCAGTTTAGCTTAGGGTTTGCTGCTCTAGATGTGCTGCAGGATGACTTTTAGGAAGATTTAACCCAGCCCAAGCACGGGCCAAGGCGAGCTCCAAGTCTCCCATTGTTGTGACCTGGTCCAACGCCCAAGCAACAGTGCAATGGGGGGACCACCAGACATTCAAGACAAAGTCGAGGGAAGAGGCGAAGAGAGGAGATGTTTGCTGACGTTGACTATTGCTTGCTTGACAGGTATAATACTAAAACCAATGCTTCGTACAGATTTCTAATAAAGCGAAGGAAGGAGGAAGAAAAGATAAGTTACTCGTGTCAGGCCGTCCAAAAGACAAAACACCATGTACCGCTTCTAGGATGGTGGCATTTCTGTTGCCGAATTCGTTAAGAACGATCGTGTCCTGTCGCGGAGATCTATGTTTGTCCATCTGCCGTCCGTTATTTTTCATCCCTTGTCACCGTCACCGTCGAGATCAAGATTTCAGGTTGCCTCTTTGCAATGGTTCCAATCATTCCAGTCCCCTAAACCGGCGATTGAACTCTTCCACAGCGACGCCCACCATACGATAGATGAAAGTCCGCCCACTCTCCTCCCCAATAGGAATGAATGGTCCATTCGTGCCACCGCGCAGCGTTAGGCTCAGGCCCGTCCGCTCCTTAGCAATCGTCTGCACATCCTTGAGGGGGACATCCCACTCCGTAGTGAGACGCCGGCTCCTAATCAGCAGGATGCGGGAGTATGTCACCATGACCACCATGTCCTCACGTGGTAGTTCGAGATGGGCGATGTATATATCATCAAAGTACTTGCCATTGTCGACCTGCTTTAGCCAGAACTGGCCGAGGGCCTCGCGCTGGTTGTAGGGGCGGACGATCCCGTCAGAGGGAATGAAGCGCGTGATACGTACGCGGTCAAGTTCCGAACCGTCGAAAACAGTGGTGGTGTTGCGGATGCCTTCGGTCACGTTTGAGGCGGCATCGAGCACGCCGATGAGGGGCTTTGTGCCGAGGCCGAGCACGCCCTTACCAACGCCCTTGAAGAAGCCTAGAGCACCTTCTTGTTCTGCGCCCTCGAGTGGCTTGCGGACGACACCACCGACACCAGATGCCACAGACGTGATGAAGCTGTTTGCACCAGTCGTGAAGCCATACAGAGCATGTTTGGGCCTGTTCCGGGCTCGTGTGATGCGCCTGCGGTCCTGGAACTGTTTGTCGAGCGTGGCCGCAGCGAGTCCCTTCGACATGGCGCCAGTAAACTTTGAGAATGAGTCTGTGACGCCAAAGACGGACTTTTTGAAGAAGGAGGCCGCTCCCTTAGCAACACCCAGGCCGAGATCTTCAGGCCGGTCGGACATGATAAGCCCTTGGTACGGCTCGTAGAAGACGTCTGCGATACCTGAGCTGATGTTGTTGAAGAGGCCGACGGGGTTGCCGAGGAAGTCTGCAGATCCGAGAATCTTGTGGACTTGATACAGCGCTTCTTGGCTGTAGTGATTCGAGATGTTCTGTATAAGGATTGGCGTCGACACTCGCACATTGTCTAGCATGAGCGCGTTCATCCGAAGAGGCGCGTCGTTGACATTGCCCATGGCCATTGTCATGATATTGAAGAAGAACATGAGAGGGTTGCGCGATGACGTCTTGTCCTCCGCATTGATGCGCTCCGTGCGGACAAATGACAGGTCGATCTGCATCGGCTGAATGTTCAGCAGCTCGAAGTAAATGTCCTGACCAGCCTCCTGTGTGCTCGGCTCAGGAATGTTGAGGCTGTCGTCGCAAAGCCGGCCCTCCTCCTCGGAAATGGTCCAGGTAGCGCCCGGGACCTTGGAGAAGTCTAGCATAGCGAAGATGAAGTCCTCGTCGAGGTCGACCGTCATCTGCTGAAGCAATATCGTAGCATACTTGATGTACAAGACACCATATGAATCATCCTTGACTCTTGTAACCATGGCATGCAGCGACGGATGGGCTTCAGTCTCCTGCGCACGCTTTGGCACGACGCTGGGGTACAAGATCATTGGGAAGATCCCGCCATAGAGCTGATTGTCGATCTGTATCCATTTCACGCCCAAGCTGATAGACTGGTACAGCGGCGACTCGCTGTATCGGAGCGTGAGGTCTCGGAACGTAACATAGGCAAGCTCCTTGAGCTGGGAATTGATGAGCGAAACACCGATGCCAGCAAGCTTAAGCTGTGCACGGAAGGTGGTGCCAGTGTCCTGGTCCTTTGCCTCGAAGCCCCCCGTGCTTAGGTTCCCACTAGAGCCGAGACCGGTCTTCTGGCGATAGAGACTCTTGGACTGCCTGAAGTTGGACAGGATCAAAGTCTGCGTGGGACCATCCGCAGCGACGTTGATGTCAATGATCTTTTGGCCGCCTGGATTTGTGGCCAGTCTCATGGGCACAAGATTTCCAATTTCTGCCAGCTTCACATGCCGCTCCTTGCCGTATGCGGAAATGACGACCTCGCGGCGTTTGGCGGCTGGGAAGTCCCAGGCGTAGGGCATGATGCTTCGTGGAGGGAGGCGGTACCGGATGGGCCGCCAACCCGAGCGGTCGGCAGTCTCTTCCTCGTCAATATTGGGGTTGGCCTGATAGAAGGTGAACTCGGTGTCACTCTCGTTGCGCATTGAGAAAGGCCACTGTTTCGTCTCCATTGCCAGCTTCAGGAAAATGGTCGCATCCTCCATCAGAATCTCCACGCGGATCAATCGCTGGCGTTGACCCGCCTTAGCGATCTTGATGTGAGTGGTGCCCAAGTCAGAGATGTTAAATGGCGATGTCCATTGGTTGTCTACCCCTGGATAGCACAGGCACAACTGCTTGACGGCGTTCCTCTGTATGAAGTGAAGCGGCCGCAGCTGACCTGCGCTTAGAGCCATGAGGTTAGACGAACTGGGCTCCCGGATGTTGATCTCCTCGCCGATCTTGTTCTGGACGATGAAACGCGGCGCGAGAGTCACTACTTTGGTCATCTTGTATTTGCCCTCCCCAGGCTCTACAGTGATGCCAACGTGGACCTCGGAGTTGCGATTGGAAGACTGCAGACTGACGTCCGTGGTACTTCCAATGGCGTCGAAACTCTGCGGCTTGCTCCATTCCGAATCGCCGACTTTGAGCATGGCACGATTGTGGTGGTCATCACTACCATAGGAGAACATCAGAGGTGCCACCTTCCGCTCGTCGTTGCCGATATCGACCAGTAGTTGGCCGGCCGCGGCCTTGGCCTGCTGCATGAACCCCTTGTGGCGGATCTGAAGGTCAAGACCCGTCTTGTTCAGGATCACGTACGGGCTGTATACCGTAACTCTGAAGGCGCCTCCACTATCCGGGATGCGGTGGTAGTGCAGCTTCAGATTGAGCTGGAGGCCCTGCTCATCCTGACACCTGAGGGTTGACTCCTTCTTGAAATCATCGGAGCTGCCCGAGTTGATGATAGCGAAGTCACTCGGCTTGAACACCGTGTCTTGCATGTCGACACTGAGAAGGAGCAGGTGTGATAGCTCTGTAACGTGTACCGGGCTGACACCGCCTTTCCTGAGGAAGTTTGACCAGTCCTTTTTGGTGTTCTTATCATAGATACGATACTTGAAGTCATATGGCAAGAGGTTTTCGAGCGTCACCGGGGCCGACAGTTTGATTTTCATGTTCGGGTAGTTTCTGAGAAGCGTCAGTATTTTTTTTGTCTCTGAGGTATGGAGTCGATTCAGGCTCACTTTGTCATGGGATTTGACCGATCAAAGGTCGCGTTCATCTGAAAATAGAAGGGCTCGCCTTGCTCCCCCTTACAAACCATTGTCCGAGTCGGTCTCTTCAG
The DNA here is from genome assembly GCA_026119935.1 of Endothia cerciana. Lineage (NCBI taxonomy): Eukaryota > Fungi > Ascomycota > Sordariomycetes > Diaporthales > Cryphonectriaceae > Endothia > Endothia cerciana. The sequence goes on from JALRMH010000015.1 coordinate 269,287, forward strand.
CAGATCCCTCCACCACAGCGTCTCGCTGGACCAAGAATATCCAAAGCCGCTGTCTGGGCGGACGAGCAGAGTCTTCTCGAATACTGCACCAACAGGTGCCGGACGTGCCTCTCCCGGAGCGATCTTTTCGATCTTGAGAAGGCTCTGTTCCGGAGCGTCATACACTCCCAACTCGACTGGGATCTGCGTCTGATTCTCAACCAGGAGAGGGCTGCGGAGCGTGACGTATTTGACGTTGTCATTGCCCAGCTTGACATCCACCATGAGCCGGTGGGAGATATTGTCCTTCTTGGGTTTCAGTGAGTATATGTACTCGCCCTCGCGGTTCAGACGGATGTTCCTCAATACGTCAAACCCACTGCCATCGAGCTGGACGGCCACAGCGGTGCTGGCCATGGCATCAGTCATTACGTTCTCACGCATCTTCTCCCAGTGCTCGAAGCTCCAAGGGGCTTCTTGGCCGTCCTCCAGACGCACGTTGATGTCCTCTTCACTGCTAGGGCTCTTGCTGCGCACAACGGCGTCAAAGCCTGTGTAGTTTCGGATTCGATAGGGCAATTCGGTGCCCCTTGGCTTCCCGAGGACATCTTGATCTTGGGTGAGGAACGCGAACGACTTCGACGCCAGGGCGATAGAGTTTGTTGTGATGGTAACATCAAAAGTCTTCCGGGAAGCGACATCGACAGACAAAAGGCCGGTGTCCTGCTCTCTCGCGACGCCAACGCCAACCGACCATGGCTCAAGTAGTGGTTCCCAGGCTGACTTGGAGAAATTGTAGACATTAGTGTACATCTCCAGCGGTACCTCGGCCTTGAGGCTCGACGACCAGTCTTCGGCCGTCGCAGTGAAGTCTTTGATACTGAGATCCAGGATTGGTAGCTCGTGCAGGTCGCCAATCAGCACCACACGTATGCCTTGGATCGTTGCTGTCAGCTCCTCCCGCCTCCCAGGCTTCTTTGCAATGTCGTGAGGCTGCCCTGAGGATCCACCACTGCGGGATCTCGATTGCCCGCTTATTGTAGCAGTGACCTTGCCAGACCTGGCCTTCCCTGCTGCCGTGGAAGCACCTTTGCCACTTGCAGACCGCTGCTTCAAGCCTCTTTGCGTGAGCTCCTTAGCCTTCTGATCCGCAACACCAGGCTTCTTGGCCTTGGCCTCGGCCTCGTCGTTCCCAGAAAGTTCTGACGCCTTACTTATGATCTGCAAAACGAGCAGAATATCTCTCAACGCCAGGCGCAGAATGAGAGGGTCAACTTCAACGTGCAGGTTTGCCTTTGACGGATCTGAACTGTCCATGGACATTTGGATGGAGAAATCGTCGATAATTCGCAGTCTCGAGTCCTCAAAGCGGTCCATACGGCACAGGAACATCCCGACTTCGGAGACCTGGAAGGTGAGCGCATGCTGCTGCGAGAGTAGCACTTGCTTGGTGCCCAGAACAACCGCCTCGCTGCTCGTGCTGAGAGGATTGGCAATGAGAATGACCTGAGCATCCACGATATTAACGCGGTAGGCAATGCTCATCTTAGATTCATTCTCGTTCTTGTCCTCCGTCCGCTGGCCGGGCCTGGTGCTGAGCGATGACCTAGGAGACTTCACGCCAGAATGCCGGTGCGCAATACTGACTTGCATGCTGTCCGCGTCACCCTCCGATGGCGTTTCCATATCCTCATCTTCGATGGGAAGGGGCTCGTCAACTTGCAACCCGGTCATGATGAAGTTCTGCAGGGCGAACAAGTAGTCCAGGGCAAAGATTATTCTCGGCGAGTCGACAGCGACCATGGCAATAAGGCTGCGCTCCTTGCCGGCTGCTGACATGGTAACGCTAGCCATGAATTGTTGTACGCTCTTGTTTCCGCTCGTCATGATGCGACGGAACTTATTCGTATCGTGAGGACGAGAGTCATAGATGGTGAAGCTCTGGATGACAAATTCTGCCTCCAGGCTTCCATTGGCCTGCATCCGGGTTTTAAGCCTACTATCATCCAGACTGAACTTGCCCAGGCTGGCCGTCTCCAGGTTACCGACAGGACGGCCCTCGTGGGCATTGATCAACTCCAGACCAATGGTGCGAACACGGAAGACTAGGTCGAGCTTGGTCCACGTATCGCGACGGCTGCCGAGCTCCGGAGCCATGTCGACGGTGTCATCCTCGCTAGGCCGCTCAGCCCTTGGCAGGGTCTGGGCACGTCGCAGAGTGCTGTCGTCGACAGCCTGCTCCGCCTCCTCGGTCTGGGCGTCTGAATCACCGGAGAATGCTGCTGGCACCGACCGCGAGATGGCAAGGAGGGCTTTCAACTGATACTGTGTGATCTTGACATTGAAGTCGGTCATATTGCCCTCGATCTCGAGCTCAGGTCGCTTGGCGCCCTGTTTGTGCTCTGCATAGGTGATGTTGAATCCAAGGTCGACATGATCGATCAACTCCAGCTCCTCAGATTGCTCGTCAGCATAGTGGAACAAGCTGGTAAGCCTAATGTTGCGAATACCAGCAGACAACATCATCGCAACTTCTGAATTCTCAGAATCATCCAGTGGGGCAAACTTATTCTGGGCGTAGATCTCTCCGAGGTATGCCGTGATGAGGTCCCGCCTAGGCTGGCCAGGCGTCATGACACTAGGGAAGACTAGAATGGGGGTGTTGATGACCACGTCTAGTCTGATGCGACTGGAGCCTTGCTGCAACTGTTGGGCCTGATTGGCTGCAGCCTGACGTGCAGCATTATAGATAGCCTGCATCTTGCCGAATTTGACCAAGAAGTCGACAATCTTGCGGAACGGCTCCTCCAGGAAATTGACCTTGACGGAACCAGCACGTAGAAATATCGATGAATCATACCCGGGATACGACTTTTCATCCTTAGAATCGAAGGTCTCATACCTGAAGTCGGCGAGGTCGTCCCCTTGAATGGTGATCAATTTGCGGATGGATGAATCCTCAGACACGCCGAGATTCACATCGTCGACGAGGCCGAGGTCTCCGAGCTTCGTGTTCACGCGCATTGTGCTGCCCAAGATAAAGACGCCGACATCCGCCTGGTTGAACGAAAGGGTTGCCAGCCGTATACCATCGTTATTTAGGACAAGCTGGATACTTTTCAAGTCGACCTTGACTCGGATAGCACCCGAGGCATTCTGCTGGGTCTCTGGAGGTGGCTCAACAGCGACCTCAAGCTCTGAGCCGTCATCAGTGACGGCCTTCTGCTGCTGCTGGTTGTTTCCACCGGGACTGGTGAAAGTCACCAGGATAAAGTCAAGCAGCGTGAGCAGGGTCTTGCGCGTCACGATGAGGTTAATTGTGGTTATCGCGACATTGACGTTGGTCTCGACCCCTTCATAGACCGACATGAACTCGGGTGACTCTTTCTTGACCCGAACGACGTTGACCTTAACAAGTGCCCGATGTGCTTTCTTGTCCTCAACATCGCCTGATGAGATGATAGACTTGAACTCGGCTGGCGGGTTGCCGACGAAGTCATCGACAGTGACGGAGCCAAGCGACACATCGGCCACCATGTCAAACGGCCTCAAGTAGTAGTTGACCTCGAAGCTCTGGGCGACGAGTTCGACGAGGAGAGCGTCTGGCTTCACACCGTCTGGGTCGCTCTGGTATAGAGAGCCACGCAGCTCGTCCACAGTGAACTTCAACTCGAACGTCTTCTGCTTCAACTTGAGGTGGGCATTGCTGTGGCCGTCATCAGCATCCTCGAAGTTGTCTTCGTCTTCGTCGATGTCATCTAGGACAATGGCTTGCTCTTTTGCCGCTCCGAAGGGCAGGAGCTGAGACGAGCGTCTTCGGTGGTCCGAAGACCGCCTGCGATGGTGCTTGGGACCCGGTTGCTGGGAATGGTTGGAACGATGAGAGCGCGTGGAGATATTGCTCAGGAGGCGTGGTCGCTTAGGCTGTGGCTGTTCTCCCGAGGCGTCCCCATGGAATTTGGGCATCGCGACGTCTATCAGCTTCATCAGGCTCTTGTACTTGGTATCGGAGGCCGTGACATGCAGAAGCGGAAGATGGCCCGAGACGCGAAGCTTGGCCAGGTTGGGGGCCTTCGGCAGGATCGAAAGCTGCACCAAGAAGTCGATATTGATCTGCTCGACAATGTGCATCTTCGATTCCTCGCCCTTCTTCACCAACTGTGACTTCGTCTCCTCGATCGACGGCCCGATGAGGAGCTGGGTGGAGGTGAGCTTGACGATAAACTTGTCGTACATGAGCGACTCGAGACGTTTGAAGTCTTCGTCCGTATAGGCCTGCCTCTGCTTTGACTGCACCTCCTTCATGGTTTCCTTATCCACAAGCTCGGAGTTGACACTGATATGGCCAGCATCGAGGATCATGCATGTTGACCTGGGCGTAGTGATGCTCTCCGGGATGATGATCAGGGGTGCTTGCAGGTCTAACACAGCCTTGATCGTCTTGTGCTCCTCGAGGGCGAACTCGAGACCCGCCCGTGTTTGTTGTCTGAAGTCTTCGACAGTCGCGCCAGCTGTCTCCATCAGGGCAGTGATGGACTCCATGTGGCGTTCCGGGGGCTTGAAGAAGTCCACGATGCCGATCACAACATTCGGGTTCCAAATGACCTCGAGCGGCTTCAGCTTCGTCTTGACGGCAAAGTCGCCTTGTCCGTCCAGCGGGTTCTGTTCCAGCTGCAGTTGGAAGAACGCCTCATTGGTGGTTCTCTCCAGGTCCACCATGGAGAGCCGCTTGTTCTTCTTTGTCTCCGGCGCATCCTTGACTCGGACGATCTCTGGAAACTGGCTGTTGGGGGTGGTGCCGTCATTGACGCGGAGGCCACCAAGGCTGACATCCGTAAGGAAGGAGTCAGGGCGGACCAGAGCCTTGGCCTTGAAGACGTCGAAATGCAGGCTCAGCACATCTGTGATCTGGCCGTGGGGATTCTGCTTCAAGGTAAAACTTCCCGTACTGAGCGAGGTCTCCACCTGGAACTTGACACTGTCTCTCGGCGTCTCCACAGCATCGGCAAGAGCAGTCTTTTCATCCCAATCAATGGCCTCGTAAAGCTCTTGACGCTGCTCCTCCGTCATCTGCGTGTTTTCATCAGGCGCCGTCGTATGCTCCTGTGGTTTTGAACCCCACACCCAGGCCACCCATCCCTGCTGTTGCTGCTCTTCCTTCGGTGGGTTGTTCTTCAAGGCAGCAGCGTTTTCTTTCCTCAGCTGGTTCCGGGCCAGGGACCTCCAGAAACGGAGATCCTCGTAGTCCAACTTCCACTCAAGCTTGCTGAGGCCCTCGTTCTCCTCTGCAGACAGCTGCTGGTTTGCCTTCTTCTTCCTGAACAGCTCGATATATCGAAGACGATCATCCCGGCGCTCCCGGAAGTAGTCCCAAGACCAACGGCGGTTGCGTTCATGGATCTTGCTGAGTACGGCATCTCCCGCGAACCTGAGCCATGCCCGAGGATCCTCCTTGGGGGTGACACCTTTCGGCTGGTACTTTTTGTACTCCTGGTGTCGGATGAAGTAGTGAAACAGGTCGACCAGCATCAGGGCGTCACGGTACTGGTGGTCGTCAAGCACAATGCCAATCTCGTCGAAGAGCAGATTGGCCTTCCACTTGGGCGCGCGCACATCCCCAGACTTGTCCATCTCAATCTTTGCCTGTCCGCTGACCGGCTTCAGGATGAACTGATGGTCAACCCCAATATTCTCGTCGGCCTTGCCGATCATGGCCCTGAATGTCTTGATCATCTCGTCGTGCTCCATCGGCGGCTCGTCGGAGGCGCTGGTCTCCCTGCCTGTACCGTATAGTTTTGTGTCCGTGTTCCAGTACACGGACAACGCGCCCAGAGTCGCCAATTTGTGTGTGGTCTTGGTGGAGTCCTGGATGAAGGTGGGCTTCCACTCGCCGTCGGTGCTGATGGCGCTGAATTCCTCCAGAGTGACACCCAGGGCAAATGGGTGCCCTGGCGCTGATATCGAGTCCTCGTACCTGACATGGATATTCTTGACCGTGACCTGCAAGTTGTCCACGATCTTTGTCACGAGGCTTGCTGTGAAGCTCTGGCTCCTCTTCTGTTCTTCCTGGGAAAGACCCTCCTGTGAACGCTCCTTCAGCAGCTCGGCAGAGTCAAGCTTCTCCATCTTGACCCTCTGCGTCCGGCGCTCCTCCTCTCCCTCATCGTATGCGGCCTCCTCTTTCGGACTTGCAAGCAGGAAGACATTCTCGATGAAGACCTTGACGGGCGCCCCGCGGAGGTTGGACCAGGGAATGACCAAGGTCAGCTCGCCGAGGTGACCCTCAACAACGTTGATGGGGAGCTTGAGCTGGTCGAGGGCCTCCTTGCGAAGCTCAAGGTCGCGCAGCTTAACGTCCCCACCCCAGATGCCTACTTTCAGCTGTGCCGGGTCGAAGTTCTTCACGTACATGCCCAGGAAGCGGTTGAGCAGGCCCGCGACGAGGCCCTCAAGCATGATGGGCGGTGTTGTGGCCGGTTACCCTGGCCTGGGATGGAGAGGGCTCTTCCTATTCTGAAGACAGCATGGGGTCCGACTCGAATTATTGGGGGAGGCCCTCGGAAGCAGTGGCCAGATATGATGAAAATGGTCGGTGGAGACCGCTTCACCAGTGCTAGGTTCGAAGGAAGACAGCAGGATCCTCAGGTGAGTCGTCACGCAAGTAGGATGAACGCTAAATCTGTTGTCACCGGATCACTGTTAGGCAAGCTCCCACCAGCAGACATGTCATTCTCCAGCTTCCTTACTGGTAAGGATGGAGAGAGGCATTGGACAGTAGTGTGGGCGGGCGATGGTTTTACTTACGGTGCTCTGCAAAGGGACCGAGAAGCAAAGTCTAGGGTGCAAACAAAATCGTCAAGAAAAGCAACAGGACCGTCGATCTCTCAATTGTGAGCAATGTATAACCCTACGAGAGACGCACCATCAAGGAGAGACGAGGATGGGTGGGGTTGTAGAGAAAGGCAGACGTGGAGGTGCAAGACTGGGAAAGTTGGACGACGTCAGCTGCGCCGTTGGAGGGGGACCAGCTGTGTGGCGCAGATGACGATTTTCCAAGAAAGCTCCTGTGGCTAGACTTAAGGGAGACCGCTCTGTCGGTGGCTCCTGCTATGCCTATCCGGGGGGCCTGGGGGCCCACCACGACAGGGCGACAGCCACGGGTGGACAGGGATCATACAGAGCTGGCTTTCACGATTGTTGTGTCACTGCTTCAACATGACTGGTCACCCCCAGGCTGCCCATCATACCTTGCAGGCTGTTAGCGGTGAGAGAAAATCACCATACAGGTCAGCACAGCTTTCTTAGACAGAGAATCGCACACTTCTCAGTGTTGGCCCATCCTTGCTTCTCTCCTATGCCCTCTTTCACGCCTCCGCCCCCCCCCCCCTTCACATTTTCTCTTATTTTCTCTTCCGCAGGAATGTATAGGTAGGGTGGGTTATATCTGGATGGTATCTCCGCAGCAGCGCTGACAGGTTTGGGCAACACCACTTCAGGCATGAGTAGCAATTGCAAATTCTCACTAGAAGGCCATCATGCCTATTATGCTATGCCAAATTTGTCTTCTGGTTCTCACTGCCTCTCGCTCATAGGGCATCGATATAACAGCGAGATCATCCAGTATGGTCTTCATGTCACCATTTGCAACCCGAGGGCTGAGCCGCTAGAGTTGCTGTATCCACCCAACAGCTGGTAGGCGGGCCGATTCTTGGGGGTGATGAGGCCAAGAAGACCCTTGGGGGTGGTAGGCATCTGGGCACACATGCAACGGCTGAAAGTGGCCGCGAAGCACAGGTGAGGAGGGAAGATGGCATCAAAATTTGGGCGGTGTGCCACTGAGTGCATGAGTATCCGTAGCAAGTGCAGACCCTCCTGGCCTGGCCATGTTTTAGTCGAGAAGACCCTGTCCGCTCTCACAACAATAACAACTCCGTGAAGAGTGAAGATGGATACAGCCTTGTTCAAGTCACCCTCTTATCTCGAGGCAGCTGCATGTCTCACAGAAGGATTTTTGTGCTTTGGAGCAAACCCCCTCAATCACCCCATCGAGACACCGTGCATAGCACCGACTTTAAAAAGCCAAATACGACATGTATGCTCAGACTAGCCTTCATCATAGCCAACACAGAGTTTCTATTCATGAACTGGCTGAAATGCTTAACTTTATGGGATGCTACCGCCAGATAGATATGGCCTGTCGCTCATTGCAGTAGAGTAGACGGCTAGGGCAGAGGACAGGCCATCAGGCGAGTTTCCACCCTCGTAGGTGCTAATCTAGTCATCGAAAGAAGGGCAACAAAGGCAGCCTGATGATCATCAGAGTCGTGTAGCTAATGTGCTTTGTGCTGACGAAGAGAGTCTGAAGCCAAAGCTTTCGGTCTCAGACAAACCCGGCCCTGTGGGTTGCCAGTTCTTCATTAACTCCATTGCACAATGCATGTATATATGGCCCACAGGACACTAATCTTTAGTAGAGATGGATCAGCGCTGTCATGCAAGTCAAACCCTACCGTGATGTTAAACTATCAGGCACTTAGCTTTGTGGGCGGGAAGGGGGACACGAGTCTGAGAAATTCACTTACCAACAAGTAACACCAGGGAATGGAGTAGCGGCTACATCTTTCGTCGAGAGGAGAGATCCTGTTCAGTAATGCAAGGTGCGCGACGGCAGGGCAGGAACAGAGCACGTCTCGGTGCAGGCTCGGAACCCTGAAACAGTCCGGGTCCGCAATGATATTGTGACTGACCTCAAGCCCAGGTGGCCTTGGACTGGTGCTTCAAAAGTTGCCGGTAATAAATTGGCGTCCTATAGACGATTCACAATTTTCCATTACCAGTTGCTCTCATTGTGGACCGTCAATTGGGACTGGGGATGCACCACCTTTCTTGCCTTCCCGGGTACAGGGCTCGTAGCTCTGCAGAGACGGCAACCCACCCCCCCCCCCCCTGGCCAGGGAACCACGGTTGCAGCTATGGAGAAGTAGGCTGATACGGCGCGAGTCCACCGCTTCATGCCCAATTTAATGGGCCGCGCAATACGGTACGCATCAGGGCTCGGGATATCATCCGTCATCCACCCACCGCGAGCAGTCGCGGGTCCGAGGAAGGCTCATAATTAACACGTTCGGCAACTCAGCCGTATCTACAAACGTCCAAGTTTCACATGCTTATCTGTGGTCCCAGGATCCGGCGCCGATTCGGGGGGACCAGTCCCAGAGAGACTCCATCCAGAACCCACCCGGACCTGATACGAATAATATCCACCGGCGTGGAACGCTCTAAGCAGGAAGACGCGGTCTGCAAATAGTCCGGGTACAAGTTATCCCAAGTAGCTAGCGCTGCCGCATGAGTCCTCCCAAGAGGAGGCGCTGCCCTCGTCCGCCGCGCCGGGTTGCGATGCCAGCTGCTCGGGACCACGACCGCACCCAGCTTAGTCAGAGTCTCTCTGCACCGCAGATTGCAGCCCAGAGGGTGCAGGTCGCGGAGGGGCCATATATTTTACCCAGCCTGCCCGGGTCTGGTCGGGGCTCCGAGCCAGCCTTGATTGCGCGAGGGGCCCAACACGTGTCATCAACAGAGCAGCAGACAGACCTGTTCAGTACGTGCCCGTGCTTGGGTAAGGGCCATCCTTGTGCCTGATAGTACGACGTCCGTAAATGAGGATAGCGCGCTGGGTACCTATACTATGGTAGCAGTTCCAGGCCGAGCCGCAGATGATCTCCCCCTCCGGGGTCCACACCTGGCACTCTCCGGGGATCGAGGACCGACGCCAGCCTTACAGAGACCCGCCCTCGGGACCGCTATGTTTGATTAGCTGACCTATAAGACGAGTCATCCGGTTCAATAGTGAGAACCTAGAAAGGAGAAAAGAAAGGAAGATGCTAGGGGGGCGGTGGGTGATTTCGGCCGAGTCGTACCACTGGCAGGTAGTTGGGCCGGAGACTGGCGTGACAAAGGCGCATACCGAAGATACGGTACTGGGAACAGATCCCGCACAACAGATCCCGCACAACCCAGGCGAGTGTACGGACGTACAGTAGCATTGCAGCTCTAGCCCCACCCCACTGCATCCCGGCATCCCGGCATCCTGGTCGGCACCGGCGCAGTGGTACTGGCGCTCATGGAATAGAAGGCGCTAGCTTTATGCCAAGTGGAACTTGGGCCACGACCTCGGGACAGCAAAGGAGAGACCCGACGCCCCGGGCCGACATCAAAGGGGGGGCGCAGTGGAGGACTGCCCAAGAGATTGGGAGAGACTTTCCACCCTACTATGGTAGGTGCGAGGCTATCATGCCTAATGACCGGGGCGGGGCGCGGTGCTGTTGGCCGGGCGTCCCTTTCGTACTTCAACTTCAATCCCTAGAATTTCTCCTGGTTCCGTACTACACCTCACCTGCCTCCTCACTTTGGACCTCAACCCAAGCACTATGCTGCTAGGAATCCTCCTCAGCGTTCCGCCGGCAGGGCAGGCTTCCTTGATCCTAGGATGCCTGTTCTTCGTGTGGCGTCTGTGGACCTTCACGGCCAGACATTCTCTCTGGCCGTCACAGCCGAAGGAGCTGCCGTATCGCATGCCCCGTAAGACGATGTGCCCCCCCCCCCCCCCACACCTCTCACTGGTCGATCAGATGTTCTGGAGATCTACTAACCCTCGTCAACGATCCAGTTCTCGGTAAACCCGGTCCAGCTTCTTGAGCCGATGACATAGGCTGGAATGCTCACGCAGGCACAGGTCATGTCTACTCCTTCTTCTTCGGCTCCGTAGAGCTTGTAGAGCGTGGCTTGTAAGCGCCCGTCACATCCCGTTCCTCGAGCACCCGCTGATCTAGTCCCGCAGGAACCACACGGACCGGACACATGAGCCCTTCTCGATCCAGCTCCCGGGAAGGAAGCTGTACATCATCACGCAGCCCGAGGATGTCACGCAAGTCTTTAACAACAAGACCAGCACCCTGGACCATGACTCGACCCTGCGGGAGACCCTCCTCGCCTTTGGCGTCACCCCGGATGGTAGCGAGCGCGCATGGCGCACCCCGCGACCGGGCGAGCGAAACCTTCCCCAGGGCGACGGTCCAAAGGCCCAGCCGAAGTCGCTGATCAACTGGATCCGGGACAGCTTCAGGAGGCACCTAATGACGCCGAGGACCCTGTACGAGATGGCGGACCTCTTCCGAGACTCCCTGTTGGACAGCATCCGCACGGACCGGGTCGGTCGTTACACAACGGGCTCTGGCGGCGCGGTGGACCTGTACCCTTTCCTCCGCCATGCCATGGTCGAGGCATCGGTACGGTCCATATTCGGGCCGCACCTGCACGAGGTCGATGCCGATTGTGTTGAGCATATGCTTGCATTCAATGACCATGCATGGCAGGTCGTTATGCGATATCCGCGGTTTTTCGGCCACTCGTCAGTCAGCAAGCCGTACGAAAGGATGATGGCGACCATGCGGGCATTCGTTCAACGACCACTGTCTGATAACGAGGGTGCGAACCCCTTGATAAAGAACATATTGGTTGGTATGGAGGCCACAGACCTAGACACGCAATCACGGGCCGCCATAACCTTGATGATCTTCTGGGCGTAAGTAAACCTTCTCCTCTCACAGATTACAGACCCGAATTGACATTCGACCAAGGGCTACGTCAAATGAATACAATGCCCTCTTCTGGACGATCTCGCATCTGATGCATGATGCGGCCCTCCTGAGAGAGGTGAGGTGTGAGACAGATGCAGCCTGGAAGGATGGCGACCTGAACACCAGGCACTTCAAGAAAGACTGCCCCGTGCTCGACGCGGTCTTCCACGAGATATTCCGCCACAAGAACGCCGCAGGCACGATGCGCCTGGTCAACGAGACGACGATGATCGGGGGCAAGGAGCTCCGACCCGGAAACCTGGCCTACATCCCTTTCCGCCAGCTCCATCACAACGAGGCCGTATGGGGACCGAATTATTCAGGCTTCGATCACACGAGGTTCCTCGAAAATAAAAACCTGGTCCGGAGCCCGTCTTTCAGGCCGTTCGGCGGTGGTCAAACGCACTGCACGGGCAGAACACTGGCCAAGCTGGAGGTGTTCAGCGCCGCCGCGATTCTGTTGCGCCGCTTCGACATGAGACTGGCGGAGACAGGGGGTATGAGACCGTCATTTCCGGTCCTGGATACCCAGACTCTCTCGTTGGGTCTGAATGGTCCCGTCAGGGGCTCAGACCTGTTCGTTGAGATGATTGCGAAGGAGACGGGGGCATGAGACGCCCCGGATGCCTTCAAATCTTGTACATGATTCTCCTTTATGATATCCTGACTACATACCCCTAGCATATTGTTTTATTGAACCGGATGATACGTCAACTTGGCGTCACCCTCAAGTCTCTGCGGAAAACATTCAAGGCCTGGGGGGGGGGGGGGGAAGGCCCGGTCCTGCAGAGATCGTCTGGACAGCTTCAGGTCGGGATTTGATCACCAGTGGAGGAGGCCTTTAGTGGTCGACCCGGGTGGCTCGACTTGGCAAGTTCGAGCTTCCCGGCGTGGGTTGTCGTGAGGTGAAAGAGATAAGCCGCATTGATAGATCAGGTGGGCTATGGAGCGAGTCACATCAAGTCTACAAGCAGTGCATGACCAAATAAGAATTCAGGGGATAATACGGTCCAGAAGAGAGACTACAACTTTGGTAACAGATCAAGATAAGGGGACTAAACTGCGATGTTAAAGTGAATGTTATGTTAGGAATTCGAATCGCGTGAACCGGGACCAGTCAGTCAGTACCTGGCACAGAAGTAAGTTATCTGTAAGTCGAGTCCATCCTTGGTAAGGTCAGGGCTCCACTTGGACGAAGGCATCACCATCCCAATGCCGCGATCAGTTTGCCGAAATGGGATCTGGATCGCGTCCAGGGGGATCAGGCCCAGAAATCTCACAGCTACAGCGGGATGACGAGAGGTGGGGCCCACAGCCCCAGCGCCCGAACATGGGAGCTACCCCCTGACGTCACCTGCGTGGTAACTGCTCCGGCGGCTGTCTGTGATGAAATCGGTGCCATGGAGGCACCAACTCCAAGTTTTGGGCGTCGGAAATGCCGATAGTCCTCCTGCCGGGCCCTGCATTGCCCTGAGCAATCGGGCTTGAGGGAGTTCATATAGGCTTGGTCCTTCGTACTTGGCTTTCCCCAGTCTCCCCAACGTGCCGATCTGGGCCCAGGTTTCTCATAACCAGTTCGAACCCCAGAGGCTCACACGACACTATCCAACAACGGCGCCGCCGAGACCGTCACAATGATCCGAAGCACAAGACCACTCCTGACGGCCTCATCACGAGGCCTCCCGAGGCCTGTGGCGCCAATTGGCACCACAGCGACCCCACAGGCTCGGAGGCACGCCTCCGCTGCGACATGGCGCCGCAGGGTGCCTGCGACGGCGTCCTCGAGGCAGCTCGTGCCTTTCGCACAGCGAGCCCAGTTCGCAGCCAAGAATCAGCCGGATGTGAGGTTTGAGAAGGAAGTTGCGGGAAAGAAGCTGGAGTCAGACCCGGAGAATGTTACGAGCGAGTCAAGTGTCCGGCACTTCGAGGGCCCGGGCTCGAGGCCAATCGAGGCCTCAACGTCAGAGGGTTTGGTAGGGGATCTGGTATGTAGTCCACTGCCGGCATTCTCATTAAGAGGTAACGAGAGGAGCACTTCCACTGACGGCACTCCTTTTGCCAGAACCGCCTCTCCGAAGCTGTGGCCCTCAGGAGCGTCCCTCCCATGTCCTATCGGCTGGGCTTCGCCGGTACCATACCCTATTTTGCGACGTCTTTGGCGACCGTTTATTGCAGCTGGGATATGAATACGGATTGGCCCTCACAGTCACAATTCCTCAACCACATCATGATAAGCCACGAGCAAGCCGCCTATTACCTCCACCTGCTGGAGCCGCTCCAGGTTGGCTACGGTGCTATGATCATCTCGTTCCTTGGCGCTATCCACTGGGTGAGCATTGCCCCCCCCCCCCCTCCAATTCATCCACTCATAACACTCAAGATAGGGTGCTGACGTGTCTTCACAGGGTCTCGAGTACGCCGAGAAGACACCCAACCCGGCCCGGACCAAGTTCCGTTACGGCATGGGCGTCATAGCACCGGTGATCGCGTGGCCTACCGTCATGCTCCCGGTGCAGTTCGCCCTGACGGCACAATTCGCCGCCTTCACCTTCATGTACTTCGCGGACACGCGCGCCACCACCCGGGGCTGGGCGCCGCAGTGGTACGGGACCTACCGGTTCGTACTGACGTTCATCGTCGGGTCGGCGCTCCTCATCAGCCTGATCGGCCGTGAGAAGATCGGCCCGGACAAGCCGCGGCTGACAGGCCTGCGGGAGAAGTTCCACAAGGAGGGCCCTGATGTGATGGCCCAGCACGAGTGGGAGAAGAAGGAGGCGGAGGAGAAGGAGAAGATCCACAAGCAGAAGGCTGAGGAAGAGAAGAAGAAGAAGAAAGAGGAGGAGAAGGCAAAGAAGGAGGAGGCCAAGAAGCCGAGGGGTGGCGAGAAGAAGGCTAAGAAGGATGACGACACGAAACCGAAAGACGATGGGAAGGATGAGTCCGTTGATGAGAGCAAGGGCGAGTCCAAGGATGAGGCCGAAGATGAGTCAAAGGATGACAGCAAGGATGAGGGCGGCGACGAGTCCGACAAGGAAGACGATAAATCAAGGGACAAGGAGGGCGACGAGGGCAGAGACAAGAAGGAGGGCGAGAGCGGAGGTGATAAGATGGGCGGAAAGTCCAAATAATTCAAGTCCACTAGTCGTCGAGACTTGGGAGATCGGGACCGGCGTGGCGTTCAGGCGGGATCTTGACGTATTGCTCATCAACTTTTGATTTGGTTTAGGAAATCATTATTCAGGCTCAGGCTAGCCGAAGATTAACAGCGCATGTGTTTGCTACCTAATCGCCAATACAAAAAGCATGATAAAGCTTCTCATCCCCTTATACGCGTCGCTGCATACATAACCCGGAGGCTTCTCGCATCCATCGCAACGCCGCCATCTCATCTGGCGATACAAAAGATGGCCCAAGACCACTAGCTCTCCTAAGTTCAGTATCGAGATCTCAAACACTTGTCAACATGGTCGCATATCAGGATGAACGCCAAGTATTATAGGCATGGCGAATCCTCTACGCCCAGAGACCGTCCAAATGGACATGCAGATTGTGGGGATTGTCTTGGACGGGCGGAAGAGTACGGCCGGGGAGGAGCCTGTCCAACGGAGCAGGCGGAGGAGCAGTGCCAGTGCAAGTAGCCATCACCGCTATTATGATGGATGAGATTGAGATCATGGTTGTGTCGCGTTGGCCAGTATTTTGGGTTCAAAATATTTTAATTTGGGACAAGTGTGATTCACGATTTATGATGGTTGTCCTGCGGCCAAGTCCAATTCGCTATGCTACTAACAGGAATATGCTTAAGAAATCGCCATTATACACCTCGCCCCCTTACGTCTTGGACGTATGAGCCTTCTTGCCAGTCGTCGAGTGGCTCACAATGACTGATCCAAGATCCTTACTCCTCCTTCTGCGCCTGATTGTCCTGACTATGACGACGGATGGCCTCGTCTTCCTGTGACCCCAGCCCCACGACACCGTTGTGAACGCCTCCCTGGCCCAGGCCAGAATGGCTGACTCCAGAGATCACGTTTTGGACATCTCCCTTCCGGTACTGAGTTGAGCGCTCGTGCGGGCTACCACTTCGCTCGCCCTTCGGGTCATTAGATCCGGCGCCGAGGACACCATTGTGGATGCCCCCACTGAACTCAGTTGCTGCCTCAGCTCGAGTTTCGGTATCCCTCTGCTGGTGGGATGCGCCTCCGCTGAGGTCAGAAGCAGCCTCGAGTACGCTCTCGTGGGTGCCGCCATCCGATTCAGCTGCGATGCTAGCGTCGCCACCCTGCGTCTGTGGGCGAGCAGCCCCCTGGCTGTGATCAATAGCTGGACTGCCGTGATAAGCTGAGCTGGCCGGCTCTACTGGGCCGGCGGGTGCACCAGTGCCTTCTTGGCCCAGTTGCTGAGGACTGGCTTCCTCAGACGAGGTCATCACACCACCCCTAGTGCCGACGGATGAGGGACCCTCAGTGCCTAGGATCTTGCCTTCGTTACCTAGGTGTTTAGGCTTGACTTCCTCAATCGAAGTCATGCCGTCGGCGCTGCTCCCAGTTCCGACGTTCGGAGTGAAATCGCCCGCATCTTCGTCCAAAGAGGTCGAGCTGGCCAGCTTTGGTGCCGCTTCTTGGACCCTGTTTCCATCTGAGCCTGAAGCTGGCGGGATAGTTGTGGTGTCCGGCACATTCGTGTCGTGGCTCTTGAACCGGGAGGTATCTTCGACAACGACGGCCGAGTCTTGGTGCTTGTGGCCTTGCGATGTGTTGTTGTCACCTTCCAACTCGCGACCAAGCGTCTCATCATCGGCGTCAGGGAACGCGCCCGGGATGTCGTTCTCTGGCTGAGCAGAGTGGGTCTGTGGGATGTCGTTCGAGTCAGGAACGACTGCATCCTTGGTCTTGGTTACGAAGTCCATGATTGAGATTTTGGCGATTGTAGAATTATTTGTACAACAATATTTACGATGTGGTGGTGATGGGCTGTTTATTATTCCAAGAGCTGAGAGGGACGATGCTTTACGGTCCCGCAGCGGCGAGATCTAAACCAGTGATAGATAACACATGTAAACCCTCTCAAAAGTCGTCACCGTCGTTGCTGCTGCAGGATTCCAGGTTCTGACATCACCTCAGTACAAGTGGGCTTGGGAAGAAATGCCATGAAATGTGCCCCGCGCACCAAATGCCCGTAAAGGTCGTCACCTCGCAACGATGATATCATGCGGGTCCCCTGATGACGGGGCTTGTGCACCCAAGCAGGCCTGCAGGTTAGCCAAAGATTGATATGTGGAACAGCTAGCGGCTTATAGACTACAGTACATGGTGCTATTGCGGAACGGTAGCGAACACCATGGGGGAGTGAAGAATCTGTCCTGGCCCGTTTGTCATCAACTCAATTTCTTTCTTACGGTTCGCCCCCTTCATGCTTTCTTTCGCTAAAGCCATAGGCACTGCACACGAAGCAATGGGGTAGTGGGTCCAGGAGTTGCAGCAGGCGGCACGCCAAACTCCGACCCCTTTGGTGTCTCGGGCTTTGGCTGCAGCAGAATGAGAAGGGTGTCCTGCAGTAAGGGGGCCGGGTCAACCTTGTGAAAGCAACCAGTCAGATAGTTGAGACTTTCGTGTTTCAATAGGTCCATACCATGTACGTGACCGCCTCATCGTACCTGCATGCACAGTTCTGTATATGCTATCAATTCAATACTAGATACTTGAAGGTCCCCTACTCGTGTAAATTGCCCCCGCCCCAATCTCCGGAACAACTCGGGTACTGTATGAATGATTCCCTAGGGCGCATCTTCTCATGTGGCGAGTCGAAATAAATCATGTGCATTGTCTGTCTATGGAAACCGTTTCAGAAGAGGACTCTGGTCTCGACACCTTTCTAGCGCCTTTTGGTTGCTACTGTAATATCTGTGTCCTTTCTCCGTGGCTGTGTTGTGGGTACACACCTCTGTAGCCTACGATATCACTCAACCTGACTATTTTCCACCCTAACTGGAGACTTCAGGTCTTCAAGGATATGAAATAAGCTGTAGTTACTACTGTTCCTCATAGGATTCGTGGTAGATCACATTGAGGACGAATGCGGTTGGCCAGCACGCTCACAAGACGCAAAAGAGGGCGTCGTATTTTGCGTCAGGGCTAACGTGAGATCCAAGTCGACGAACCGGAATGGTCAGAGAAAAGCTTAAGATCATTACGTATACACACCATGTACATGAGTAGGCACTTAAGATCAGACGCTGATCACTACAAAGCTTATCTCTTGCTACCTGGTGGGCCTTTGAACGTAATGCCCCATGGTCAATATTTGCAGAGCCACAGAAGTAGCGGTGTTTGCGCATCTATATGATGCTCGGATGATAATCATGGAGATGCAAAACTCCACCTTGCAGATATAAATTGGATGAGAACAAATTATCAAGCAGTAAATAATATGGTTTGTGCTGGGTATAACAAACAAGATCCATTTTAGTCTCTGGTTCCCTTTACTTCAGCCAATTCGCCATAAGATTTACCAAATTTTAGGATGTCCGGATGACATGCCCTGTATACTACGCGTTTCTCCATCCGATGATGGGCGTATGAAACATCCCATATCTGTTGCGGTCTGCTGCTCCTAATGTCGAGGTTTCAAGCTGGGTAGATACGGATATTCGGATGGCACATCAACACAACAGAGGCGAGAAGAGGAAATTCAGCGTGAGAAACCAGATGTATAGCACATTTCCGGGTAGATTCTCACTCGCGATTCAAAACACTGACCTACATCACTTTTCGTAGGGGGATGCCAAAGAGTAGTGATACTAGCATCTTCGCATTTCAGTTGTTTGAGTCAGTTGCGCTGCGGCAGAGAACCACAATTTCACGAAACCGCAGCACCTGATAAAATCAGCGCGGATCCGTCTCTCGAGTTTTCGGCTCGTCTCGAGATTTTCGTGTTGTTTCCAACCGTTTTCGAACCATGCACGGATGCTTGTCGCGAACAAACCGCGTTCTTCAGACGCAGGGCTGGCGATCCACCCTCGCTGCGCGGGACCCACTCAGGGGTATCATGTGCGGATGATCTGCGACGGCGCCTGTTGCAGAAGATCCTCTCAGGGATCTGTATCGTTCGATGTACAACATCTTGACACAATCTGCTCCCTCCAACCTTATACGTAGAACCCGGATGCTATATACAGGCTCAACACCGGCGTCGAAAGTATTGGCGGGTAGCCAACCTTGGGCAACCGACGCGATTTCTCTTCTTTCTTCTCGAGTTCTCTGCACTGCAGTCTTACCATTCACATTCACCAGCAGGTCTGTCACATTTTTTTAAACCACTATCTTTCTATTTGTGTGTTCATAATCTTTTTTTTTTTGGGAGTTCTACTACAAGCCAAGATGCCTTCTGGAATTCGGACACTCTTCGGTGCGGCCATGCTCAGCATGGTCCACGGCCAGGGCGTCATTCTCAAGGCCGTTGGTGATTCAGGAACCAGTCTGGGGCTGTTAGGTGAGTACCGCCCAACACTTCTGATCTATTAGTACATCTTGGACTTACAGTCACCAGTTGACTCGAGCAACTCGAACGACGCCAACTTCATTTCCGACGCTGAGATCTCTGCCAACGTTGTCAACGAGTGCGGACGCACGTTCGTGGGAGGCAATATAGACATTGGAGCGAACACTGAAGATGCACTGGCCGCTGGAAATGTCACAAAAGTGACCAAGGGGAGCAAGGTGAAGGTCACGGTGGACCAGCGTAGTGCCAATGGCACTGGTCCATTTACTTGTGATATGGACCAGACAGGCAACTCGCTCGCCACCGGACAGACGGCTCTGAATGTTGCGCAGGGCACCTCAACGGGCACCGGCCAGACGACCTTGACAGTTACCATGCCCACGGACATGGCATGCCAGGGATGTGAGTGGATAACGAGGCCCCTTGCCCCTTCCGATGTGAATCAGTACACCTAACATTCCTCTTCAGCATCCCAGGGCAACGTCTGCACCGTACGATGTCGAAACGCCGAGGACTTCGGCGGGTGTATTGCCGTTCAGCAGACGGACGTCACAGCTCTCCCTGGGGACAACGCGCCATCCAACATCACTACTGCCGCGACACTCGCCGAGGTTAACGCTCAGGTGCAGCAGAACCAGAAGGATCTCCCCGCGGCGATCGAAGGTAATGATGAAGCGGCTGCAGACGCAAACACGCAGAGTGCCAACATCGCCCAAGCCATCATAGCCGCCGATTCTGCAGTTGTGCAATCTGAGACCGCAGAGCTGGCGACGAAGGCTGCCAGCGCGAGTACCACAGCTGCTACAAATACTGCTGCCAACAATGGAAAGGGGAAAGGCAACGGCAACGCCTCGAATGGAAAGGCTGGAAAGGGAGGGAAAAAACAAGCAAACGGCAACGGCAACAACAACAAGCGCGGGACCCGCGCTGGCCTTCGCAAGAGAATTGTCAATGCCGGCGTCGACTTTGCTGAAGATACTCAGAACTAAGACAATCACAGGTCTGTATAGGACAGGGTGGAAGAAATCTCAAATGTCTGCTTCGGTAGTTAATTTGAGTAGAACCCGGGGGGGGGGGGGAGGAGGGTCGGTGCGCTGTGGATGACTTCTATTCATGGCTGGAAATGACACAATTTCAAGTACTGTTCAAATCAATATTTCTTGTGCACACTATCGCAGTTGAAATGATTAGGCTCAAACTCAAATGTTCAATCAATGATCTAGAGCAGCCAGACGTTTTGTGTACTCTTTACATTTCATGAGAACCTTCAGAAACATGTACACGCGTTGCAGGAACCTTTCACATTCCTTTGGGACACGCTTCCTGGCCCAAACTGTTGAGAAACCCCCCTCCCCCCGAGGCCAACACCACGGTCCAGAACAACTCAGACGTTCACGGCTCCTCTACTCTAGCGAACAATCGAACCGGTGACTTCTCAGGAGGGAATTATATTACCTTATTCTCCAATGTCAAATATTTCGTAATCATGAGACATGATGCTGTGGTGTACTTCATGGGCACCGGCCATTGCAAAAACATATGGTATCTTTCATCAGTCTTGGTATTATCAGGTCAACATTCCCAAAATCCAAGCCTTCGCGGCCCAACAAGCCAGTAACGCCTCCCGGGACTGTTCACTCGTACCCGCCACAATGCCAGTCAAATCCGACGTTCCCTTTAGCGCTTTCGAGGACCACGAGCTTCACTTCCCCATCTTCCCACTTATAGCCCCTGTTTTTGCCCATGACGGCCCTCCTCTTCGAAACGGAGGCACCCGGCGTCACGACCGGAATCTCTCCTTGGGTCCTGCGGTAGAGGGAGGATGGACAGCTGAAAGAGTCAAATGAAGCCCGGAGTAAGGAGGTTGCGCATGGCGAGCAATGGAATGGAAACTCCGATAGGCCGGCGGACGAATGGCCAGCGTTGAATTCCGCCTATTCAATGTGTTCGCGAGTGTAGCATCGAGACTGATATACAGACCACGTAGCCAAAACAGTCAAGCGACTAAGGGGTGGGCGACCTCCGCTGAAGAGTGTCCCCTCGATCGAAGACATGGAAAATGGTCGATATACGGAACTCTGGACCCTTGCGGTACGTGGTCTTGAACTGTACGGATCTTCACTTGGGGGGAGCCCGCCGTGGTCGCGGCGGAGGAGTGATTCCCCATGATAACGCGTCGCCGCAGGGTCCAGGTCCACTTGTCTCTGGCTCTCTACGTTGTTCAAAATAAAGACGGCCACTCAACCTCGTGACGTTCCCCAGAGCGTCAGGAAGAGGAATCCCGCATCTGCCAGTGCATACCTAGCTGATTCACTCCAGCCCAATCTTCGCAACTACGGGGGCAACACGACGACTCTGCCCTGTTATGTGTGCGCCATTTCGCGTGTAAATCGCAGCGCTAGGTAGCCTCTTTTGGGTACTGTAAGCTACCCATCACATTACAAGGCGGTCCTGGATGCTGAATTCTGGTTAACCGGCGCCGCCGCCGCACGAATCTGCATACGGTCTATGCACAAGAGGGAAAACATAAGTCCAAGTCAACGGCGGAACAGGACGTGTCGAAAGGACGACGTCGCACTTTAACGCGGATGGAACGAGACCGTCCTGGCGAACGGCAGGGTTATGCGACTAGTTGGAGCGAAGCGCACGACTAGTTCGTCCGCGAGAGGGCGCCTGACATTATCCCTTTCCCCAGAATGGCACGGCCGGACGAAATGCGCGAACCGAGATACAACGTCCCTCCCCAACTACCGGCGTCATGTACTCATGGTGACGAGACTGTTTAATTATGTTACATGTCGGCAGTCGGGGAGAGCTCGCAAACCAACCAGCGTTGTTGATGGAACATTACGAGAATCATGAGGAGAGCCTATGCATTTAGCCTCAGGACATGATTAATTACTTGGGTAGGAATAAACCAAATAAACCCCCCCCCCCCCAAAAAAAAAGATTGTGTACAACTTCGTAACTACAGGCTTGATGCTAGATTCGGATAGTTCAGTGCGATCACGTTCTTGACGTTGTTAGAGATCATGTTATGATAGGAGGTCTGAATTCCAAATCTCTCGGCCTGCCCCCCCCCCCCCGACCTTGGGAGGTCCTGAGGTACTCATGGGGTGTTTGGATACTTAAGCAGCCGAATGGTCTGGCGTCGCTTTCCAGGTTTGTAGTGCGCCTTGGCTTTTCCCTCCTTCTAATTATTCTCGTCTTTTGCTCATCATAACCCTGCCAAGAACACTCTCACCCAAAGAATAAGTATGAAGCTCCAACTCTTGGCCATCAGCCTCGTCGGGCTCAGCCAAGCGGCCCTTCGCTTCGGATGCGCAACCAGCAGCATCCAGCGCCTCGACCCGGTCGTCCAGCCCGGCATACTCCCGTCTAGCCACGTCCACCAGGTAGTAGGTGGCAATGCGTTCAATGCCACCATGGACTTTGACCCGTCTACCAAGGCCACCTGCACTACATGCACCTTCTCTGAGGACTTTTCCAACTACTGGACCGCAGCTATGTACTTCAGGGCGCAGAATGGCTCTTACAAGCGTGTTGACATCATGGAGAACGATGCTCTGCCAGCTGGCATTAATGGAGGCATGACCATCTACTATACCCAGCAGGACTTCTATTCCAATGGCAATCAGAATATCACGGCTTTCCCAGTGGTAAGTCCAGCCAATGCTTACCACGTAAGTAGAGCGAGTCCACTGATGGTTCTAGGGTTTCCGCATGACGGTTGGCAGCCCGAAGACAAACAGCTCGTCTATCGCGGCGAACCAGCCCGGACTCCGCTTTACCTGCCTGCAGAACAAAGATACGAGGTTTCCTGAGGTTGCTGGCTTCCCTACGTCGCCCTGCGTGGGCGGTCTCATGACGGAGCACCATTTTCCCGCGTGAGTCACTACCTTCTTGCACATTCAAGGTCTTGTACACCTCTTCTGCGCCGTTGCGAATATCGTGGTGTTTGCTGACCTGATTGTATTAGATGCTGGGATGGTAAGAACACGGATAGTGCTGATCACCAATCTCATATGTATGATACCAGCACGGGTGGTTTTCAAGTTGCAGGTGCATGCCCTGCTTCTCAGTAAGCCTTTCAGATGATACTCTCTCTCTCTCTCTCTCTGTATCGCAAGCAGGACCTTCCCAACCCCCCCCCCCCTTCACCAGATATCTTAAGGTTTTCAAGTCTCAGCCCTTCTATTCTGGGGCACGGAGTCTTGCTCAAGTCTACAAAATGACTACAGATCCACCCTAATTCTCCCCTTTTCTCTCAATGTGTACATCCGTGCTCTGACAATCCTATAGCCCCGTCCGCGTACCGCAGGTAGCCTACGAGACCCTCTGGGACACGACACCCTTCAACAGCTTGTGGCCTACGGATGGCTCGAATCCATTTTACTTGAGTTACGGCGACAACGTGGGTTACGGCACCCATGCTGATTACCTCTTCGGCTGGAAGGGCGACGCCCTCCAGCGCGCTATGGATTCCAGCTGCATGTTTACTGCGTGCGAGAACGGGAATCCGCTCCTGTCTCAGGGCGTGGACCAGATGAACGCTTGTACCGTCAAGAAACAGTTCGAAGAGGATGTTGATGGATGTAAGTTGCGTTGTGCCTTAGGCTGCCCACTCCAGAAGGAATATTATGCTAACGGAGTTCCTTTTTTTTTTTTGTTTTTTTGTAGGGATCCCGGAGCTCCCTGGACAAGGCAGCATGAACATGTGATTGTCTGATCGAAACAAATGAGCCCAAATCTTGTTCGGTTTTATACGGCTTTCAATTTTCATTTATATGAGCTGAGCCTAAAGATCAGTGGTCTCTATTCTATGTGTACCTAGGTTGTCTTTCCCTATCACTATTGATTTCAGATTCCTAATGTAGCCTGAGACATGCCTACCGATAGTGTCGCTCTTTAGAGGAGGGTTTTGATAGTAGGTAGCGCCGACTCAGGCAGAATTTCGAGCAGCTGTATTCGGCTTAACCCTATGTTGTTATTTTTCAAAGAAATCCAAGGACGCCTAAGTACGGATTATACTGCTTTTTTTTATTTTTTTATTTCTATCGCCTCTTTCGCCGCCGGGTTTGCCCTCAGGGGCTTCTCACCGTCTACACACCCGGGCAGAGAGGATCGATTGGAGCAGAGCCCTGACCCTCCCTGCCTAGACTTTCTCAGTGTTGTGGCGGCGGGTCTTGCCGTGATATGTGGGCCGCCCCCGGGGGGCCCTGACAGGGATGGCGCTGCGACCCCTCGTTGTCACAAGCCACAAAGGCATCATCAGGGAGGATGAGGAGAACAACACTTCCCCAGGCCCCTAGAGAGAATACACCGCCGCTGTGCCGTGTTGAACCCCTACATCAGCACGCCGTGATCTTCAGCACAACAAGGTGAGCTAGGTCAGCATTCGCAAAGCTCGAGCTGCAAGACGGACCTAGGTGGACCGGCGGCCCTGAGCAAGCACGCAAGCAAACGTGGTCTCACCCCATCACGACAGACGACAGCTACCCGGCAGGACATCCGCACTTTTAGGTTCGGCCTGAGATGATCTACTGCCGTCCCCAGATCCTTCAGCAGACTGCCCGCCGCGTACAGATCTACGCTTCACCTCGCGGACTCCACCCACTCTCTGGTCGATCATTGTGCCACGCCATGGCTAGCAAACCCCAAGTCTCGTCTGCACCGGTCGTCCTGACCAAGGACTACGTTCGGGATGCCTTCAAGCATCTTGAGGAGGTCGATGATCTCGAGAAGCGCAACCAGTTCTTCAAGGACTACGTGGTAGAGGACGTCAAGTGGGAGATCACCGGGAACGGACATGAGCTGGCCGGCACCCGGTACAGCCTGGCTGATCACTCCTCTGCTTCCTTCTCAAAGCTAGGTGCGAGACCTTGTAGCTGTTGGCAGGAGGCCCCCCCCCCCCCACTGAACATACGGCAGGGAAAAAGCTGGCGAAGCCCATCAAGTTTGTCGTGCGGAGTATCATTCTTGAGTCCGATACCAGGTGGGCCTGCGTCGAATGCCAGGGATATGCCACCAGGACCAATGGTGAGTGCATCTTTCATCCGGCGACACATATGGTCGCTTTCTGTTGTTAAGCCTGACAGCTGACCCCGCGACAAGGCCAGCCTTACAACAACGACTACGTGTGGCTGACGGAGTGGGATGACAAGGGAAAGATCTTCCATGTGCGAAGCTATCATGACACCAACCTCGCCGAGAAGGTTCTGCACGAGACATAGCGCATAGGGTCGCATCCCCCATGTGTGCGCTTGGGGCTCATTCTCAAAAGGAAGTGGATTAGAACAGAGACACCTGATACTCGGTAGTAGCTAAACACCAATGGCCCCAACCGCACCAGAATCAAGCGTATTTGTCCCCCCAGCGTTGGAGCATTATTGTGCGCTAACCTCAATCCATGTCATTCTTGACATCTCCCCCCGGTTCCTGAAATAGCTGCGCCGCGTGGGGACCCTCCGGCCCACTGTCGCTGGTTTCCAGGGGTTCTTGGCTGGCCTGGCGGCTCGCGGACCGCAGCCCAATGGTACATGGTGCAAGTGAGGCTGTGTGGTGTGCCCCGCTCTGACCCGCACGAGGACCCCTGATACCTCTCGCAACATGACGTTTGTTGGCAGTGAGCTGGAGGGCCTGTTTCATCCTCAACGCAGCTCGGGGCTCGTATATAGCTGAGCTCGTACGCCTCTCGGATCCGCATTGCGTCTTTCATACCTGGTTATCTAGTCCACCGCCGTTCTACCGAGACCAGGGCCGCATTGCCTGTTTTCTGATCAATATCCTACCTGTGTGCCTTCGGCATCGAATATACCAAAAGAAAGAAAGGCCTCGTCCAACATGGCGCCTGAAGATGGTCTCGTCCGCCTGAAGGAGTACGATGTCAAGGACAGCAACGTCGAGCTCATCGGCAGCGACCTCGACCACAAGGTGAAGTACAACAGCGCCGCCAGCGAGCCCGCATGGAACGACGGGCAGGTCGGCGTGACGGCGGGGCTGCACATCTGGCGCATCGAGGACTTCGAGGTGGTCCCCTGGCCCAGGGGGAAGTACGGCCAGTTCCTCGACGGCGACAGCTTCATCGTGCTGCACTCGTACAAGGTCGGGGCCTCGGACGGCCAGGAGGGGCTCGGCCACGACATCTTCTTCTGGCTCGGCAGCCACACCTCCCAGGACGAGGCGGGCGTCGCGGCATACAAGACCGTCGAGCTGGACGAGTTCCTGCACGGCAAGGCGAGCCAGCACCGGGAGATCCAGGAGAGCCCCAGCGACGCGTTCATGGAGCTGTTCCCCAAGATCCAGATCCGCTCCGGCGGCGTGCGCTCCGGGTTCAGGCACGTCGAGGAGGAGCCGAAGGAGGAGGTGCTCACCCTGCTGCGTGTCTTCAAGCACCCTGGCTCCAAGCGCGACTCCGTGGTTGTGTACGAGGTCGAGCCGACCTGGCAGAGCCTGGATGAGGACGACGTGTTCGTCCTCGACAAGGGCGACAAGATCTTCGTCTGGCAGGGGAGGAAGTGCAGCCCCATGGAGAAGGCGAAGTCGGCCCAGGTGGTGCACGATATGACCCTCGCCAAGCATATCGACGTCGAGGTCCTCTCACAGACGGAATCGCGGTCGAGGGTGGTGGTCGAGATGCTGGGCGGGGACAAGGACTCGATACCGGCCTCCGAGGAGTACCACAAGCCGAAGCCATTCAACAGGCCAGCCGGGGGGGCGAGGGGGAAGAAGCTATTCAAACTCAGCGACGCGTCTGGTCAGCTGAGCTTTGGCATGGTCAAGGAGGGTGCGCCAATAGCTAAGTCGGACCTGGATGGGAACGACGTCTTCATCCTGGACGATGCTGGCAAGGCGATCTGGGTGTGGCAAGGTGCCGGCGCCAGCAAGGCCGAGAAGGCCGCGTGGCTCAAGGTTGCGCAGGCCTACGTGCGGCAGTTGCAGGGTGGCGATGACCAGGCTGCACACCTCACGCCGATCGCCAAGGTCGTCGAGGGTAGCGAGAGTCCTGCCTTTGTGAGAGCAATTACGGCCTGAGCACCATGAGCTGTCATATAAGAGGGCTAGGTCTTTTTTTTTGAATCTTCAATACCGCCATAATGGGACTTCATAATGTGTGATGCTCGTTTCTTCCGCGATGTGATCCCTCTCTAGCAGCAACAGACTCGCGTCATTCGCTCGACCTCACTCACCACTAGGCGCTCGGCCGGCTCTGATACTGTCCCGACGACGAGCTCCCAGAAGGTGACGGACACAACGCCCTTTCGTCGCCTCGAGCGATTCTTGGCTTGTCACCGACTAGCCAAGGCGTGGCCGAGTTTCGTCGCTTAGGTACATCCAAGTCGCGGCATCGTAGAGCATCTTAGAGGTGATTGTGGAAGTTCGTAGCCTATGAATGCTGTTGTCTGCACTATTCAGAAGTCAATGCTCCAATGAGCAACACGGTAGGCATCTTCAGCGCTTCTCCTGATCAAACAGGTTCAGACTTGCAGAGTAGAATGGCAGAATGCGTGCCCCGGCAGCCAGACGGTGTCGACATACCCAAATCAATCTTAACTGCGCTATACTTCTAGTCCAGTTAGGGAGCTATCGAGAGTCTTGAGACGCAAAGAGATAAAAATCTTGACCATAGATAAGACGGTCTTATGTAAAGGCCTCAGCTCACGACCGAGCGGAGTGTGATATGGGCGGTCTAGTGGAAATAAGGCTTGCACACCCCCTTCACAATCGCCCATCCTTCATCAAAGGCCTTCACCATCTCGTCCGGCAGAGGCCCCTTCTCCAGGTTCGTCATATTCTCCTCTAGCTGGGCCGCACTGCTTGCTCCGGTTATGACAGCATCTCCGTGCTCCCTCTTCATCAGACTATGGTGGCTCACCCATCTTACCGCCGCTTCGGCCGTTGTCATACCCAGCTTCCTCGCAGCAGGACGAATTATGTCCAGCGCGTCGAAGTACGCATCATTCCAATACCTTCCACGATAGTTCGCACCCTGCGTCCTGTTCGGGTCGAACCGGCTCCCTTGCTCGTGCTCGGCGGTATCCCGCTGGTACCGATCCGTGAGCATACCGCCGGCCACAGGGTTGAACTCATAGAATGCGATGCCGTAGTGTCGGAGACACGGGAACAACTCAGGCTCAACAGCTCGATGCAAAGCATTATAGACGCCCTGGTAGACATCCGGCTTCTTCCAGCCGTGCCTCTCACAGAGCTCACAGAGCTGAGCCACCTCCCAGGCAGCATAGTTTGAGATCCCGAACCGCCTGAAGTACCCCGCCTTGTATAGCTCGTTGACGGCCTCGAGCGTCTCGGCATAGGGGGTCTGATGGTCTGGGGCGTGGAGATACCACATGTCCACCCTGTCGGTCTGCAGGGCGTCGAGGCTCTCCTTCAGCGCGGGGCCGAGGTCATCCCTCCGGTGGGTGTAGCTCTTCACGCCCGGCTGCAGGCGGCGGCGGGGAGACAGCTTCGTGTCCATGACGATACCGCGCTCTTGCCATTTGAGCCGGCCGAGATACTCCTCGGACGAGCCGCCGCCGTACACGCGCGCCGAGTCGATCTCGTTGTGTCCGTGGGCCTGGAACACGTCGAGGATCTTGGCGCAGTCTTCCAAATCGTGGACACGGGCTTGCTCGGCGCCTGCGGGTGAGGTTAGCCCCCGTTGCACCATCGATGCTAAAGAGGAAATGCGGTTAGGCCTTGCCTTCCTTGCCCAGCGTCATTGCGCCGAAGACGATTTTGAGCGCTGTCTGAGGCTGAGTTGACGCCATGATGATCTCAAGTCGTTCTGTGGATGCGGTCGTCCGGTGATGAGTGGTTTGGAAACTGCCTAGAAGGTAGCTCTGTACTACTGCGACGCTCTACTGCGACGCTCTACTGCGACGCTCTACTGCAATGTTAAATACCCCTACCTCCTGCTGTGGCAATCAGGCTCGTCCTGGGCGGGTCTCACTCCCGGTGCCGTCTCGGCCGGCGATAGCACTCACAATGCGAGGATTCCCGCGCCCCAACAACAAGCCGACGGGCTATGAGGTTGTATAAGCGGTTGACTATGTATGAGTCATTGGGCGCGCCCGCCCTGGGTCGGTTTAGCTGGTTGCCAAACAGCAAAGACCACGGACGAGGAGCGAGGCCTCAGTCAGTGGTGCCGATCTTCGGAGATGATACAATTAAATTACCACCGGTCATTGCCGAGGGGTTCTTGTTAAAGTGGCTTCTGTTGTGCAACGTGTGGTCATGATATCCCGTCCCCTTTACGTGGGCCATACTTCCGTATTTACGAACCTGTCTCCGTCCGCGATGGTATATGTCTGACAGACACTCGAGTACATATGTTTTCTCACGTACCTAGATAGTCTTTTCTAGTCATCTGAATTAGACCAAATGCAATTCGCTTTGCTCGTTAGACTGGTTGCGTTGTAGAGGGTTTGAATTGAAGCTAGCATCGTCTTGTCACCCTCTCGCTTCTACCAGCCAATGCTGGTATCACCCAGTCATGTATGTACCTTGACGAGAGGTAGCTTCTCGTAGCGTATGTCTCTGTTTAAGGGAAGGAGAATTCTAACCCTCTCATTTGATAGCTCTCTTGAATGGCATGTGTCGGGTCCTACGTTCTTACGTCCGAGTGAACAAGTGTGGTGAAAGCCACGATTCCCGCCCTTCGTTCCGTTTATTTTTAATTTTTTTTTTCCATCTTGCTCTTCCGCCATTCAAACTTGCCATGTCAGTAGTCCAAATCTCTCTGTTGATGGTGAAATTCGATACCTAGACAAGTATGCCTATGCATGTTTCTGAGACTCTTTTCGTAGCTTCAAGATCGCATTGAGGAGGTTGCAGACTCGTTGTCTCCGTCATCACTTTTCTGATCCTGATAATGCTTGACTAGGTGGAAAAGCCTGGTAAACATGGGAGAATAAAGGTGACCGAAGATGTATTAAAGTCTGTGAGCTACTGGTAGGTATTAATCTGCCCCTTGCCTTCAGAAAGAACCTTTACATCACTCGCAGCCCTCACGCCCAGCGTTCCACGGGCGTCGTACCCCCTTCGTCCAGCGAAGAAAAGAAAGAAAACAAGAAGAAGAACAGAGAAAGTTGAAAAGGAAAAGGGGAGAAGACAAGAAGAGCTCTTCAGCAAGTGCTTTCACATACATCCTTAGGCGGTTTTGTGTCCCACCTTCCTATCCGCTCCATTTACCTCCTCGTCTTGGCTTTTTGTCTCTGACCGCCTGCGTTGCTCCTAGTGTAGATCTTCCCCAACTTCGCCCTCGCCAAGCTCAATCCCCAAGACGTGTCTGGTAATTCTGTTTAGCAGGAGTTGTCTGATAAGCCCGAGGTAATTACCACGTAGCCAGTCTCAAGATACGTACCAGATGATCACGCTGATTGGCACTCCCGGATATTAGTAGTCACTGATACTGCTTGAAGAAACACTGCTGCCTCCATCGCCGGACCCCGACAGATGGCGAGCGTTGCCTTCGCCATTTGTTCCATTGGAAGGCAAGCTCCCGCCAGCCCTGTAGGACCTCTCCTGCCCTGCCCCCTGTCCTCCGTCTCGCTGGTTCCTGGGCGAGCGTCTCAGCGCCGGGTTCTGTTCTCGGCCCAGAGCCTGGGCCTGTCTGTAGCGTTCCCACACCTCGTCTTCATCCAGCTTTCTCAAGATGTCGACATCTTCCCGGAGTCGTGCCTCGGATACGGGCTGTAGGGTCCACGACAAGAGCTGTTCCGGCTGGACTCGGGTCCCGTCGCCGCGCTGAAGCCACCTGACACAGCCAAAACACGGCGGTATGTGGTATGCATCTCCGAATTCTTGGACGCAGCGGTGCAGGATGGCTACAATGTCTCCGCCGCTGATACTATAAGCATGCGGCGTGAGGATATCAGCGCTTTGTATCTTTCCAGGAGGAAGCTCAGGAGAACGCCCCCTGCCGATCCCATCACCTACTGAGCGAGCTCTCCTTCGGGCGGCTGGATCGTGAAGCGCAGCGTCCTGAACCAGAGCAGCTCCACGTACGTCTCCAGCTCGTAAAGGTCCGCACTGCTGAAGTCCCAGAGCAGGTTCTGGAAGTTCTGTGAGCGTGCCAGCCTTTCCTCCAGGGCCCTGACGTCTTGAGCTCTGATCTGGGTGTACTCAGTCTGGGGTATGCCGACGGGCCGGCAGCGATCCCCACTTGAGTCACACAGCCGGATGGGTGGGCGGCTGTTGTCCCTCTCGGACACGTGTAGAAGGTTATTGTTGGACCCTATGTCTAGGTGGTCCACAACAGCCCAGAAGCGTAGTTCAGCTGCATCGACTTGGGCCTGGCGATCGAGGGCCATATCAGCTTCACTGGGAGACCTAGTGTTCGTCTGCCTGTGGTATGTTGTGGATGTTGTGTGCCTACTTCGTGAAGACATGATGAATATTGTCTTATCCAGTGTATTATTCTGTCGATGGATGTTCAGTGCTGGAGGGTGCTTAAGGTGTCTTGAGTATTTCAAACGTGTATCTCGGTCCCGGAGTCGCTGTTGTGTGTATAGAGAGAGAGATAGACGGAGAGAGACAGCACAATGCCAAACTTAAATAAGCTCTCTCGGCGAGCCGGTGAATAGCTTGACGAAGACCATGACAGACGAGGCCGTCGCAGTCGTCATGGGATTGCACTGCCCGGCGGTGATTAGTTAGCTGTTCCTTCCAATGCGATCCCACGCACTCAGTCACAGCAGCCCAGGCAGGAGCGAATATGAGATTTAAGTGATCCCGAGTCGCCAGTCAGCCTAACAAGAACAGGACGGGCGGGACTTGCACCTAGCTACGCACCCGAGAGTGTAACGAGCCATTGCAGTGACAAAAGCAGCGATAGCAGTAGCGCAGCATCTATTCCTGGCTGCCCGGGTATTTCACACCTATAAAACAAGCAACAGAGAAGAGGGGCCTTTGAAACCTTTCTTTTCATGGGTATCTATCTGATGTGTCTCACACGCACAAAATGCCGTCCCACCTGCCACAAGACAACCTGATCAGCCATTGCCCTGACACCGTGCGTAAGGATAGGGCGGACACAAACAAGCTGACCCAAACATGCCACCAAATACATATCTATAGTGCCGAAGAACTCCGTGCTGGCGGTGATCTCGAGATAATTCCTTGAGCTGCTGATCCGAGACAGTGAGGATCCCTCCTCCCCCCCCCCCCCAACCCCCCCTGGGGAATTCCCGTAAAGTAACCCGGCGGACGAACAACACCATCCCCCCCGTTGTTTCCGGCTTTGCGCCGGGATGGCCCCGATCCATCCGTGGTGGCTGTGGCAGTCTGCTCCTGGCGGGCTCAGTTTGCGAATATCCTCACGTTCAGATCCACACTCCCTGTCGCAATCACACATCGAATCTGGACATCATTGCCGGCGGGACCCTTCTTCGGCGTCGACGCCCCGTTGGATCCATTTTCTCCGTTGGTTGCAGCGGGCGCGTTCTTGACTATCCCGGGAGCCCATCTCAGGCAGCTTACAAAGTGCGCGTGCACATCATCGAGCTTCTTGACGCACTTGCCCTCCTGCGCCAGGTCCCAGCAACGCAGCGTCTTGTCGTCGCTGACGGACAGCAGGTACTTGCCGCCAGGATGAAACACCAGCGCTCGCACCCAGTTATCGTGGCCCACGAGGGCCTTGATGCATGTTCCTTGTGCGTTCCATAGCCTGATGGTCTTATCCCTGCTGCCAGTCGCCATGAATTCTGCGGATGATGTCGGCGGCGGTGGTTTCTTTAATCCGGCGATTGTTGCGAGGTGCGTATAGGCAGATGCAGGCGCTATCACGGCGCATTCTACGACGTGTTCGTGGCCGATGAAGGTGAGCTTGACCTCTGGGTTCGGCACCGAGATGTCCCAGAGACGTGCTGTTTGGTCGTTCCCAGCCGAGAGAAGGAAGTGCCCGTCAATGGAGGGGCACACGTCGCGCACCCAGTCGGCATGGCCTCGCAAAGTCCTGACGCAGTATCCCGTGGTCACGTCCCATATCCGGAGGGTCTGATCCCGGGAAGCGGACACTAGCAGGTTGCTGGATGATGGTGCCCCTGCCGCGCCTGAAGGTATGAAACGTACGGCAGACACGCTGTGGTCGTGGCCGGGAAAAGTTCTGATGTTTTTGTACTCGTCTGAAGGGTCCCACAGCTTGATGGTCAGGTCGCTCGAGCAGCTCGCCAGCAGTGTGCCCCCTCTTGGCCCGCCGAAATCAACATCCAATACAGCTTTTGTGTGACCTTTGACTGTCCTTTCCAGCTCTCCTAGTTCCCAATCCCATATCTTGATGGTCGTGTCTTCCGAGCCGGATGCCAGAGAAGAGAAGACCGGGTGGAAGGCCACGCAAGTGACCGGCTTCTGGTGTGATTGGAGGGTATGCCGCGCAGGCGCCTTGGGCAGCCAGCTCGCGGGATCCTGGTTTCGCCTGGAGAGTGAGGTCGGTGTTGCATTGTCGATCTCGGATTGCAGGGCAGCTGACCGCGACTCAAGCTCCATTATCTGTGACCGGTGCCAGGTCAGCATCGCCACGGTACGGTCTCGTAGCCACGCATGAGGAGGGGCTCACCTTTTTCTGCAGACGGACCACGCTGGTCCATTTCTTTTCGAGAAGACCCTCATATTTCTTGACGGTGTTGACGTCGAGGGTCTCCTCAGACAGACCCAGCTCCTCCCGCAGGACCGCAGCGGTGTTTGGGAGGTTGTTTGCCGAGAGGTACGCAATGATGGACTTGTGCCTGCCAGCGGCCGTTAGCCCCCGCAACAGCGAAGCGACGAGTGGTTTGTCGGGAACGAGGGTAGACTTGCAGCTCCTCAGCCTGGCGATTTGTCAATATTTGGCTCATCGTGCCCTCTCTCCCCGGCCTAGCTGCCCCCGTCGACGTTGGGGGGGGGGGTGCTGGTCAAGCTCGATGGCGGTTATGTCGTGGGCGGGGAGGGGAAGTGGACCTGCAGGCGCCTTCATGGGCAGGAAGATGCCCAGCGTCTTCGCCAGTGGTGGTTTTGCGTCGCGCTGCCTGCCGGGTCTCGGCGTACAGGGTGAGCTAGCCAGGCGAGGTAGAGAGGTGCCGAGGCGATGCTGTCGCTGTCACTGTCACTGTCACACTGGAGCCGGCACGTCTGGTGGTGGTGGAGGGAGTGTCGTAGGTCCAAGAGGAAGACGGATCTGTGGTGGACGAGAGGTGGTGGACCGCGTGGGCAATTGCGGTCGAGATAAGGTTTGGGAGGGGGGGCGGATGGTGATCAGATCGAAAAATCGGTCTGGTCCCTCTTGCCTTTGCCGGCAGCAGAGCAAGAATGTCTGGACGTGTCAGGGTGGACCGCGCATGAGCAGGGGTTTCTACATAGTACTACTACCACCGCCTGCAGAGGACCTGGCACGGGAGACGAGAACGGGTGGCCATTGAATCGAGATGTTGAACGTCTTCCCTGGTCAGCTTGCAGGGGAACGGGCTGGGAGCCCAGAGTCGACAGCCAGAAGCGGACCAAGAAATTAAAAGCACAGCAGGGCAGTACGGTGCTCCTCCCCACAGGACGCATGAATGAGCCCGCAGCATCACTCACTGTCCTGCTCGTCCCGCCGTCATCCGTGGCAGGCCTCGAAGCAGCCAGCATCTTGACTGACTGACTGGTAGGCACGGTCATTTTCGAGGGAGCATCTCCTTCAACCAAGGATCCCAGGATCCCCTCCTGCACTGCATGCTGCTGCCGCCCCCCTCCAGAACCTACAGGCAGTAGTAGTACCACAGTATTCCTTACCGCCAGCTGGCGAGCCAGTACAGCAGCTGTCAGGCGTGGGATGGGCCAGGGGGTCCAGATCGCAGCAGATGCTACTACCTACATGGTACTTCATATTACATACAACATACGTACATACTACGGTAGTGCCGTAGTATGTACGGTAGTACGGTAGTATGTACGTATGTACAACGGTGACATCACGTTTCCCCGGCAATCAGCAGGCCGGAGTCATCGGGCATGAACAATGGACTTTGCCTTTTGCATGAAGGGTCAACAACAGTCATATGTAAATTATTTTGGGCATGCGGGAGACACGCCACGTCTCCTTCCCACCCCACCTCCACAGACAGTCACCTGTAGAGTCTGGTGCGGATCTCTGCTTAAACGCATAGGTTCCTGTTTTGGGGAGGGGGCTTCTCCTGATCCAGGCGGTCCCCACTATCCGGATGCTGCTACTGACTGGTCTGCCCCGCGCCTGGCCCGAAGTAGTTTGGTACCCCAGAAGCTGGGTGGCTGTTGCTTTTGCTGTTGCTGTCTGTTGCCCTGGCAGCGTCCCACGGCCCTCCCCGAGCCACTGGGCCAAACCCCTGATCCCCTGCACAATCCACTCACCTTCTTACTTACCGCCCAAGGTGGAAGGGGACTACAGCTGCCTTTCTGCGGACGAAGATTTGGGTCCAGGAACCAGCATCGCAGCTAAAACAGGATCCCTCAAGGGCGAGACACACGACACATTCTTTCAGGGACACACCAACCGACGCACGTCCGACTCCTGCGACCGCGCGCAACCACCAGCATTGGCACTGTCTCGAGCTCTTTCAGCAGGGGGGGTCGCGCTTTTGGAGACTGCAAAGAAGAAGAACCGATCTGCTGTTTGCGACCGACCGGTAAGGAAGGGAACCCACTCTGCCAGCTCACCACATCACCGCATCACCGCATCACCGCATCCTTGAGGCTGTCGCCTTGTAGCATTCGCCCTGCCATGCTTATATGGACAACACTGTTGAATATGCCGTCGCCTCCGTACCGTGGACATGACGCGCCGCAAGACCTGGTCAGAGTTCAAGAAGCTAACGAGAAGCATAGCTCACGGCTTCAAGCGACAATCCCTCGCCGACGAACGCACCCTCGCAGAAACCTACTCGACCACCAACGTCTCTTCTGGCCCGATACCCTCCTCCGACACGGTTGTGACGACACGCCACACGATACCCAACATGGCTGACGGAGAGGAAGATTACAGCTCTCTGCCGATCACAGACCGCTGGGTACACAAGGTTCGTCCAGCCTTTCAGGCCCATCGAGATCTCGAGGCTGTTCCGCTCTGCCGAGAGCTAACACATGGCTTCGCCCTCCCCTAGATCTGGAAAGTCCGCAAACAAGCATACGAGGACGCCACAAAACAGTTTGAGCTTACCGCCGGCGAACACGACCCGGCCTTCAAACCATTTCTGTTCGACTCGTCGCTTTGGAAGGGTGCTGTGGCTGACAGCAACGTCGCTGCTCAACAGGACGGCATAGCAGCATACTGCGCTTTCCTGAAATTCGGCAGCAGGGAGCACGGTACGAGGACAAGGGGCGTCACCGTTACGCCCATCTGCGAAAAGGGCCTGCCCTCCACAAGAGCAGCCATCAAGACATCCTCCATCGAGGCGTTGCTATTACTCTGCGAATTGGATGTGCCGGGCCCTGTAATCGAGGAGATCTTGCCAGTGCTCTCCGCCAAGCAACCAAAGACCGTGGCTGCGGTTCTAAATGCCCTAACGACAATTTTCCATAACTTTGGCTGCAAGATCGCGGACCCGAAACCAATCCTCAAAGTCCTTCCCAAGGTCTTTGGCCACGCCGACAAGAATGTGCGAGCCGAGGCGACAAACCTGGCGGTCGAATTTTACAGGTGGCTCAGGGAAGCTATGAAACCAATGTTCTGGGGAGACCTGAAGCCCACACAGCAGTCTGATCTCGAGGCCCAGTTCGAGAAGATTAAGGCAGAAGGTGTCCCAAAGCAGGAGCGTCTGCTAAGGTCACAACAAGCCGCCAAGGAAAAGGCACCGGCTGCCGGGGCGGGCGACGAGGATGACGCAGAGGGCGACGAAGGCGAAGAGCCCGAGGAAATTGATGTTTTCGACCTGGCAGAACCGCAGGACGTACTCAAAGGCATACCAGCTGACTTCTACGACCGCCTCGGATCGGCAAAATGGAAGGATCGCAAGGAAGCCCTGGAGGCCCTATACGCCCTGGTCAACGTGCCCAGGATCAAAGACGGCGACTTTCACGAGGTTAACCGCTCCCTGGCAAAGTCTATGAAGGACGCCAATATTGCATGCGTCACACAGGCGGCCCAGTGTATCGAGCTCCTGGCCAAGGGCCTGCGGAAAGGCTACTCCAGGTATAGGTCGATCGTGATGCAGCCCATCATGGAGCGTTTAAAGGAAAAGAAAGCATCGGTTGCGGATGCGCTTGGTGCCGCCCTCGACCAGGTCTTCATTGCTACAAATCTGACAGACTGCCTTGAGGACATCTTGGCATATTTAGTGCACAAAAACCCACAGGTCAAAGAAGGAACCATGAAGTTCCTTGTACGATGCCTGCGAACCACTAAAGACGTGCCCAGCAAGGCAGAGATCGGCCAGATGGTCGATGCAGCCAAGAAGTTGCTCGCAGAGTCGAGTCCAGCACTTCGAGAAGGTGGCGCGGAGGTTCTTGGGACGATCATGAAGATCATCGGGGAGCGGGCAATGAATCCGCACCTGGAGGGCTTAGATGACATTCGCAAGAGCAAGATCAAGGAGTTTTATGAGACCGCAGAGGTCAAGGCCAAGGAGAAGCCCAAGGCACCACCTCCTGCTGCGAAGCCCCCACCGGGACCTACCAAAAAGGTCGTCAAGAAGGTTGTCAAGAAGGCAGCTGCGGCTCCCGCTGCGGCGCCTCCGCGGGTTGAGACGCCTCCGCCAGCACCACAGCCTGCCGCAAGATCAGGCGCCTCGAAACTTGGTCTGGCCAAGCCCGGAATTGGAGGTCTCAAGGCGCCCCAGAAGAAGCTTGGGCTTGCATCACCGCGCCGCCCAGTTGCAGCTCCTTCGCCCCCGGAAGAGGACTATGCTGAAGAACCGGAACCAGAGGCAGTAGTCTCGCCTCCCCGTCCACGTATTGGCATGGGCAGGGGAGGCCTCGCTGGCCGGTCATTAGCTAAGCCCGCTGCTGCCTCGGCAGCCCTGGCAGCGGCTGCTGAGCCCCCACCTGCACGCTCCGGACTGACGACCTTGGAACGCGCAGAGCTCGAAGAACTGCGTGACGCCAACGAGCGGCTCATGCGGCAGATAGAGGAGCATCGCCATGATCGATCGAAGCTCTTATCTGAGATTCAGGAGCTCAAGAACCAGAACGCAGGTCTCATCGAGGATCACACTCGCGACGTTCTGAGCATCAAGGCGAAGGAGACGCAACTAGTCCGAGCACGTAGTGATGCTGAAGCAGCCGAGGGCACGAACGACAGGCTGCGAAGGGAACTCGACCGCCTGAAGCGAGCTTTGAGCAAGGCCGAGCAGCTGGGGGTACAGCGTGCAGATATGATGAGCCCATCGCCCAACGACATGGGCAGCCCTGTTCGTGGCGATATGGGCGAGGGCATGCCGAGGTCCACCGGCATCGGTCAACGCGCGAGCTATTATAGCAACATGTCCGACGAGAAGGAAAACGGCGACATACCATCCGCGTACGCGAGACATAAGGCTCTCAGTCCGGATCTGGGGCGGTACGCTAATGGCGTCCATGCGAGCGGACGGGCGTCGCCGGCGGTGGGATCGGTTCACACAAGTTTCTCGGATAACAATACGCCTGCAGCTACTGCTGGGAATGGAAATGGGGCTGAGAGCTGGAAGCGCGCAGCCGAGGTGACAAGTCAACTGAAGGCGAGGATTGAGCAGATGAAGGTAAGATGACCAGGATCTTGTGCTCCGATAGTTCGTCGACGGGTTTATGCTGACTTTGCGACAGGCCAAGCAAGGTTTTGCGCGGCAGTAGGTCAATCTGCTCTCTCCGAGCCGTCGTCATCGTTGACATTGGGGCTGCGTGCGCTCGGGTTCGAGGTGCGCTTGGCTTACCCTCATCTCGCGACCCAAATGAAATTCAGCGTGGATCCTAATGGGCATTCACAAAGAATGTGAGGGATCTTGAATGCCGTATGGATGGTTTGGGTACACGGCTAGGAAGGTCGAGCATTTTCAGGGCGTTCGGTCCCTTGGGTGGTAAAGGTTCCGTCAGAGCGTTGTCAACCTTAATTCGTGATTTCCGACGTTCCATACGATACCTGTTATCCTGTTGTTCTGCACACAGTCGGTGTACCTGCGCGTTGTTTCGCGGAAAAAAGATAGATACCACTACTCTGTGCTTTCTTGTTTTACGCAAGGAGAGAGAAATATTACTTCGGATTAAAACAGGCTGGAGCGTCAGTAGGTCAAGTGGCTGGTCCTCTGGCTTGATCTGACAGCGCCTTTACCCTGCCCCTGGTATCCTCTGGGTTTTGGGATGAATTACCTGGGAGTGATCAGATGAGAATCCCAGTCACTGATACATGCCTATCCTTCGGAATTTCTGATCACGTTTCCTTCATCTCGGGCGACACGGGCACCGTCAAGAGCATCACGTACAAGAACATCAGCACCAGCCAGGCCACCGACTACGGCGTCATCATTACCCAGGCCTACGACGGTGACGAGGCCACCACGGGCGTTCCCATCACCGACCTGACGCTGAGCGGCATCACGGGCACAGTGAGCAGCGACGCCACCAACATCTACATCGACTGCAGTAGCACATCGACTGCGGTAGCACTACCTCGTGCGAGAGCTGGACCTGGGACGTCGACGTCACGGGCGGCGGGACGAGCAGCGACTGCGAGAACGTGCCTAGCGGTGCTTCTTGCTAGATGGTGACGCCCCCCGGCCGAGCGATGGCCGAGGGCGGGACGACGGGTTGTGCTTGGAGTTCGCGGGCTCGCTGATAAGCGATGGGCTTGCTTTACTTCTGCAATTTGTAAATATTCTCGGGGACAAAAGCACATAAAGAACTGCTGCAAGGTAACTTCTTTCTCGCCATGCTGGTGCCTGATTTGTTCTGTGGGCTGTGACGTTGATGTTCGAGGCGAGTCAAGGTGGCTCAACACAAGTATACCTGTGTACCGGTCGAACTGCGTTTACATTGAAGATCACGCTAAGATATTGCAGTCCACAGGAAAGGCATGTATCCCCAATGGCATGAATCCTTGTGTCCAGGAAACGGCTACCTCTGTCTCGATCCATCCACGATGTATGGCCGGCCGCCTTGCTTCTGCCCGTCCACGGCCTCCAAACCGCGCTTCTCGCTTTCCGCCATCCCAAACATGGGCATGCAGAAGAAAACACACCAGGCTTCAACGGTTCTTACGTGATTTGTGCTTTTTTTTTTTAAGAACAAAATGACCCGAAGACACGTCCGTATCAACTCGTTTTCTACCTCCGAGTATTTCTCTGGATCAGAGACCTGTCTTGATATGGTTTATGAGGGAGTTGACAGTATTGTGCGTTTCTCACCCCCCGCCCATCCGGAGTCAAGCCCACGGGGCGTCGAGGGGCGTCGGCCGCAGAGTCCCGCGAAACCTCAGAAAACGAGTACGGGGTGGCCGTGTATATCTCATCACTAAGCGCCGATACAGGTGTGCGCGGCATGCTCCTACCACTTACAGAGGGAGTACGCACATACCGAGCGGAACTGTCCTCCCCGGCTACACCCTCGTCGGGAGTCGGGTGGGTTACGGCAGGGAAGTTATGCTGGTATTCGAAATCGCTTCCTGCGGGCAGACCCTCGAGCCAGTGGGATACGTTGCGGGTACCAGATGATGCACTTGGGCTGTCAGGCCTATTACTGTCCACGAGTGTGTCGCTGCGCCAAGAGGGAGGCATAGGTACCTCGTGGACACCGAATGCGGATGCTGTCTGCACAGCATCATAATAGACGGTTGATGGGGCGTTGTGCGTATGTAGCGAGTCGCCTGTGCTCGAGCTGGAAGAGGTGGCAGAAGACACCACCGAACCGACGCCGACAAGCATACTGGCGTCAGCGTCGGGGTCCGC
Organism: Endothia cerciana; assembly: GCA_026119935.1. Taxonomy (NCBI): domain Eukaryota; kingdom Fungi; phylum Ascomycota; class Sordariomycetes; order Diaporthales; family Cryphonectriaceae; genus Endothia; species Endothia cerciana. Next base: position 310,238 of record JALRMH010000015.1, read on the forward strand.
TTCTTGTGAAGGTAGATCTCGCGTGGACGTCTGCCGCGGGGCTGGGCGGTGTTCAGCGTATGGCGATAGCGCGCCTTCGTAGCAGGGAATGTCCAATAATTCCTCCACGTTCACGCGAGGACGCCACAAATCAGCGGGGACTTGATTTCGAGATCGGCTGCCGTATGGTCCATAAGGCCTCGACCGCGATGTACTCAGTGGCAGCTGCTCGGTGGCGCGCCGCCTGAGCTCAGGCGAGCGGGGACGGTATCTCTGGGCCCCTCGGTCTTGTGGAAAGGTGTGGGCTTGACGCCTGAGGGCGAAAGTGTCATGCACAATGTCGCATCGTTGTGGTGAGCGACGCCGGCGATCATGATTCGAGAGCGGCCCAGGAGAGTCGTACGGGAGAGACGAGGACGGCAAATACCGATCGCGTGTATCGATAGGCTGAGCCATTGCATGTGTTCGCTGTGCCTTTGGTCTTTGCCAGCCGCTACGCATGGCCAATATCCCATAGAGTCTCGCTGGTTTTGCAAGGCATAGAGACTCGCGGAGGTCCCCCTCAGAAGTTGGCTGAAGCCACCATATCAGTCTCTTTGGTCTTTTAAGTGGTTCGCAGCGCCACTGCCCATGTCTCGACTGCCTGAGCCTCCGTTGCACTTGTATAAACCCATACGAGGGTAGGTTGTGATCCCCTATGTTCGGCCGAAGTAGGCATGCCTTCAGAATAGTTTCAACATCTCCGAGGCCAAATCTATTGTTCCACAGATGTCAGACGCCTATGCAACCCTGAGTGCGTAGAGTCAAGTGGCTCTCCATGGGCTTCTCTCTCCCAGTGAGTGGGATAATGATATGACTTACTGCAGCCCGTCATGAATATTCTCACTTTCAATGAGAAATCTGAAAGATCTGAACCGGAAAAGCTCTCGAACACCCGGTTGACAGAACGGCGGAGTGGGCTCTAGATGCCAGTATCCAACATGGCGTGGCTGTCCCAACCGTCCTTGAACTAGCTCTTCGTTCCAGGCCATATTCAGAAAGTTCACTACATCGATGCCTCTGATTTTAGAATTCATAGACGAACAACCTGCGCGCCGGATCTCATCAGGCTTGCCTGCCAGGGAGATCGCCCCAGAGCTCTGCCGGTAACTGGGCATCGGACACGTGGAGAATGGCACCTGATGCTCGACGCCAAGCCGGTCGACTCGCCTCCAGAACTGACCCAGCAGGACCTGGTTCAGCCTCTCTTGTACTAGCATCTTTAGTTGGTCGTGCATGCCGATTTGCCTCTGGAAACCTCGTGGCTCCCGTGGTGCAAGACACCTGTGCAATGTACAAGGTGGGGTTTGGTACTTCGTTCTGACCATGGTCGATGAGATTTCTCAGGGGTCTCTGGTTTCTACAGACGAGAAACAGACTGGTGAGCTGACAAAGAGATTGTCAGAGAGCAGTAACAGCAAGAGGCAGGGAAGAATATTGAAACTTAAATACGCTCTCGAAATTCTAGGTCAACGTCCACTGTGCCCATGACAAGCCTCTGTTTGCGTCAGCTCTGCTCAGTCAATCGCTAATTGAATCCCTGTGCAGGCCACGCACGTATCTAAACTAACTGTGACGAGCCGTGTGAGATGACTTGAGGTCTCGTACAGGATCAGCGAGTCCTCAATATTTCTTCTCTACATCCCTCTATTAATTATGATTGGGATATCACATATGAAGCGTATATATATGGTTTTCAGATCCTGACGTGACGATGGTCCCGCTAATGGCCTCCTGATTAGAATGACTTATAACGCTTGTCATATAATATCTCTGAGGGTTTCGAGGCTTAACTATGACTTGGATTTTTGTCCAATCTAATCTGGCCGACCTCTTTGAAGACACTCGATCTCTTTGAAAAGCATAGAAAAAAGCAATAGCAGCCGCAGCTGACATGAAAGCCTGAACGGGCCACAGGATGGAAACCAAAATTTATAACAGAGATATGATTACCAGACGGTTCTGCGTCTCTCTGTTTTGCGACTCTCGGAACTCTCGCAATTTGACCAGGATCCTGTTCAAGACTCTGTTTCTAGATCTAGATCGACGTGTCTTCTTGTAAGTGCATCATTACAGTCTCACGATTATATGCGGACTGGATAAAAGTATCGCCGATTTGGCTCCGGAATGCAAGGCGAAAGTACAGTCGTATTGCAAAGAATGTTTTAGTAAGCACACAAGCGCTATTAGCAAAGGGGCCCGGGCAGCATCGGGAAATCTGGAATCCGCATTTCTAAGCTCTTCTTCAGGATAGATCATGACGTCTTCGAAGTCTTTACAACCTCGAGGCTCTTTCGTCACGGCAACAACATATCTGTCTGAGGAATAAATACATTCGAAGCCCGAGCGATTTTCATGGAAATCCGGGCCTAACCAGGCAAACGTTATTGAAGCAGTACGAAAATGGCGAGCAACGGCCTCAATTTCAACTGCGCCCTTGTCACTGGCGGGGGCGGGGGCATTGGTCGTGCCATGGCTGAATATTTCATTTCAAAGGGCAAAAAAGTCATCATCTGTGGGCGGACAGAGGCGAACCTGATCACAACACACAAAGAAATCCAATGCATAGGCTACTACGTTCTTGACACAGGCGATATCAGCAAAATACCAGACTTCATCGCAAAGGTCACCAAGGAGCACCCAGACCTCGACTGCCTCGTCAACAATGCCGGAGTTCAACGGCCGCTTCAGGTGCTCAAGGACGATCCGGCTGAACTCCTCTCCAAAGCCGACCAGGAAATCAACATCAATATCCGCGGGCCGTTGCACCTTGCCGTGGGACTCCTATCACACTTTAGGTCGAAGCCTGCGGCGATGATCATCAACGTCTCAAGCGTGCTGGGCTTTGTCCCTTACTCCATAATCAACCCAGTCTATAATGGCACGAAGGCCTGGCTGCACTCCTGGAGCATGGCGCTGCGTGTGCAGCTGAAGGATACCAATATCAAGGTCGTCGAAGTCGCCCCGCCGATGGTTGCCACGGACCTCCACCGTGAGCGGGAGGACCCGGACGATAACAAGAAGCATAAAGCTCCTACGACGATGGAGCTGGATGAGTTCATGAAAGAGGTCGCAGAAAAGCTGGAACGGGGTGACGAGACGTTCGCGGCTGGCATGGGGCAGGCAATGGTTGATAAGTGGTTTGAGGCCTACGGGGAAAGGTTCAACCAGGCAACGAAAGGATGGAAATAGATGGATGTTCACCTAGAACGGCCTGGGGTCGGCAGCGAGGAATGTAGTGTATCGAGATAGGGGACCAATCAAAATTTATCATGGACTGCTCATGTGATAATGTCCACGCGGCACTTGTCAAGACAATGTGGTAGCCCATGTCGGGAGAGTCGGTTACCGCAGCCTTGGGAGACGCAGTTTCACATCCCGCTGACTCTTCTACAGGGCTCTTTGCCTCAGAGATTTTTAAGTCGACAGTGTATAGCCTCGACTAAACCCGAGAGCTCTAGGAGCATCCTATATCTCACGGTTTGCGTGCGTTGGAGAGACATGCACAAAGTCGCTGGCATCAGGCTCTTGCAAGATGATCCGGGTAACCTGAATAGCCGTCAAACAACATTCTTCGCATCGTCCTACACTCAAGGCTGCGATGAATGTGACCTCATGAGCCACAGGACATCTTATTAACACCCAGCTGGGCCCACATTTTGGTTGGCGGTGAGTTATATTGGCAAGGCTTGCATCATCACTGAAACAGAAAGGACATGCTGACAAGCCTGGGAGACTGTCATAGAAGAGCCAGCTGGTGTCCAGACCAAGTCCAAGATGTGGCGTGGCTCTTGAGTCACGTCGCAGAGAATACTCATTGGTGTGAAGGAGCACAAGACATGGGGGAGGCGGCTGAAAAATGACTAAGCGCCTCGTTGCATCGATAAGATAAGGATTTACAACTGCTTTGGAACCTCGCCTGCCTGAACATTCGCGCCACCCACGCGTTCGCCCTCTTCAACCGCTATTCCTCCACGCCCTGACCGTCACCATCATGGCATCGACGCGCGCTTTTGACCCGTCAAAGTTCAAGGCCTCGGCAGCAGACTATTCCTCATCCGACTCGGAGGACGAAGACGACGATCTGCAGAAGCCCTCGATTGATCCCCGAGCAGACGACTTCGCGGAGTTCAACCCTCGAAAGCGCCGCAGGACCGGTCGGGATACCAAGGAGAGCGCCGCTCTAGGAGTTTTCGGTTCCGACAGCGAAGATGAGGGGGCCTCGCATCGGTGGAAGCGCAAGAATCTGCGGACCAAGGGCATGAGCTTTGTCTCGTCGGCTAATAATGCGCCAGAGGGCTCGGAGGACGAAGATATGGCGGACGACGACGACGAGGAAGAGGACGGGAAATGGCCAAGTATGAAAGCCAACACGGAGGACGAAGATTCAGAGGAGGAAGAGGAGGCCACGCCCGGTATTGGCCTCGGATTTAAGTCATCCGGGGGTCTGGGCAATGGATGGGCACTCCCTGGCCAGGCTTCAAGTGCACCAGGCGGAGGAGATCCGTTGGGAGGGTTTTCTGCGGGCGGTGCAGCAAAAGGTGGTCGAGCTCCTCTCAAACCCTTCCTCAAGTCTAAGTTCGACGGAAGCAACCCACTCGGTCACGGATTTGTACCCTCCTCAGACAACCAACCCGTGCTCGACACTACGATGGCCGACACGCCGACGAAGCCCCAGGTGGCCCGTCCTAGTGCGTTCTCGACGAAAGGGGGCAAAATAAAAATCAATGCAAGCTCGTTCGGCGCTCGGATGATGGCCAAGATGGGTTACCAAGAGGGACAGGGTTTGGGCGCATCTGGCACGGGTCGGAACATCATCATCGAACAAAACCTTCGTCCTCAGCGTGTTGGCCTGGGTGCCGTGAAGGAGAAGACTGATCATGAGAGGCAGGAGGAGAAGCGGCAAGCCAGAATGCGAGGAGAGGTGGTGATAGACTCCGATGAAGAGAAGAAGAAGGCCGAGCGGAAGAGAAAGAAGGCTCTGGCTGGAGGACTGCAGAGTACCTCTGGAAGCGCCGCGAGCACGCCAAGGAGGCAGCAGAAGCCGAAATATATGACAATGGACGAGGTCAGGAAAGCGGCGCCTGGGCTGAACATCCCGGATGCCTTCACCCCGATCCTGGATTTGACGGGCCCTGGTGGCGCAAAGAAGATGTTGACCTCTTCATCTGGACTGATGACGCCGACTGGAGTAGCCGCTGAAGAAGACGATGGCCTTCAGTCCAAGAAGATGGTCAAGCGCGCCCAGAACGATTTCATGGCCATTCTGGAGGAGTGGCAGGGCCTACAAGAACGCAAAGCATTCGCGGAGCTACAGCTACGACAGGAGCAGGAAGAGCTAGAAGAACTCGAGAAAGGCGTCGAAATTCACCAGCTGCTCGCTGCAATTTTTGACGAACTGCTGCAACTAGAACAGCCAGATGAGGAGGTCCTTTTCAACGGTGGTGACCACACGAGGCAGCGATGGGATCGTGTGTTGGATCTGCTGCGGAAGGCGAATGAGTCCACATCAGACCTGACAGTTCAGTCTGTCAGGAACGAGATGGCCGCGACAGCCGTTTCTGCCCTGCATCCGATCCTGAAGGAAATGATGGAAAATTGGAACCCACTACAGAGTCCAAGAGCTGACTACGCGGCCGACCTCAAATCTATCGGGGGCCTCCTGGGCTTGGAAAATTCTGCAATCATCCCACATGCGCGAGCATCCGCAACCCCCTATGAGAGCATGATGTACAAGGTCTGGCTCCCTCGTGTCTCTCGCTCGGTCCGCGATTGGAACGTCCGGGACTCTGATCCCATGATTGCGGTATACGAGGCCTGGCATCTGGTTTTGCCCGGCTTTGTCAAGACATACTTCCTGGAGCAGGACATTATGAGAAAGTTAGAGGAGGCGATTGCAAAATGGGAACCAAAGCGGAAGAAACATCACAGCCTGCCGCACCTTTGGCTGTTTCCATGGCTCCAACATCTGCCTTATCACCACCTGGACCCGAAGAGCTCCACTGGATTGGTAGCTGACGTGAAGCGGAAATTTAGGCAGCTGGTCGATATCTGGGATTTCGACCGCGGGATGATCCCAGGCTTGAAAGAGTGGAAGAATGTCCTACGCCCTAGCAAGGCAAATGACCAGTGGAAACCGCTCGTCATGAACCACATTTTGCCCAGCATGGCGCGCTACCTGCGCCAGAACTTCGACGTTCAGCCCAGCGACCAGGAGCCTTACCTCCAAGTCTTGACGGGGGTGCTGGATTGGCGTCACATTGTATCACCCACTATGGTGGCAGAGGTTATTGTCGCAGAAGTCTTCCCGAAGTGGCATGGGATTCTCTACCAATGGCTTGTCGACGAGGACGTCAGCTACGAGGACATTGCCCAGTGGTGCGAATGGTGGCATGATGCCAATGGGCCGTTCCCAGCTGAGATCAGAGATACGGTCTCAGTCGCTTCAGAATTCGAGAAGGGTCTACGCACCATCGAGCGTGCGCTAGACCTATTCGATCTCGGCGAGGATCCGAAGGCTGCCCTGGCGCTGCCTACAAGCGGCCCTGCCTTTGCGCAGCAGTCAACGAACGGGCACCACCAACATTCACAACACCACCACCACCACCGCCATTCTCATCGCCAGCAAAAGGATTCCACCGCCACTAACATAGACGCAGAACCTCGCTCTCTCCGGCACGTGATCGAGGATTGGTGCCAGGAGAACGACCTGCAGTTCATCCCTGAGCGTAAACAACATCACAGTGAGGGTCCATTATACAGGATTACCGCCCGCGGAGATGGGAAGGGTGGTAAGCTCGGATACTTCAAAGGTGATAAGCTGTGCCTGCTTGTCAGGCATGGCGTCGAGGAGATTGGCGAGTCGGAGCGTGACTTGGAGAGGCTCGTGACGCTTGTGATGTAGGCTATAGGTCATGAGATCATAAGTGGACTTCCCCAAGCAACTTCAGAACACGCAGAACATGGTGAAGATGCAGCTCGTGTGCAGCGTCCTCATGACTGACACCAGTGGTAAGCTGAGCGGCGGAGTGGCGGTGCGGAGCAGAGCATTTCGTTTGGATGCGAAGAAAAGCATCAAGGAGATGCTGGAAGACGTAAGCCCGAGCCAAGCAGCCTGAACGGAAACGTATCACATACGGTCCGATAACACCTTTCCCTAGCAACAAGCCTCTTCGCTGACTGCAACTCGTATAAGCTTCCGTGCTCGTGTTCTCTTAGCATTGTCCGTGTGGCAATCTGACAGCATCGGAAGTCGGTGCGCTGACTGTATTCAGCCCGGCCTGCAGGCTTCATACGGACGAGTCAAGTAATCGGCATCTAGCTGTTAACGCTCGGCATCTTTTGCTTTCTGTACTGGGCTCCCTCTGTTGTGGCACGTCCCGATATTCCTGACCAAAAGTCACGCCAGCCAGCAGCAGCCGCGTTGAATACTGGTCACCCGTTTGATGCGTTGTAGCCGGGCATGTGCATGAAACTGTCGACTTGGCCAAGAATTCCACGTACGATGTCTCTGCCGCAGCACAGGCAGAGACATCGTGCAGCCGCAAGACCCGGAGGGAGCGTAGTCAACTTGCCTAGCAAACCGGAATCGTCAATCACTTCCGGAAACCTTATTACCCCAGATGTGGCATATAAGCACTACTTACGCCTTGGCTGGCCCCGGCTAGCCCGGGTCGGTGCCCCTTTGGTCGGCTCAACTCTAGATCAGCTGTTGCTGACGATGTTCGTATTTTGACCATATTCTCAACGATGGTTGACGTATCGTGCGGACCTCTTGATCGAATGTAGTTATTTCGGATCAAAGGGAGGAGACGTTAGGGATTGATGGGAAGACGACAGCAGTTGAGTTCGGGAGCCTTTCGCGCGAGATCAGTCGAATCTAGCCCTGGGGACAAAGGAGACTTGAATTACTGGACTCCCAAGGATTTAAGCTTGGCATATGCTTAATCGAGGCAAGCCGCTGCCGTAGGGCTGAGGTAACGGGGAACCGACTCCCGATTCCTGGGGAAGTTCTTTGTTCTACTCAGCCACATGTCGGCCGGGTGGATGTCACGTAGCATAGCGGGACAGGAGAGCGTCTATAGGCTAGACAAAGCCTAGTCTCTCACTTGGCGATATACGTGTGCACGAGAATCAGCTTCTGCTTGGCTCATAGCGCTGATGTTCCCTGTCAGGTCGGTCGTATGCCGGCGAAGGGCAGCGTGAGGCGTCGGGGTGGATTGTCCCTCAGCCTCGCCCGAACCATCCATGTGACCTGATGGAAACGAGCCTCGAGGAAATGCTTACCGAGATGCTAGACGTGGTGGGTGTCTAGAGGAGTATAAGAAGAGGACGTGAGGACCGTCGAGATGGGCCTTTGACATCGACATCATCACTCACTCGGATCATTAAAAGCACATTGCCTCTACACTACCAAAGCATCCAGCTCGCTTAATACATATCATTCTTCTCCCTCCCCAAATATTCAACATGCAGTTCACCACCGCCGTCCTCGCCCTCGCCGCCGCCGTCTCTGCGGCTCCCAACCTGTCCGCCCGCGGCGAATGCACCTTCGGGCAGTATGAGTGCTCCCGGGACGGTCTGTCCATCAAGCAGTGCGACATCAGCGGTAACTGGGTCGTAAGTACACACCCTCAACCACCTTTGTTCCCTCCTGATCGCTAATCATTTGCGTCCACAGGAGGTTGGAGCCTGCCCCGCGGGCGACTACTGCGGCTACTCTGACCAGAACGACCTGCCGTACTGCTTCGGCCCCAACAAGAAGGAGAAGCGCGGCGGATCCCCCCCATACTGCAGCACTCCCGGCACATATTCCTGCACTGCTGATCACAGTGGCATCGACGTATGCAACTCGCAGAACCAGCTGGTGCTGAACGGCTTGTGCCCGCCCGCCTCGCACTGTGAGCCGCTCGCGTCGGCCAACTACACCCCCTTCTGCGTTTCGAACTAGATAGATATCTACCGGAGGGGCTCTGAGTGAGATGATGAGAAGGCCTCGTTTATCACGGTGGGAAACGGTCTAATCTGTGAGGCTTTGTAGAGTGGAGCAGTATTAGTGGCGGCTTCCGGCTTCATCACCGTCGCTCATCTTAGCAATACACTCTTATTCAACTCAGGACAAGTCACATGCAGCTGATACCATCTCTGGGCCTTCGGATGGATTCTCCTACTTAATATAAAGTAAGAAAGAACAAAGGTAAGATCCCCGGGGAATAGCTGAGTGACACACAAAACACCATCGATCTTAGCCCCGTCACCGAGCTATGTCTCAGAATCTATGAATGATGACAAGCAGTCTTCCGATACCTGGGTCCCCAAGTTCGAGAGGCTGAGTCTGTTAGCCAGTATTATCACTTACACCAAATGCGACCACAGCTCACAGTATCCTCCCCGCCCCCCCCCCCTCCCCCCACTAAACTACTGTTCTGGGTGCTCTAAGCAGGTAGACCACTCAATAATGTAGTATTGCTCGTCACTTTTGACGAGATGCTCCCGTCCACGCATCTCTGCGAGAGAAGCTCCTAAGAATCGTGTCAGCCGCCATATCACACCACCCCTTCAGATTAACTTCAAAGAGTGATACTGAGTGAGGGCTATGCAGGAGAAAATATACGTTCCAGGAGAGCCTTAAATTAAGTCACGCTAACCACAGATAGCCGAGCAGTGATTATCAGGATTTATTGTACGTTTCAGGCCCCACCAGGTTCCCTGTATCAAGAGCTGCTCATATCGAAGACGGGTGAGAAGTCACATAATAACATCTCGTATATTTAAACTGTCTGCACAAAGAAACAAATGTACATCAATTGGTCAGGAGAGAGTAGAACACGTTACGTCAAGTTCAAGACCGTCTAATGTAAGTATCTTCGTAATGTTAGGCCTAGCAAGGAAATGCAATCTAGCCCGATGAGCTGATTTCTACAGTATCTACGTGGACGACGCTCCTTTCGATGGTCCTGCTGTCATCTTGAGATGTGATATCGAACGAGCAGCTGGTATGTCGAGTCCCCAATATTCCACCTTGGTACTCCTAAAAACGGGTTCACTTAGGCTAATAGGCTCGCTCACTCTTTTGTCAGGCGCAGGCTCGTGTGGGGTTTCAGCCACTTGAAGACTTCCCGTGTCCTGTGTAGATCTCCTCCCCCTTCCTTCCCCACTCCCTAGAGTACTGGTTGATTGCGTTGCTTTTCTCCTAGATGCGGGAGCGTGACCCCGTCATCGGGTGGTCACTAGAAGTGTACATGGTTTCAAGCCTCGATCGATAAACCCACTCGTCACCATGAGCACACAGGCTATCCGGGCACTGGAGCATCTCGAGAAACATGCCAAGACGACCGTCAAGGTCTCGGCCCTCCACGGGGGCACGTTTACTCTGCCATTGAACCTCTTCATCCAAGACGCCTCGAAGGCAGACCGCAGCCTCGTTCCGTCTCTGGCCTTCCTCCTTGTGCATCAGGATTCCGGCAGCGATCCAACAAACATTCTGTTCGACCTGGGGCTCCGCCGAAATACTGAAGACTATATTACACCTATTAAGGACCACTTATGCACGAGACAGCCCATGGGCGCATCACCAGACGTCCGACAGAGTCTCGTCGATGGTGGTGTGCGGCCCTTGGATATCTCTCACGTTATCATCAGCCATGTCCATTGGGATCACACCGGGACGCCAGCTGATTACCCGCAGGCTCAGTTCTGGGTCGGGAGCGGGGCCCTGGACGTCCTCAAGGACGGACTGGGTGGACGACTGGGACATCAGCACTTTGAGAGCAGCCTCTTCGGCGGGCTGAATGCGAGGGAGTTCTCCAGCCCTCGTGTAGACGACCACTACCGTGAAGGCGAAGGGAGCGGCTGGGAGAAGATCGGTGACTTCTGGATGTACGACTTCATCGGCGACGGGTCGGCCTATGTGGTGGACGCCCCAGGACACCTGCCGGGACACATCAATCTCGTGGTGCGCGTTGGGGAAAAGAGGTGGATCTACCTCGTGGGAGACGCCTGTCATGACCGACGCCTTCTGACCGGCGAGAAGGCGATTGCAGAGTGGATAGATCCCGAGGGACGCTTCTGTTGTATTCATACGAACAGGAAAGAGGCGGAGGATACTCTCGCCAGGATTCGAGATCTCCAGGCTGCAGCGGAGGAGATGGGGTTCCATCTCGAGGTGATTCTTGCACACGGGATGGACTGGGCAGCGGCTCACCCCGGAGCATTCTTACCTGGTACAATTTGAATTTGAGCTCAGAGTGAGGACTTTTAACCCGCCGAGCTGGCACCAGTGTGAGGAGATGCGATGAGGAGATGATCTAGGAAGATGTTGATCTCCACCGAGCCGTCTACTGTAATGTATCGTTCAACAAGAGTAGGTGCCTTATATGTCGAAAAGGTATGCACTAAAGACCCGATCACGACCTGCAAGCACACAAAAGTACTGGGCATGAGCGTTTTATTGCAGACTCAACCTGATCATATTAGGTTGTTCGAATGAAGCCGTCTTGAGAGAATTTGCTAGGAAGGTCGTAAAGAGAGATGCCCATCTGCACGATAGATGGAAAAGAAACTCTCTAGTTTAGTGGGACGAGCAGTATAAGAAGTTTCTCAATGTCTACCATAGCCTCATAAGGACATATACATAATCACAAGAGAGACATTCAGTCTCCGCACAGCATAAACCGAGCACAACACAGCCGCCGCCTGCTTCACAGCACCTAGCATTTGTAGATAGGGAAAGCGAGTACCGATGCCACGCACGGCTACCAGCGCGTGCGGAGATGCTTAGAGAACAGGCGGGGAAAGCTGAGATTGACTAAATGGGGGAATACTGACGAGTGCGGGCAATATATTGTATTGCCCGCGTGAGGTCATTATTCGGCATTGGAAGTGCTGTCCGACCAGATTCTCCAAAGGGCGATGCTCCTCCGCCACCACTTCACAACCGCCCGAGATCTGGATGAGACGTGCCGTGCCCTTTACTCATTCCTTGCACAAATTGAATCGAGCTGATTTTGGTACTGCCACCCTCTTACAGTTAATCTCTAGGTTGCGGGTCAAACACGGTTCAAGATGAATCAAGAGCCAATGCTCGCCGGCTTCGTCGGCCTGGGGACTATGGGCTTCCCCATGGCGAGTAACCTGATATCTAAGTTGCCCAGTGGATCCAAGATGTTTGTATATGATATCTCTACGGATGCCGTGAGCAAGTTCAAGGCACAGCACCCCGAGTCTGTGGTTCCATGCGGCTCATCGAAGGACGTCACGGAGAATGCAGTAAGCCTGGCACTGTCTCGAAAGCTCTGCGTCAGACAAGGATAAAGGGAGCGAGATCTGACAACATCAGACTACCATCTTCACCATGGTCCCCGAAGGCTCCCACGTTCGTACCGCATTTCTAGACGAGGAGAATGGGATACTCGCAGCCAAGCCGGCACCCAGAACCCTCATCGACTGTTCCACCATCGACAGGGAGACGTCGCTGGCCGTGTTCGGGGAGGTGCGGGAGAGGCACCCGGAGGCCTCGTTCTTCGACGCCCCGGTGTCCGGCGGGGAGATCGGGGCGCGGAAGGCGACCCTCACGTTCATGGTGGGCTGCGCTGAGGACGACGGGCGGTTCCCGCCCCTGCGGGGGGTGCTCGGCCTCATGGGCAGCAACGTCATCGCCTGCGGCGGCGTCTCGCTCGGCGTGACGGCGAAGCTGACCAACAACTACTGCTCGGCGATGATCTCGCTGGCCACGGCGGAGGCCATGAACCTCGGCATGCGGGCCGGCATGGACCCGCGCCTCATACAGCGCATCTTCTCCAAGAGCACCGCGCAGTCCACCATGTGCGACAAGTGGAACCCGGTCCCGGGCGTGTGCCCGGAGGCGCCGTCGAGTGACGGGTACAGGGGGGGTTTCAAGATTCAGCTGATGCGCAAGGACGTCGGGCTTGCGGTGCGGGTCGCGGAGGATGTCGGGGCGAGGCTGCTGCTGGCTGACTGTGGCCTCAAGGCGTACATAGAAGCGAGTGCGGATCCGAGGTGTAAAGACTTGGACTCTAGAGTGATATACCGTTTTATAGGCGGAGATGAGGACTGGGAGAAGAAGGACAAGTGATGTTTTCTCCTCCTCAGGGCAGAACTCTGTCGAATAATCCAAATAGCCCCCGTATATTACGTATTGCTTAACGGAGACCTCTCGTCCTAATGCGCCTTGGACCCATCCTTACGCTGGCATCATTTTCTTCTCCGGCATACGTGTTTGCGTAGTCTGTAGTGAGAACTCGTTCTTGCCCTTGAAGCCTGAAGCACTGCCGTTCCCCCAAATCAATTATGAGGACTGCCGAGCTCCGTACCAGCTCTGCATGCCCCTGTGAGGGGATCGGACTGCAGACTTCAGTCCGCCAGAGGAAATGCGGAGTCGGTCCTGGAGTGGAGGGCTATAAGTAAGAGCGCCGGGAGGTATCAAGGCAGGATAGAAGTTCTGCTGCCCAGCTCTACCACGACTTGGCTACTGATTAGTCTCACAAACGTGCCGTCCGGGGCCGTGATATACCAGTAAACAGTCAATTTGCTCCAAGCCATCTCAAGTTCCACCTCCCCCCTGGCGCATGCAATCAAGCAACATGAGCTCCTCCAGTGACACCGCCGACGCCGCGAGGGTCGCCGACGCGCACAAGACCATCTTCGAAGAAGGGCTCAGGCTGCGCCGTGAGGTCAACGGGGCCGCCTACGTCGACAACGCCCTCACGAACAACATCTCGGACTTCAACAGGCCGATGCAGGAGCTGGTGACCGAGGCGTGCTGGGGCTCCGTCTGGACGCGCGATGGCCTGGAGAGGAAGTTCAGGTCGCTGCTGAACATCGGCATGCTCGTCGCGCTCAACAGGTCGACGGAGCTGGCGACGCACGTGAAGGGCGCCATCACCAACGGGGCTACCGAGGCCGAGATCAGGGAGACGCTGCTGCAGGCCGCGATCTACTGTGGCATGCCGGCCGGCCTGGAGGGGTTCAGGGTCGCGGAGAGGGTGATCGGTGCGGCGAAGGAGGAAAGGGGCAGGAAGCTGAACTGAGAGCCGGCTGTCGAGGCCATGATGCAGTTATGTATTCGTGAATCTGAAGATCAGGGAACTCCATCACGCTCGGCGCAGTGAGGATGAGAAGAACACAACGCAACCCATGTCGCCTTCCGAAGGCAAGCAACGGGTCTTGTGTGCAAGTTACTGCCACCTGCACCACCCGAACCATGGCTGGGCCGATGAGATACCAAGTGCTGTATACGTCACGACATTTCCCACCTCTGTAGATAGGGCGGGACGGGATTTTGAGAATAGTAGTTCTGTGGCATCCAATTCATCTCTACAGGTGTCCCTTCCATCGGGCAAAATCGTCGACTGGCCATCTATTCTATTACTTTTATCTTTTCTCGGCGAGCCCGTCTAGGGTTTTATCTCATTCTTCAACTTCTGTCCGGCCAAAAACCTCCTCAGGTTCTCGGTGATCAGGGCCTCGGCGCCCTGTGGCCTGCCACCTGCGCCATGGGGGCTGACCACGCAGTTCTTGACCTTCCAGAGCTTCGAGTCGCTCGGCAGCGGCTCCTTGTCGAAGACGTCCAGCGCGGCACCGCCGATCTCCTCCTTGGACAGGGCGCTGTACAACGCCTCCTCGTCGATGCAGGTACCCCGGCCCACGTTGACCACCCACGCATGCCTCGGCAGCATGGCCAGCCCCTCCTTGTTGAGGGCATGCCTGGTGCTCGCGTCGCCGGGCAGGATCATCACCAGCGCATCCGTCGTCTTGAGCACCTCGGGGAGCTGGTCCTCGCCGAAGACCTCATACCCGTCCCTGACGCCGGGTTTCCTCGCGACGCCCCGCACGGTAGCCCCCAGGGAGACCAGCCAGGGCGCCAGCTTCTTTGCGATGTTGCCGAAACCCCAGATGGTGACGGTGGCGTCCCGCAGCGTGGTGAACCGGTCCTTGGGCCTGTCGGGCTGAGGCCCGCCCAGATGCTGGGGCCACTCGGCCCGGAGCTGGTAGTCACGCATCTCATAGAAGCGGCGGGCGGCGTTGAGGAGCAGGCCCAGGGTGTGCTCCGCGACGGTGTGGTCGTGCAGGCCCGAGCCGGTGCAGATAACGACCGTGGAGGGGTCGAAGCCGGCGGCGAAGACGTCGTTGGGCCCCGCGGCGCAGGACTGGATCCATTTGAGGTTCTTCAAGCGCTTGGCCGCGTCGGAGAGGTTGGCGGCGGAGTTGGTCCAGGTCACGAGGAACTCGGCGTCGATGAGGTCCTCGGGGATGGGCTCCTTGACGTTGTACGGGTGGATGGTCACGGGGAAGCCCTCGATGGACTTGATGTCGAGGACGAGCGACTTGTTGCAGGACTCGGGGGTGGGCACGAGGAGCTTCATCTTGGCTGACGGCGGGTGGCTGCTCTGGGAGGAGGAGGAGGAGGAGGAGGAGGAGGAGGGTGGGATTGAAGCAGGACAGTGGGGGGGCGCGAAGGAAATGGGAGAGAAGGCTGGTTACAAGAAGTTGAACTGATCGTGAGACCCAATGTGAGGAATGAAAATCTCTTTGTAGCGCCAAACTTTTACCAAGGGACAAAACCGCGTTATAAAAGTTGATGTCATGGAGGGGTAACGACGCGGGGGCTCAGCGTACCGGCACGGGGAGGTTTGATGCCGATGTTCGGCCTATTCCGGCAAGCGATCGCGAGGCTCAATTCGGCGAAAGTTTCCCCTCCACACTGAACATCCAGACTAGACTAGTCACCTTCGGCCTATTCTACAACGAATATGTGTGAGTAAAACTGAAAAATGAAAAGAAGACTGAATCACCTCACTACGGGCTTCGTAATTATTGTCCACGATTCCCACGCCCCATGACCTTCCATCGAAATGAAATTATTTACTGCCCCCAAGAGTCATAGAGATAGTTGTACCCTGTCCTCGCTCAATAGCCGACGGCAAGGTTTCGCAAAAAATGCGTTCTAGTCACAGCCTTCCTGTGTGAGGCCTGAGCTAACGACCCTCCTCGACATCTTGACGAGGTGGCGGCATGCCACATGCCCAGCTAGTAGCCACGCAAAAGAAACACGGTAGGGCCGGACGAAAAGACCTGGGTTGCCGCATTGGAGCGCATCGCCTTTCTCAGTCGACAACTTAAGCCAGCCAACTATACTCTCGGGATCAGGTTGCAAGTCTTCAGGATTGGGTGCTTAAACAGCATGAAACTCGCAGTCGTCACAGCCCCGGCTATAGGTAAGATCTCTTATGGGCAATATGTGTGTACTTTGATTGGTTGGCAAAGAAGAGTCTCGCCGAACCATAACACTCTATTTTCCAAGTTATGATAGGCATTTTCCTATCTGCATAAACAAATGCATGATTAGAAGAGGACCGGAAGATCTAGGCTCAAAATCGACCTGTAAACACGTGGTGGGGACCACAATGGAAGTATCGGTCCTCGAGGCTGTTGGGAATTGCAGATCAGCATTCTTCAAACGTTGCATAGTACGAGAAAGTCTAAGCCACAGAAATCTGACAAAATGTATCTGAGCTTACACATATTATATGCTCGTCCAGATCCACCTATTTCCACAGAAAAGTGAATTATGGGAAGCTGGAGGTGTGGCTTCATTCTGTTCTACAAGCTGTTCCGAGTTTGGTGCGGCAACTAACTGAAATGATGTGCTCGGAGGAAAAGAGCAAAATGTGGCAAGACAACGTGAAAACATTCCAGTCAAGGCCTCGAGGTCTCTAAATGTAAGCCTTAAAAAAGCTCAATGCTTAGCCAAGCTGCTCCTAGGTTTTTTTTAGTAAACATCAAGACCTGGTCTTACATTGGTGACAAAGTCTCCAGGCATATGAGAAAAATTCGCCTGGAAATGGAATGCTGCGTACCAATATTCGAGGCCACTGATTTTCCCTAGGAAATAATATCGCGGCATGCGTCGGCTCTTGGCCATCTCAGGGGTCGTTTTGCAGGCATAAAACTTTAGATTCTTCAGGCTATGAAGTTAATACGTCCAGACAAAATTTTGTATACACCAACCACTCCGCCCCTCGTCTCTTCTGTTTCTCGTTCCTTCCTTTCTATTCCTCACCGGGTATATTGCCAGTTACAAACAGCGTTTATCTACGGCTCGCACAGCACCGCCAGGGAGGCATCATGCATCCACTGAACTGTACATCATGCAGGCTTCATCCATTATCTTGTCCCTCCTCACAGACGTGTCGGTAAAAAACCTCCTCCTACCTCTTTACGACTACCCAACGAACCGTGGGGCCGCAGGGGACACCGTCTATGCTGCCATCGCCGCGAAGCCAAGTCTCGATTTCCAAGTCATCCTCAACTGCAAGGACGGACCTGGCGGGAATGTCACGAGCTACAACAAGGACTGGAGAGCGGCTGTGGCCACGTTAAATTCATATCCCAACATCCAAACCTTGGGCTACGTGCACACATCATACGGTTCGCGGACCCGTGGATGTCCTGACCGACATTCTGCACTGGGGGGAATGGAACGCGTATGACAGATCTGACATCTCCGTGAACGGTATCTCCTTCGATGAAGTCCCTGCGGGCTGGAATGGGGATGGTGGCCCAAATAACGTGCTATATGTGGCGACCATCACCGACTTTGGGGGGGGGGGGTAGACGACAGTAGGCTCCATACAAAGCTGTTGAGAAGAAAGAGGGGTCACCTGCAGATAAACCCAAAACTGACAAGATGTGTTAGGGAGAGCATAGTATATTAAGCGCTGAAGGCAAGAGAAGAAATATCTCTGATACCAACAACGTCGGCGAGATCTACTATAGTACAGTATCTGGTCCTGCCCCCTACCCCCAATACCCTGGGGCTGAAGTATTTCATGTCGTATACCGCCCCATCCAGCATAAGGTCTTTACCCTTCAGATACGTGCCAGACCTCTTCTGAATAATCTTGTAGGTCTGAAATGCTGAACACAATATCTCCTTCTCCCGGACCCGGATCTCTAAAAAAAAAGAGAAGCCGAAAGCTCAGTACCAATGTGCTTCTAGAAAACATTGTATAATAGCGGTATTGTCCTGGTATCCTGAGTAATTGTGATTGTTTGCTGTAATCTTGGTGCTAGCATCTGAGTTGAAGCTGCTCGAGTTGTTGTTGCTCCTTGCTGGGGACTTGGTGGAGATTCTTCCCCATCTTTCAAGAAGAATCTGACGGTGAAGGCGATCAAATTTGGTGGCAATCGGAATTTTGACATCGTGACTAGAAGCTTGAAACCACCAGTACATATTATACTGGAGTTGTGCTAATGATTCAGAAAATCCTGATTCAATAACTAATGTCAGCCAGGCATAAGGCTTTCCTTGGGCTGGTTTAGGACTGCCTGTAGCATCACCTTCGCCACTATTATCACCATCACCACTAGGATGGTTTTTCCGAAATCTTATAGCAGCTTTGTCCAACTAGCTTTTGTGTAAACTTATTGAATAAAGTTGAAACAATGTCTGTAAAGCTGAGTATGAAGAGTTTCATGTATTGCAGTCGGGATACTGATGATGAAGATCTTTGTATAAGAGTGATATTGTCGTAGTCGGAATTTGCGACGATGAGCCTCTCTGAGTTTCCTAATTGTGAGGAGATCTTGAAGGGAAACATCTATAACCATCAAAAAATCTCCTGAAACGCGATTGATTTGATCGAAAAGTTCCTCAAGAGTTGTGAATGGCATTTGGAGATCCTCAGGATCGAAGAGTGGTGTAGGCCTGGTTGTCATAGATAGCGACATGGATGCTGATGTTGATGTTGATGCTGGTGAGGTTGATCTGAGTTAGGGTGGGTATTGAAAGCTTCTTGATGCTATAGTGATGGTTGTTGTGCAGGATGGATAGTTGTGCATGGTTGTGACGAGCAGGCGCGAGCGATGGTTGAATAAAACAGCTTGTATTGTGCTGCTCCTATTGTATGAAAGAGAAAAGGAAGGAAGGCGCTCGATATATATAGACAGAGTGCTGTAGAAGTGGGTCTCTGGTGGCCAACCAGAGGCCCCTGCTCGCGACAAGGGTGGATTGTTATATAAGATGGATATAGTGTAGGATGGATGTCGTGTAGGATAGATGTCGTGTAGGATGGATGTCGTGTAGGATAGATGTCGTGTAGGATGGATGTCTTGTAGGATGGATGTTATATAGGATGGATGTTGTGCAGGATAAAATAGATATTATGCAGGATAAATCTTGTGCAAGATGGATTATTGTATAAGATAGATTTCATATAAGATGAATCTTATATAAAATAAATTATTATCTAAGATAGATCTTATGCAAGATAGATGTCGTGCAAGATAGATGTCGTGCAGGATAGATATCATGTATAATAGATGTTGTGTAAGATAGATATCATGTAGGATAGATGTCATGTATAATAGATGTCGTGTAGGATGGATGTTGTGCAGGATGGATGTCGTGCAGGATGGATTGTTGTGCGGTATGGGTGTGCGGGTGTGCAGGAGTGAGATAAATTATATAACCATAAGTGAGCCAAGGAGCAGGCTCGAAAGAGAGGGAAGGCGCTGTGCGAAAGACAAAGGAGGACAGTCATCGGGCCTGTGGTCTCTGTGTGTGCGTGCTTTGTACTGGTTCGGATCCATCCCCCTGTCCCCGTAATGTCGTCGTTGACCAGCTTGCGCATGCCGTCGCTAGGTGGAGGGCAGGCTGGTTGCGCTGCCGAATTGCGGCTGCTGCTCGTACGGATCCCGGACGAGCTGGCGGGATTCTGGGACAAGCCCGCGAGTGTCGTACTGCGACGGCAAACTAGCCCGCGGCAGACACTCTCAGCCAGGAAGCCGGCCAGCAAAAGCATCACCTTTCCTCGAGCGCATTTTCCTTGGACACAGCACAGCAGGACCGGGTAGCCCCGCAGGTAGCACGCCGTTCACGGATATAGATGAAGACGACGCAAGTTTGGCTAAAATCTCTGCCGCTGAAGATTGCAGTTTCTGAGTTGAGCTGAATGATTTCTGCGTTATGGTTCGACGGCGGGATCTCGCCGCAATGGACGCGCTTCTCTGTTACCTAGAATTCCAGGAAGCACATCATTAGGGAGGGGCATGGGAGGTGGAACAAGAGGAAGCACTGATATTTTCCTATGGACGGGTCAATAAGCCCCAGCCCTCTTTGTCCAAGCGGGCATGGAACTCAGCCCTGGATCCTTCATGCCCGACTGGATCACCGCGTCCGGCACCAGCTGCAGGCCACCGAGCTTGGCACCGCCTGCCTCCTGTGACCACAGCGTAATGGCGACAAAGTTGGTGCCGGCATAGTTCAGGATACCTTGAGGGACTGGGAAGCTTGTCTGCGGACCCAAATTGTTGACTAGAGCCACGTTAGCATAATCATCACGCGATGGTGTTAGGCTACACATGGCCGACGGGAGGGTATCTTACTATACTTCCCAAACTGGTACCCGTTCACGAACAACTGCACCCTGTAGTCCGCTGGACTATCACCTCCAGTCCAATTTGCAAACACGAAGTCCATGGGCACGTCCCAGCCCGTAGGGATGTCCAAATCGAAGCTTGTTGCGAAAAAGCCTATTCCGGCTCCTTCGATCCCGTCAGCAACTGGATCTTTGCTCTCCCAGTCCTGGCTCGGCGGCGAAGGGAGATGGTAGCCCTGTCTCTCCGCAAACATGCCGCCTTCATTCAGAGGTCCACGAGCCTGGTCAGCATAGTGCTCCCCGCCCAGGTTCCCGGTCACCCTCCACGTGACGTCGCCCTTCAGATGTCCAGAGAGCGCGTAGTCTAGGATGCCCCGCGGCGTCTTCATCGTGTCATGCCCGGGCGTCCAGTTCGTCTCCTCGCCCATGTGATCTATCAAAACCGTAATGACATAGTTCATTCCCTTGACCAGTGCGTCGGCAGGGATAGTCAGTGTCTGGTTGACTCCTACCGGCACACCAGCGCCGTTGAACGAGCCGAGATAAGTAGAGTTGACCCAGACCGAGTGTCCGAATCCTGAACCGCCTTGTGTCTCGAGGTACATGGAGGACTCCTTACCGTTGGCGGTGAAGTGTCCGTGGTAGATCAGTGAGCCGGTATGGTACCCATAGTCTCCAGCGACGAGAGAGATTGGTGTCTTGAGGGTGAAGACTGTGCCCCAATCGTCGCGAGCATCGTTAGTGGTGTAGTTGTGGTTCGCATTGGTCCACGCGGAGTCATCGTACGAGGGCTCAATCTCGGGGAGTGAGTTGACGTATTTCCAGTCGAGAGATGAGAGGTCGGTGATACTGATGGTCGGCGGCGCATATTTCAGCGTCGCCGACAGTCGGCCGTTTGCAGACTCGGCGCCGGACACCTTCACACCATTGAAGTAGAGATCATTGGAGCCCGGGAGATCCGTAATGATTTCTAGCGTCGTGGTCGCGTTCAGATCACCAGTCAGGTAGAGTGAAGTCCCAACCTTAGATGCTGTGCGAAGGAGGTACCCACCATTTGCAATAATGGTGTCTTTTATCTGTGAAGTGTAGTTGGCGATCGGCGACGCCGCCTCGAGCTCCAGTACCCAGTAGTTGAAAGCATCATTCCTCCATAACAGGTATACGTCGAGGTTGCTTCCATAATGCAGTACCTTTCTCTCCTCTGTGACCTCCCACTGCACAACGCTCGTGGATCCCACAGTCTGGATCTTGACCGTGCTGCTGTCACCCTCGACCGTGGGCTTGCCCAGCTTCGAAGGGAAGGCAAACTCGTGCATCTCACCGGCTAGTCCGTACAGCAGCAGGACCGCCTTCTCCCCACTGGCGCCGTGGGTATAGATGTCTGAGGATGAATATATCAGGTTATAACCACCGACATCGTAGTCTGTGACCTGGACTTTCGAGTCCCTTCCGTCGAGGGTCAGCGTTCCGCCAAGCTGAGGAATGGTCACATTACCAGCACTAGTAGGGACGGTGAGGGTGTACGGAGTCGAATCGAGGGAAGTGTAATCGGAATGTCGAGTCACGTAAAAGTTTGTCACATTGCCAAAGATCGGCGTGGTTGAGATGTCCGGTGTGCTGACGTAGGAGATGTTGGTGAGGTTGCCGGGCGTGGCTGTCAGATAAGCCGGGGACGCCTTGATGAACTGAGCAATGAGTTTTGCCTCAGGGTACTTCTCGCGGAAGATTGTGCGATCCTCTTTGATGACCGCTCCATAGTCGTAGGAGGTGTAAGCACCGGGCTCTCCCAGATTTCCCCAGTTCGTACCCCCGTAGGTCTGAAAATTTTGGTCTAGTTAGATGAGGCAAGACTCGCACGAGCAGTTTTGGCCACATACCATGTAGAGGTTGAAAATGTCGATTCCGAAACCGAAGTTATTCTTGTAGAATACCCTTTCGGCCTCCGGCCCTATAAAAGCGGCGCATTGATCGAGGTCCCAAGAGCCACCCCAGTAGGCGATCGCACCACCCTGGTATTCTGGGACGCTGTAAGGTGTGGCTGGGCTCTGCTCAAGGTGCAGTTCTCGAAAGTTGGTTGGCAAAGCCCCAGGAGTCCATATTGTGGGTTCGCTACCTGTCAGACGTGTTAGTCTACGATGCGATTTTTGGTGGCTCTCACAGCACTGACACGTCCAGCCGATCGGATAGCTGTCATGACCATAGATATCCGGTCCGCCCGGCTCTCCCGGCGTGAACAAGCCGATGGGGCTCGCTTCATTATTAATGAATGGCACCGTAACGCCTGAATCACGGTAAAGCTGTACCACTTCCGTCATGTATTCCACATCCGGCCACTCGACCCAGGATGCGCCGTACGTGTATTCGTTCTCGTATTGCAGGGCGATGACTGGGCCTCCGTTCGTGATCTCGGCAGCCGCGATGAGCTTCCCCACGTTCGCCATGTAACTCTTGGTCGCATCGACATATCCACTCTCGTTCGTACGCAGAATAGCAGGTTGCCTCTGCAGCCAGCCAGGGAAGCCTCCACCAGCGACCTCGGCATCTGTCCCGTCAGCCGATCATCATCGTTACTGCCCCACCGCCCAACCTGCGCGTCCTCCTTCACTCACTTATATACGGCCCCGGCCGTGCAAGCAAGTACAGACCGGCCTCGGCAGCGGCCTCGAAAAAGGGCTCAAAGGCGAAGATGCCTTCGGCGGTGAACTTCCCCTGGGTGCCCTCGAGCAGACACCAGTCGACGTAGAACGACGTGCCAGTGTAGCCTAGGGCCTTGATCTTCTGGAATACATCCAGCCACAGTCCGGGCACGGGCAGCCGGAAAGGATGAAACTCTCCGGAGTAGAACATAATGCGCTCGCCGCGAACAAAGAGGGAATGGGAGTCCCAGGTAACCTATACACTACCGTTAGCTAACTGCATGAGCTGGTAGCGTAATATTCCCTGGCGTACCACATCTTGAAGCGCATCTCGTTTCCCAGGATCCATGATTGTGAGCGGCCCACCGCCTACGGTTGCTGCAAGCACTTGTATACTACATACTGATGCCAGCGCGGCAGTGATCCACTTTGATGTCACCATCGTCGTGTTTCTAGAGCCTCATGAGCATGAGGTCCAGGAGGCTGACAGAAGGATGAGAGGATACGTCCGTGGCAAGCCATCACGCGGATCCAGGCATCGCCTTATGTTCTCACCGACGATGACACGATCTCACCATGGCGGAGACATGCAGAGCAGGCCCCATGTCTCCCACGGGCTATTATCTTAGTCGCGGGTGGACGTTCCGAGCAGCCGCACTATCGACAGCTGCTAACGCATGTTGGTGACCGCTGGCTGGTGGAATTAGACACCCCGCAAACAACCGGGGCCGGTGGCAGGGTCTCGTCCCCAGGTATGTCAGGGAAATGAACAGTGGGGCAACGGTGAAGCCAATGCCTGTATCCCAGTGTGATGCCCATGTTGTAAGCATGAGGGAAAGTCGACAGCTCGTTGGCGACGGCGACGTGAGTGTTCGTTGTTTAGGGCTTGGGTTATTACCTCTCGGATGATTTTCGGCTCGACTTGGACGAGTATATGCTAATTAGACGTCACCTAATGTGCAAGGCTGTGTATGCATGATACACTCCGTGAATCGAGTAACCCAAGAAGGCCTCAAAGGCGACTCCAGAATGATATGAAGATACAACCGTCACGGCAAGTCACATCTGTTCCAGACGCCATCGAAAATCAGACCGAAAATCTTGGTTTTCAATTGGCGGGTCGTGGCAGTCTGCGCATCATGGACGTGGACGATGAAAAGACCGCGAAAGATTTACATCCATATCGAGGGTGAGGAAAAGGAGGCCGGCAAATATGACATTTGAAGATGCCATCGACCGGAGGTCCGGGATAATGCGCATGAGTACAATCTATATGTCTTGATGGAGCTTGCCGTTTTGAGGTGATCTCGTCTCGTAGATGAAAATTCATGACAACACAACCGGTGAGGGTGGCCGGTCTTGGGTCTCAAGCGGGCTAGGCACAAATGTCCATACCCATTTTTATCTGGTTACTGACAGGATTCCCGCCTCATTGCCGCCTCTTGATGTCTTCAGGTATATCAAACACCTTGCCGGGGTTCATGATCCACTTAGGATCGACAGACCTCTTAAACATCTGCATCAATCCAATGGTTTCCTCACCAAGCTCGTCCACGAGACACTCTTTCTTCCCAATCCCAATCGCATGCTCCCCGGACACAGTCCCCTCCATCTTAAGAGCTCGTTCCATCATATTGTGCACGACCTGACCCACCTCCTTCTTCTTCTGCTCGTCCTCAGGGTTGTACATCATCGATGCATGGAAGTTGCCGTCTCCGACATGCCCCATGACGGTTGCGAATATGCCTAGTGAGCCACACTCCTGCTTCGAGATGTCGATGATCTCGGCCAGTCGTGACAGCGGCACCGCGACATCAGTGGACCAGATGACAGTCCCAGGTGGCCGGGTGCTTACCATTGTGAACAGCGCCTCTTTCCGCGCCGACCACAGATCTTGCTCGTCCTGCTTCGTCTTGGCGAAGTGGAATGGCACATTGCCAGCAACCGTCTTGATAATCTCATCGACCCGCCTCACGTCGCTCTTGATCCCGTCGGTGGTTCCCGAGAACTTGAGAAACAGCGTGGGCATCTCCTCCCATTTCCTCTTGCGGACGGTCTCGCTACCGTGCTTGTTCAGTAGCTGCATCTGGACGTCATCCATGATCTCTAGGGCGCCCAGCTGGATGCCGCTCCGGATCAGGGCCGATGCCGCCTTTGCAGCTACGGAGATTGTGGGGAAGGATACAACCACAACGGACGTATCTGCCGGTATGGGAGCAAGCTTCAGCGTGATTTCGGTCACGATCCCCAGCGTGCCCTCCGCGCCGACAAACAATGAGTTCAGGTTGTAGCCTGCAGAAGTTTTCCTCGGCCTCCTCCGCGTCTTGATGATCCTTCCATCCGCCAGCACCACGGTAAGATTCACCACCCAGTCTTTCATAGTGCCGTAACGCATAGCGTTCGTACCGCTGCAGTTCGTCGAGACCATCCCACCAAACGTAGCAGTGGGCGACGGGTCCATGGGGAAGAACAGGCCCGAGTCCGCAATCTCCCGATTGAGATCCATCCAGTTCACGCCGGGCTGTACCACGACATCCATATCGTCGGGATGAAAGGCGATGACCTGGTCCATCCGCGTAAAGTCGATGCAGATCCCCGAGTGCGGCTGGGAGAAATTGCCCTCAACCGACGACCCCGCACCAAAGGGGACCATGGGGACGTTGCGGGCATTGCAGATCCTCGCGATGGCGACGACGTCGCCCGTTGAGCGGGGATATGTGATGGCCACGGCGCGCACGGGGGTGTTTGATGTGCTCCAGTCCGAGTGTCCGTGGTGGTCGATTGCGTCCTCGTCGAACGACACGCTGTCGGGACCGAGTGCAACCAAGATCTCTTGTGCTGCGCGCAGCATATCCTCTTTGGTGGCGTAGATGGTTCTGCTCGCGCCGCCGATAAAGGACAACTGTTCTCTTGTGCTCGTGTGCACGTAGAACCCTCCAAGTAGGCCCAAGCCTAGTCCCAATGCTATGACTCCGAGCCTGATACCACCATTCGCTTGTTGCCTCCGAGGTAATGGGCCGGCTCTATCATGGGCCCATCTCTTCCCTGGAATAGAATAGGTGTGTTGTAATGTTCGTCCCGGACGAGTCCATGCTCGACCGTCTCGCGGCTCTGCGAGGGCTGGTGTTGGTGAGGACCAGTGGACAGCACCTCTCAGGGTGAGCCCGCCAGAGTGCAAGCATCGTTGCGTCTTAGAGAGAAGTCTGAGGGACATCTTCCCATCGTTCACTATTCCAAGAAGCTCTCGTCGAATCAAAAGCTGAATCGCTCATCCCGGACAGGAGTTGACAGGTTGGGAGCGGAAGACGTTCAGGCTCATGAAGTGACGGCGAATCGCCAAACTTCAAACCCCAACCCTTGACTGCACGAAACCCCCCCCCCCCCCCAACCCCCAAATATTTACCAGGGGACGATGCCATGCTGCCAAAGAAGGCAAAAGGCTCGATCTTTCATTGAATTAGTATCTACGTGCGATATCGTTCATAAATCCGATGCTCAACCGGGTTCTAACTCCGCTCCTGGTTGTTACACATAATATCAGGGCTCAAGCACTCCATCATGTTCCTCATTCCGACGGTCTACCTACCACCCAAAGGCTTCTAGGCGACGAATTCCGTCACCCGACTATAAACCGACAGGAAAAACTTCATCACAAGTCATCTGGACTCATAAACAAATAATATGAGTGGAGTCGTATTCTTAAACCATCCTGGTAGTTTGTTACCCTCCAATCTGCGGGAGACGGCTTATAGAATTATTTGGTCTCTTGTCTATTCAGTGATGGTTGTTGTTAATATTGTTGATTATGTAGCCCATCAATTGTGTTTCTACGCAACCCGGGGAAAGCTTTTGTCTCTTTACCCTGAGTTTTAGTATCTATGAATGCTTCCTCTTTGCTCTTCTAAGGTCTGTTGTATTGCTCCTTTTCCTACGAGAAGCGGTCTCATAGGAAGGGTGTAAGAGACTAGATAGTACGATGATGAAAGGGAAACTAGAGATGAATCGCAACATGAGGCTCATAAAGAAGATTAAAATATTCAATCTTGTATTTCCGATCCAGTAGCAAGATAGAAAAGGGTGGTGACCTACTATCGTGATTACCCAAATCATGTGTCCTATGATTCTAGCGCATCATAATCAACTCCTTTGTGGTATTTCTCAAGTACTCAACCCTTGATAGCCACATATGCGCTGGATGATGATTTCCTCAACCTTGCCTTCGCGGGGGTTTCCCAAGTTCTGTTGGGAATTTTGAGGGTTTTCGCCTGGGGTTTCCAGGATCCCACGGTGGAAAGGGGCCCCATATGCCGCCGTTGAGGGGAGTCGTTTCAGGCTGGTGAGAAACTTGTTGCGATTGTTGGTAACTGGTATTGAACGTGGTACCCTGGGGTGTCTGTATTGATCGGTAAAAACCCTGGTTGCCATATCCAGTCGGCCACCCACCAGGCCCGTAGAACCCAGCAAAATGCTTGTAGCATCAAAGTCAGAACCTTGGATACTTCCGTGGCATCGTGAGCTTGGTCAAGATGCAAGAGTCTACTTATATTGCTTCTTCCCGCGGCCTGAGGATTGCTACCGTAATACCCACCACGGGTGACACCGCCCGGGGGGATCAATGGTCTGGCCGACCATGGCCCAGCAGCCGCGATAGTTGTGTTCCGCATCTGCCACTGGCCTCTACCACTCCCAGCAACCGCTGGGCCACGAGGTGCGGCCTGAACGGGTCGTTGGAGAGAGTCGGATGACGACGCAGAATAGGCCTCGGCACCGGTCATCAGAGGCCTCTGAGGCTGAGGTATCTGTGCCGACGGCTTGAATGTCGAAGGGGTCCGGGGCTGGGCGAACACAGGCGTTGGGCCCCTGAGAACCCCAGGGACAGGGCGGTTCTTGTTGCCGCGGTGGTTGTTGTGGCGATTATTGTTATTACTGGTTGACATCTTGGTGGCTGAGATAGTAGATATAAGCTCATGATCTAACTTGACAGCTTTGTCCACGTGGGTAGGATATCAATGGTGTGCTTGGTATCTCTTGTGCTTCTTATAACGAGACAGAAAGCCTATAAAGTGTGAATCCTTACAGTAATACGCTCGTGCGTTCAAGCAGTGTCACTGATGGTGTCGAGCCCCTAGATTTGGCTATATCGGCGTGAGTTTGGTCAGGTGTCGAGCCTGAAGCTGCTTTCGATTCAATCCTTGCTTCTACGTTCAACTTCATCCAAGCATGAGATGAAATCAGCCTTTCTGACAAAGACGATCAAGAGTGTGCAGGTAAGGGAGGGAAGGCGAACTCGACCATCCACTTGAAAGCAGAAGAGCTGGCCGAGATAGAGACTTTTCTCCTCAGTATCGACAATGTCCTCGCTTTCGAATCGGAAATTCTGCGAAATATGTGATGTCTGGGGCCGCCTTAAAACGTCGCCAGCGGCCAAGAAGAGAGTTTTCCAATGAAATTCTCGAAGCAACAGCGTTCTTCCAGAAAATTCAGTTGTCTAGACTGCATGATGCCATCTCTGTAATTACCTAGTGATGTTGCTGATGACGGCTCGTGTGGGACGGCCATGAGTTTGGGCAGTGCCAGAGTTCCCCGAGAACCCCCTTCTGGAATCCTTCCCTTTAACAGAAAGACAACAAGACTTTGTCTGTCGTCGGAAGCGCATACTACGCCTCTAGCCGAGAGGCAGTGCTGAAAGCTCTCAGAATTGTGAACTGAAGTACTACACCGCTACCGGCAGTCGATGGGCTGACCTGCATTTAAGACCGAAGAGCAAAGCAGAACTTCTTTCCAATACCTCCTCCCTCTCGTCACTACACACTTTTCTTGTTCCGGTTCGTGTTTCCACGGCATACATTATCGGAGACCGTTTCTGTGGGCACCGTGAAGATGGCGGTGGTGGTGGTCGTGATGGGGACAGATGATTGATCATTTGGGTCGTAGCAAGCTTGATGTTGGTTGAGGAGACATCCGATAGCAAACGCTCAGTTATTAGCACTAGCCTGAAGTACCTGAGGTCTCGAGGACTGCTATGAAGGATGCGGGATCGGGCTAAGGCTGGTTGGTTTGGGAGTCACATACGATGTGCAAGTGAGGGGAACGGTGAGGGCATACCTGTGGAATGCTAAGCACTCTGCATCTTGTCGGCAAAGTGGTGGGCTATGGAACAAATACTGAAGCTGTACCTTGGATCCGACCGGGGACTGCGAGACTGTTGCAGCAGGGTTCAACAAAGAGTTTGGACCAGCAAGATGAGATCGAGTGCAGCGACTGGGTGGAATCAAGCCTTCGAAATTTGGTTATCATCTCTTGAGCTCTCCTAGGTTGTCGGCAGATTCGCCCATGCCTTCACCTTCGCCATTGTCTCCGTGTCTCTGTGTCTCCGTGTCCTGCATAACAAGCAGAATGCCACATGGACCCTCCAGCAGGAGTTTTTGCCTGCATTCTCTAACAGGAAACCATCTCAACCCCCAAACCTTACAGCGAGAGTGCCTTTGTCCTGTTGTCTTCAATCGGGCAAGGCGAGATGCATTACTTACCCCAGAACGACTCCCCCCTTCCGATTTCACCTGCCAAAACAAGACGGCCGATTCTTCATCCAGCGGTCTCACCTTCGCTTGCTGATGGCATTGTCTTTGCTTGGTTCTCATGCCTGGTATCACCTTCCAGTGAAGCCCTTCCCCTGAGCGCCAACCCCACCCTGTGTTGATACAACAGGTGGGCATGCATCGCCACCTTGAACACCTTCATCCGGTGCCCCCATTGTCACACAAGTCCAGGCCAGCACGGTAGGCAGGCTCGTCATGCTCTCACAATCTGCCAGTGTGCAAATTCATTGCACATACCTCCCCCACGCTCCTTTCATTTTTGCTGTGATGCAGCCAGCCTGCCTCTGGAGGTCAGGACATTTTGGTTCTGCAGTCAGTCCTGTTTTTGTCTGCGGTCATTGACAGCCTCCAGTCCTTTCCCAACCCCCTTGTGGTGTAATCACACAAGGTAACTTGTCCAGACAGTATACATTTTGTCTTTCCATCGTTCTCTGCTCTTTCTTTGGCGCAATTGCGTCCATGAGTATGCCCACGGCAGTTAACCTGCAGCATTGAGCACCGTCTGCTGCTGAATCCTTCAGAAGCCTGCAAGACGCCATCGCGCTTATCGTGGCTTATCGCTAGCCGCCCACTCGTGTTGCAGGAGCCTGCAGTCCAGGTCTGAATCAGCAACCCAGGAGCACCTCTCCAGGAGCGGATCTAATTCGTTTCCCCGCCCACCACTTCGACAAGCTCCCAGACCACTCGATATCATCTTTTGGTCCCTGAGACTTCTCCCCATCTCTTGCTAGGTAGGGTGCTACTCCCCTTCAGGTCCTCCTATTGCGAGCTGTGCCAGAGTAGGGTTGTTTGTTGACCCGACAGGTGAGTCTGTCCCCAACACTCGTTGGGTGCAGATGATGGGAGGGGACCCCGCCGTCGGACAATACGCCAGCCATACTGACGCTCACCAGCAGATATCGCCGAAGCCTGAAGATGAGGCACATCTCCCCAGGACCACCGACGCCACCATCACGACCAGGCCGGGGAAGAGCCAACACCTGGTCCTTTGGCAAGGTGTGTGTGGAAGAATTCTTTTTTCGATCAAATCTCCGACCTTATACCCCCCTTGCCACGGCTGTAGCATAGCACAGCTGATGGTATGCACGGGCCACCAGATGCATAAGCCAGGTGTGACCCAGGATCCCGAGCGTGCCCGAGCATTGAGGTCGCCTCTCTCCGGTAGTTCCTCTTTTTGTGTCACGATCGCATTGGAGCGGCTGTGAGGCAAGACTAGGCAAGATTGAACAAGCAGGCGGTGAAGGTCCCTGATGTGCGTCATCTAGGGGCAGTGTACATCGCCCAAGTGGGCTGGCCACGACCTGAGTGGGGCTTGGGTGGCAGTCACCCAGGGGAGAACGAGGAAGAGTGCACGCGACAGCTGCAGCGCCGGACCGTCCTCACACTCCCTGGACACGAGGACACTCTCGTGGACCGTGGCAAATGGGTTCCCGGCTTCGAATCGAACATGCCCCCGGGATGAAGGGGTGAGGCAAAGCTGCTATGGGGTGAACCTGTCCGGTGATTACTAGTGTTTTATGACACCGGGTGATCAGTCTGCCAGGGAGCAAGTGTTTGAAAGACCAAGGCGGCACGGTGTCCCTACCCACAATTAAGAGGCCTCAATATCTGGAACGTGGCAGCGGCGGTCACCTGCCGCTTGCACGGCACAAGCGTGTCTTGGTGGAGGGGGGCAATCGAGGATATGGGGAGACGGGTGCAGGACCCCATCTCTTGATCCGGGGAAGGAGTGAGGAGAATGAGAAGATGGTGGGAAATCTGGAGAAGGAATGGGGAGAAAACATACGATTATAAGGCCTGCTGATCGGAGTGGTACGGGTTGGCAGCGACGATATTCTGGGGGTGCGGAGTGATGGGCCGACTGCATAGCCGTGCCATAGCCGTGGACGGACTGGAGCGTGACGGCCATGTGGGAACCACCTGCATGAAAGGCTGAGGTTTGCTGGCTGCGCTGGTCTGCGGTCTGGACTGGGACTAGGGGTCCTCGAGAACGGTTGCGGTCACTAAAGTGCTATTTGCCATCCGAGACATGGCGGCCGAATCTGATGGCCTCAAGCCGACCCAACATGATGACATGGGGGCGGGGGCGAGATAGGGCCAAGAAAAGTCAGGAAGAGCCGCACCTGTCACCGGGATGCCCGACGCCTCGGAAAAGAAAACCAAACCCGACTTCCCAAGAATCATGGCAATCCGGCGGCGCATGGCCAACCCCTGAATCGACAAGAGTCAGGAAGACGGGGTCCCTGTTCCAGAAGCACCAAGCTCTGCAGCCAGGGTGGATTCCAGTGGATGCCTCTGCCCTGCAATGCGGGGTGAGCCGGGTTGGGGGAACATCAGGAGGGGCCTGGGTCAGCGCCCATGGAATGCCGTTCCAAGGTCCACCAGGCTCACCTCGGGTCGCGCTCCAGGGGAGGTCCCTAGGCAGTGGCCTCCAAGGACAAGGCCCCGGTGCGAGGCCCGCCAGGAAGCACCACCGAAAGAAGATGGCAGGCGAGAGAGGCCGGTCTGCTGCCAAATCCTGTTCCTGAGAATTCCGATCGCGTCGCCATGCTAGGCCGGGAGCCAATGGGTCACAAGCGGGCCTGCGCAGCTACACCTTGGAGAAGGCACAAAGCTCTCCCCATATTCATCCTGCCGAATATATTGGCCGTGCCAGAATTTCCAGGGGAGAGCCCTTCTACGGCGTTTACTACTGTCGATTCCTTTCAAGCTCGCCCTCACCGTCTGTTCCCGCCTCCGTTCATAATCACAAGCCTGGCCCTTTTTCCTTTTATACCCTCCTTCCTGGGTCAAGCCTGACATCCCCTCCCCCTTCGACATTTTCCCGTCTTCCACATCTGCACCTACATCTACGTGGACCCTTGGCCGTCCACCTCTGTGCCTGCCCTCCCTTATCATTGATCAAGCATCAGCCCTGTGGCCTCTCAGACTTGGGCTCACCCCCAAGGCCTTTGGATCGTCGCTCCGCACAAACCTGCCCAGTCGGCTGCTGCAAGGAGACAACCGAAGGCAGACCGAGGCCCCACCGCGCCCAATACCATCATCATACCGAGGACCTCATCGTCCAGTCCTTTTCTGCCGCTACTGCACCTGCTATGGCGTAGCCAGTAGCCGCAACCTGCACGCATCTCTTCTCCAACTTCTCAAGTCCAACCTCCTGCCATAGGCGCAGCTTGAAGCTCACGCGACCATACCCATCACCCTGCAAATCCCGATCTCTTCCTACCTGTTCCTCCAACCACAACCGCAACCGTCTTTTTTTTCTTTTTAAAAAAAAAAAGAAAGGAAGAAAGAAAAGGAGAAGAAAAAAAAACACCTCAATCACAATTGTTCCACCCCCCCCAAGCGAGCCTCCTATGATTCCGCAAGACTCAGGATCCCACCGTCAATTCACAACCGCGGCCGGTCATGGCTCCTGCGAAGGCTAATGGGAGAGGCGT
Source organism: Endothia cerciana (assembly GCA_026119935.1). Taxonomy (NCBI): domain Eukaryota; kingdom Fungi; phylum Ascomycota; class Sordariomycetes; order Diaporthales; family Cryphonectriaceae; genus Endothia; species Endothia cerciana. The sequence goes on from JALRMH010000015.1 coordinate 343,330, forward strand.
CCAGGTGGAGGACACGCGCATCTGCGTGGTCATGGTGGGCCTGCCAGCCCGAGGTAAAAGCTACATCGCACAAAAGGGTAAATACCTCCCCGTTTTGTACTATACTGCCCGATCCTCTCCTGTGCCGCCCTATCCTGACTTGTCACCTGCATTGCAATTGACCCGTTTGTCCTGCGATATCGTATAGCACACCAACCCGTTGAGACACTCCCAACCCTCCACCACTGTTCTGCCTGCCCGGGCGACGGAAGCTGTGAAGATTTGGATTTGGACACGAGCAATCTAACACCTGTCGCTGCTGCAGCCCAGAGATACCTCCAATGGCTTTCCGTACCCTCGCAGACCTTCAACGTCGGCAGCTACCGCCGCAAAGCTGCAGCGCAACCTACCGCCGACTTCTTCGATACCAGCAATGTGGAGGGTGAGCGTCAGAGGAAGGCTGCCGCCGAGGCGGCGGTGGCCGACATGCTGAAGTGGTTCAAGAACGAGAATGGCGTCGTGGCCATACTAGACGCCACCAACTCTACCAAGGAGAGGCGCAGGTGGATCCTCGAGATCTGCAACAAGGCCGGCATCGAGGTCATATATGTGGAGTCCAAGTGCGACGACGAGAACCTGATCATGGCAAACATAAGAGATGTCAAGACAACAAGTCCGGATTACAAGGGCCAGGACCCGGAGCAGGCGGCGCTCGACTTCCGAAACCGCATCCGCAACTACGAGAAGGTCTACAAGTCCGTCAACGAGGACGGAGACGAGGAGCATCTGACCTATCTGAAGATCATGGACGTCGGCAAGCAGGTCATCATCAACCGGATCCAGGACTACCTGCAGAGTCGGGTGGTCTACTACCTCATGAACCTACACATCAGGCCGCGCTCTGTATGGCTGTCACGGGTGCGTACTGTCTTTACCTACAAGTCTCAGATTGGGGGTTTATCTTGGCATGACTAACGCGGGTTTTTTTGTTTTTGTTTTTTTCTAGCACGGCGAGTCCATGTACAATCTGGACGGACGAATTGGAGGCGACGCGCTGCTATCGCCCCGTGGTGAGCAATACGCACGCAAGCTTCCCGATTTGGTCCGCGAATCCGTGGGTGTAAGTACCACCCAAAACCTCGTGTCATTTTTGTTTTGTCCTGGCGCGCCTGCTCACGCCCTCCTCAGGATGATCGGCCTCTTACGGTCTGGACGTCCACACTGAGGCGCACCATCGCAACCGCGCGGTTCTTGCCTAAGCACTACAACCAGCTGCAGTGGAAAGCCCTCGACGAGCTGGACGCAGGCGCGTGCGACGGCATGACCTACCAGGAGATCAAGGACCAGTTCCCGGAGGACTTTGAGGCACGCGACGAGGACAAGTACAACTACCGGTACCGGGGCGGCGAGTCGTACCGAGACGTGGTTATCCGGCTGGAGCCCATCATCATGGAGCTGGAGAGGTCCGAGGATATCCTGATCGTGACGCACCAGGCGGTGCTGCGGTGCATCTACGCGTACTTTATGAAGCGCAACCAGGAGAAGAGCCCCTGGATGCACGTGCCCCTGCATACGCTGATCAAGCTGACCCCCCGAGCGTACGGCACAGACGAGCAGAGATGGGACGCTAAGATCGCGGCCGTCAGTACGTGGAGAGGCAAGGGCAGCACGGCGAAGCATGAAGATCCTATACCCTCGGCCCTGCAGTGATTTCTTGTTTGCTTCTTTGTTTCTGTAAGTGGTTTGGAAGGGATAACATGTGGTCTCCGGGTCTGTGACCATCGTTTCTACCAACAAGACGGAAGGGAATCACACTGTTTTTAGTACCCACATTACATCGGAGTCTTGAAACAGTCATCGGCATAGGGTCAGCTCATGGGGCCGGATAGGCACAAAAAAAGGGCATCATGCAGATACATACCTACATATCCAAAATACCAAACATGAAAACACCCTCGCGCCTTTAGGCAGGCTGAATGTCGGAGGTGCATCAATCACCAGACAGCAAGGTTGAGCGGGAGGACACATGCTTCTTCCACTGGCGGAGACCCAAGGCCAGAGCGTCAACTGCCCTGAAGGAAGACACTTGAGAGGGAGCGTCGAGAATCAGGAAACCCCCGTAGATTGTGGTAGAGGAATACCCCCTCGACGAGCAGTATCTCAACTTGCTAAGGACAGGTTACGACACTGTCTGAGACTGTGGTAAGCCAATCTACCTCTGCTCCCCATCGTCTCTTCACATGCACAACTGTCACGTCAATAACAGGTCCGGGCGTTGTTGCTCAGCAGCAAGATACTTGGTCAACCCGCAAAAGTCCAAATTCATCCAGGGTTAATAGGTGATACTATAGAGCCATGAGACCCTGAGCCCAGCCCGCCCCCTGTTAGCCGCCCCGCTGCTATCTTATCAGCACCCCAAAAAAAGTTGGGCCGGCCGCCTTTTTTTTTCCCTCTTTTTCCTTCTCACTGTCTCCATTCGATTCGATCTCCCCTGTCGCGCAAAGTCTCTTGTACGTGGCCGCCAGATCGCAACCATCCTCAACAGCACCGAATCACTGCGGAAACCTGTCATCATGGCGTCTGACCCGAGCAAGAAGAGGAAGCTGAAGGATGCGTCCAAGGATGCGACCGAGCGCCGATCGAAGAAGTCTAAGAAGAGCAAGGTCGTCGAGGAGCCCGAGCCGGAGGTTGAAAATGTGGAGGAAGAGGAGGAGGACGTGGCGTCGCCCGTCGCGGACGAACAAGATGATAGCTCCGACGCAAATGAGGACGCAGAAGACGATGGAGACGAAGCCCCGCCGCCAGGAGCTGCCAGCGCCGACCTCCCGCAGGCCCACCTCTCCCTCCCACAGGCAGCCGGCACCGAGGTGAGCTCATTCCACGAGCTGGGCCTGTCCGACAAGACGGTCAAGGCGATCGACGAGATGGGCTTCAAGACCATGACGGAGATCCAGAAGCGCGGCATCCCGCCCCTGCTCACGGGCAAGGACGTCCTGGGCGCCGCCAAGACGGGCAGCGGCAAGACGCTCGCGTTCCTGATCCCAGCCGTCGAGATGCTGCACGCGCTCAAGTTCAAGCCGCGCAACGGCACGGGCGTCATCGTCGTGTCCCCGACGCGCGAGCTCGCCCTGCAGATCTTCAGCGTCGCGAGGGACCTGCTCAAGCACCACAGCCAGACCTACGGCATCGTGATCGGCGGCGCGAACAGGAGGGCCGAGGCGGACAAGCTGTCCAAGGGGGTCAACCTGATAATAGCGACGCCCGGGCGGCTGCTGGACCACCTGCAGAACACGCCGTTCGTGTTCAAGAACCTCAAGAGCCTGATCATCGACGAGGCGGACCGGATTCTCGAGATTGGGTTTGAAGACGAGATGAGGCAGATCATCAAGATCCTGCCCAGGGAGGACAGGCAGACCATGCTATTCAGCGCGACGCAGACGACCAAGGTGGAGGACCTTGCGAGGATCTCCTTGCGGCCGGGTCCTCTGTACATCAATGTCGATGAGGAGAAGCAGTACTCGACGGTCGAGGGCGTGGAGCAGGGATACTGTCTTGTGGATGCGGATAAGCGGTTCCTGCTGCTGTTCAGCTTCTTGAAGAAGATGGCCAAGAAGAAGATCATCGTGGGTACATTTCGGGGAGGCGTCAGGGGAACGAAGTCCCGGGACCACGCGCTGACCATGAGGAATAGGTCTTTTTCTCGAGCTGCAACTCCGTCAAGTACTTCAGCGAGCTTCTCAACTTCATCGACCTGCCCGTCCTCCATCTTCACGGCAAGATGAAGCAGCAGGCCCGGACCAACACCTTCTTCGAGTTCTGCAATGCCAAGCAAGGAACGCTCATCTGCACAGACGTGGCAGCTCGAGGTCTCGATGTAGGCCTCACACCCTCTGCATCTGTTGTCAACTAGCTCAGCCCTTACTGACATCTATCGCAGATTCCCGCCGTAGACTGGATTGTCCAGTTCGACCCCCCAGATGACCCGCGCGACTACATCCACCGCGTAGGCCGCACGGCCCGTGGCTCCAACGCCAAGGGTCGCTCCCTCATGTTCCTGCAGCCGTCCGAGGTCGGCTTCCTCTCGCACCTCAAGGCCGCGCGCGTCCCCGTCGTGGAGTTCGAGTTCCCCTCCTCCAAGATCTACAACATCCAGTCCCAGCTGGAAAAGCTCATCGGCAAGAACTACTACCTCAACCAGTCCGCGAAGGACGGCTACCGCTCCTACCTGCACGCGTACGCGAGCCATTCGCTGCGGAGCGTCTTCGACGTGCACAAGCTGGACCTCGTGAAGGTGGCCAAGAGCTTCGGGTTCGCGACGCCGCCGAGGGTGGACATCCAGCTGGGCGCGAGCATGTCAAAGGATAAGAAGGTGCAGAGCCGGAGGGCGTACGGGAGCCAGCCACCGCAGAAGAGGAACGGGTTCAGGAAACACTGAGGGGCTCACCTGCCTGAAGGGATGGTGCGGGCGAGGAGCATACAGGTCGGACGGCGTTCGGGTATAGGATTGGTGGTGGTATTGCCTCATAAGGCGTCGGGCGATCAAAACCTAGGGCACTTCTTGATCCGGAGTATTGATTCAATATGAGCGTCTAGCAGAGCCTAACTAGAAATTCAAAATTCTCAGAGATGACACGGCCTCGTCATGGCTGCAGCCGTCTATGATGCAGCTGGAGAGCATCATCCTGCCTCGCTCCGGCACCCGTATTATTCGATATGTTCCCTCGTGCTGCTTTGATGAACCCCCGAAACGCCCCGAACCCCTCCCAACACCAGAGCAATGCCGAGATATAGAAAGGACAGTAACGGGCTATACCACCGCCCACGATAGCCGCACGACAATCAACGCCATGGGCTTACTTCGCCACCCTCGAACGCCCGCATGATTGCACGCTCGTTGACACGTTCGTCGCCGCCGATACCTAATAATAAGCAAGAAGCCCACCACATATCAACATATTAGCCGCAGCCATGCCCTCCCGCCCATCCAGGCTCTCAGCACCGGCGGTTTGCAGCTCATCGACTTCTCCGCCACTAGCACCGCACGCCAAAGGGAGAGAAAAAAAGAGACAAATTGAAGCAAGCCCCTATGGCCCACAAGGAAACCCACATCCGGGGAAACATCTGAGCAGTCCCTCGTCGAGATCTGGACAATGCCGTGACGAGACAGCCTCCGAGGTGGGCACGTGGCGTGCGCGCGAGAGAGAGAGACCTGCACCGCACTCCCTCGGTGCAAAACAGAGTCGTGACGCCCGGCATCGCTCATTTCAGCACCGCGATCAGCAGTACCAGTATAATTATCAACACCACGATGGCCACCATCTGCTTGCTCTCGCCGGCGCTCCGGGCGATCCTCCCCACGGACCGCCGGGCGCGGTCCAGCCGGCCCTGGTGGCGGTCGACCAGCGCCTCCTGGTCATCCAGCATGGCAACCTGGTCGTCGAGCTCGTCGCCGATCTGCATGCTGAGCTCCCGCTGGCGCGAGATGGACTCGCCCAGCTGGTCGAGCTGCTCGTCCTGCTCGGCGAGGATCTGCGAGTGGTACGCGTGGATCTGCCGGTTGTCGAGGCCGGCGGCCTGGTCACGGTAGCCGGCGGGGGCGTCCGGGTCGTCGCGGTAGGGCTGGCCGAAGAGCGCCGCCGCGTTGGCATCGTCGTCGTTGTCGTCGTCGTCGTCCCCGCCGCCGCCGCCGGCCGTGGAGGGGTCGGTGAAGCGGACGGACTTGCCGCCGCCGCCGGGCGCGCGGAGGGACGTCTTCCTGGCCGGCACGCCCTTCGCGGCCGATGAGGTGGCCGTGGGGGAGGTGGTGCTCTCGGCGTGCGCGAAGTCCTCGGCTAGCGAGGGGTCGTTAGGGTGCGTGAGGGTCGCGGTCGTGCCGGGGGAGGAGAAACCGTGGAACTGCGAGGTCAGGTCGTCGAGCTGCTTCTGCAGGCCGGGCAGGGCGTCGGACAGGGCTGCGGCCTTGTCGCTGCAGCGTGGGACCCCCCTCGTCAGCCAACGCCTGTGGAGGAAGGTCTCATGCCGCGACGGGGGTGGGAAGGTAACTAAATCATGTGCACGGGGGTTGCGTGTCTGCGGGAATCGTACGTGTCATCGCCCGCCTCCTCCAGGCGCTTCTGCTCCGCCTGCAGCGCCTCCAGGCCGTCCCGAAACTGCTCTAGCGACCGTGATATGTGGCCATCCTGCGAGTCGCTTTGTAGACTGAGCGCCTGCGCCCTCTTGCGCTCCAACAGCGACAGCTTGATGTGGTCGGCGAGGAGGAACAGGGCGTTTGGGTTCGACATGGCCGCGACAGAATGGAAAGATGTCTCGGGTCTGGTATCGCAGAGAGCCACGAATCCGGCCGGGATAGGAAGGGCAACCAGGTGGATCCGGCTGCGGAAGTGACAAAATGGACAAAGATCAATAAAGGCGCAATCAAGAGGGTTGTAGTAATTGTGACGTTGCTGTGGTGGAGTGCTTTTGTAGCGTGGGCAAGGCGGCATCGAGGACGGCTGAGTGCCGCCCGATGAGAGGCCACTGGGCTGGGCTCTATGTTCGAGACAGTTGCCTGCATGGCTACAGGGGGGTTACCCAGCACGCCGCCCTAGGTACCGTAGCAGCAGTCACTAAAAATGTGGGCTCGAGGGCCATGCATACCCTGAGGTCCTAACCCTGGCGACGTCCTCTACAATAGTCTTCCCCTCTTTACTTGTACTTGGTTTGGGTGATGAGTCTCGCCAGGTCCTCAATACGCCACGACCCAAGTCCCTCCTAAACCTGTCGCCGACCGCAGAGGACCGGCTCCGTTTGGCTACACATACGAATCTAGTCGACAGCAGCACCAGGCGTCTGACTCTGGGCGGGATGCAGCGGTCTGCTCCGACCAGACTCGTCTACGATACGCTGACCCCGCGAGGCGGTTCTCGAATTGTCGATAATTGCGTGCGAGATGATCCTGCGGGCGCCGTCGATACATGGCAAAGCTCGTACTTCAGACAACTCCATTGGACTCCTCGCTGACTACAGCCGTCGTGTTCCACGTTTATTTCTTGGGTCGCCGTAGCAGCCCACAAACCATCTACCTAGCTCTGCCCCCCGGATGTCTGATATAGGTTGAGCTAATAAAAGTGCCGGAAGAGAGGATTCTTGGGTCCGTCTGACAAGGCCTCAGTAGGGACATCCTTGGACTGCCAGTCGACATTCTGTAATTTGTTTCGACGGCGATTATCAAGCGTCATGTACGTGCGCAGCCCGACAACGAGAACGAGAGCAAGGGCTTCGATAGCGCACGTGATCGCAAGAGGTATCACGTATTGGGGTTCCCATTTGTCCAAGAAGATCTGAAATCCGTCAGTAAGCACTCTTGGAGTCTGGGTCCGCCATCATCACCTACATTGGCGGAGACGAAGCCCCCAGTGTTCGCGAGAAACGTCAGCGCGCCGACCCGGAACGCCCGCCCGTCCTCGGATGGGTCGTTACACTGATGCCAGGTGTGGAATAGGCACGACGGGGTGTAAGCGCCCATGGTGATGAGGAACGTCGCGAAGTAGGCGGGCCCCGTACTCGAGAGCGGGAGGCAGCTGAGGAGGATGCACCCGATGATGACAAGCACGAGCGCCGACGCGAGATGCAGGCCTCGCTCGCGGAAGCGGTCGGAGGAGTAGGCCGTGATGAGCATCATCAACGTGCCACAGGCATACGGCGCCACCGTGTACAGGTTGGTCTTGACCGTACTGTACCCGAACCTCTCAATGATCTGCGTGAGGAAGTTGGAGGCGACAGAAGCGGCCACGCCGTAGCACAGTGCGATGCTGGCGAAGACGTAGAACCTCCAGTCGCGCAGCGGCTTGAAGAAGCGCTTTGCATCGAGGGTGGTGCCGGTCGCCGTGGACCCGTCCCGCAGGATCCGGAGTCTGGCGACGTACTTCTCCCGCTCGGTCAGGAAGCGCGCTGTCTCGGTCGACCACGGGAGCATGAAGGCCGTCAGGACTGCAAATCCCACGGTGAAGGATCCCTCGATCAGGAAAAGAATCTGCCAGCCCCTGAGCGGCGAACCCATCTGGAAGACTCCGTAGGCGATAAGTCTAGCATACATCTGTCAGCCACCGGCTCCGGATATCAACCTCTACATCTGTTGTCCATACTCACCCTGAAAATGCACCAGACAGCGCTTGGCACGAATAGAAAATGGCTATCCTGGCGCCGAGCTCTCCACGAGTGTAGAAGGTCGTAAGGTAGAAGATCAGCGACGCTGCGAAACCCGCTTCAAAGGTGCCAAGTACTATTCACCGCACCTCGTCAGCAGAGGTTTACCGGAGCCCGGACTTCTGACATTGACTCACGCAAGCGAACAACAAGCGCGCCCGCAAAGCTCTTGCAGCCAGCGTTGATCATCGCCATAGATCCCCAGCCGATCATGTATCCCGGGATCGTCCAACGCGGCCCGAGCTTTCGAGTGAGCATCACACCAGGTACAGCCAATGTACTGAAGGTGATGTAGAACGTGGAAAGCATTATAGCGTATCCGTTTGTGGGGAATCCCAGGTCATCTGCCAGATCGTTTGCTCAGTATGCCAAGGTGCGCCAAAGGACGCAGATCATCGTCACATACCGGTCATGCCATCCGATTTGGCATTGGACACGTTATTCCGGTCCAAGGAGTTGAACAGGTAACACCACCAGATGAAAGGAAGAATCTGTGGTAACGAATGATGAGTCTCGTGGATATCAGAATTGGGGGGGGGGGGGGGCGAGTTTGAGGTTCGAACTTACGTGCCAGTCAAGCTTGCGGACCAGTCTCTTGTTCTCTTCCTCAGTATATGGGATTCCATTCAAAAGCTCGCTGTGCTCTACCATGGTGATGCCAGATTGGGCGAGGCCTTTTGTGGCATCAGAACCCGTCTCGATGCCATCCGAGGCCACATTATTCCCATCGTGGTCCGAAGACATCTTCTCAGAGACTGGACAAGATGGGGCCAACAACAACGGACGTCCTGACAACTCAAAGACCCAGGGTCACGTCAGCTGAGTTAATGGCGTGGTATATTTGTAGCCCGAAATTCGCTGGTTGGTAATGAGGCTCCTGGAATGCTGTCGTAGAGCACGTCGAAAAGCTCAGTAATTCGACAACATGAGCGAGGCAAGGGGCTCTACTCCAATACAATCAATGGTGGAGAAAGAGAGCGACCCTGAAAGATCGCTGATACCATATGGAGTACTGCTCCATCATTAAGATACCTTATCTATCAACACTATGGCCGCTCACATGCAACAGAGGGCACTTATGTGCAGTCCTCCGCTCCTTGATAAGCCAACAGATCCGGCAAAACAAGGCAGTACTATGGTAATCATGCACCTCCTCCAATATAGTACTTTAAATATTGTGGGGAAGTTCAGATGCCTGTGAATCACATATTGGCGAACGCGGATTGCGTGATATGAGCATCCTGTCCTGATCCGAAGCCGGGGTGCTGCATTTCGAACGCTGATCCATTACTTTGCGACAGGCTGAGTAGGGTTCTATAAAAAGACCATCTTCGATTTCAATGCTCGCTCACATGGCTGTCCATGAACTCGAAAGCATCATGGAATTCCTCCTCGTCCTCGTATGCTTCCTCAACGGCAAGCAGGAGCCTGTCGAAGGCCAGTCTTAGTTCGTCCGGCTTGTCCGGTCGTTCATCAAAAAGACGCCTGGCCGTCTTCCCATCCTTGTCTCCTTGGTACAGATCCACTCCTGGCAAGCCGTGGTCTCTTAGGATTCCCATCGTCAGCAAATCTGCACAGAAGGCAGCCCGGTGCAGAATAGTGTTTCCCCATATATCGACCACCAAGTGGTTAGCTCCATGCTTCAGAAGTACTCGAAGGCAATCATGACTGTGAAATTGTATTGCTATACCAAGCGCCGTCTCGCCCTCTCTGGTGCAGAGCTCCATGTTGGCCCCCCGCCTGATGAGTATTTCCGTGACGGCGGAGGTGCCATGGCCTGCAGTGTACATCAGGGCGGTCTCGCCATTGCGGGACTGTAAGTCGACAACACTAGGCCGGGCTCTTGTGAGCAAGTCGACGATGTCAGCCCTCCCGCGCGCAGACGCATTCTGGAGGGGGTACCATCCCTCCCTGGAGGGCATGGTAGGATCGGCCCCATATTGAAGGAGAAGGCGGCAGATTTCGGTCTTGACCTCCGAGCTCTCCTTACCTTCGCCCCATCCGCTAGCCCGCCCGTCGCTGGACTGCGTGGCTGCATAGAGAGCAGTCACCGTGGCGCCAGGTCCCATTATGTTTGGATCTACACCTGCTTCGAGGATGGATCTAACGGCACCAATATCGCCCATGCGGGCTGCGTAAGTCAGTGGCTGATAGCCCAGCTGGTCTGTCGCGCTGAGCTCCCTGACTGCCGCACCACTGACGATGCTCTTGAGATCACCTTGGCGGCGCTTCAAGATGACCTGGCTGACGTGGCTGATTTCAAACTCATCCCACACGTCTCCGGAGAGAAACATCTCCTCCATCCTGTCTCTGATGCCCGCGTGGTAGGTGCCTGTCAGGAGGGCCAGCGCGGCTGCCTTACGCGGCGTTGTGCCCCCCTCGTTGGGAGCATCCGGATCAGCACCGGCTTGAAGCAGGAGTTGAACAACCCCCACGGCCTGGTCCGAACCAGACTTCAGACGATCGTGTCGCAGCGCACTGAGGAGTGGTGTGTTCTCTGTCGTTGTTGTGGTGTAGTTCACCATCCATGGATATGTCCGCAGAAAGGTCTTCAACCCCTTTGTATCTAACATATGAACGTGATGATGAATATCCAGGAGCACTGGTGGGAGCACAGGCCGGATGGCAATCGACATGGAAGGCGCTTGATTAGCGGCTTTCTCGAGGCAGATGAGAACGGTGTATTGGAGGAACCAGACGGGAAACGTGTATACTGCATGGAAGACTTGAGTCTGTGCTTCGCAGTCGTCGTCGTGACTGTGGCTCGATGGAGAGCAGCTGTAGCCGATGAACATGCGCCCCACAAACCAGGATAGTGATGGAGGAATGAGTCTCATCCTTGTTGATCGTTTCCGAGGGCATGAGCAGGCTGACCCGGCCCCCTGGACACGACAAGATAGCCCAAGGTATGCAGTTTCCCGTGCGTCGTTTCGGCTGGACTCCAAAGACTGCATCCTTTCATTGATGCTGCTCAGCTGCCGGTCCATGTTACTGTAGGCTTTGTGGACAACGTCCGATAAAGTTGCCATATTTTTCAGCATCTCGGCCGAGGTTTCGCCAACAAGGGACTGTTGTTGTTGTCCACGATTCAACTCGGCGGTTGCTACTGAGATCCCCATACCGTCCAATTGTGTCTCGATCCTTGCGGTGCTCATGCTGTCATGTCTTCAGCCAGAATTCGTGAAAACGGTCACAATAGGACATACAAGTTCTTCGTGGTGAGCAGCGCCACAATCAGGCATCGACTCTCTCTAAGTCGCGCGGTAACCTTCAGTGCGTGTGGTCTCCTTCTCAACCACATAAGCTTCCTTCGCTGGATCGACACGTCGTGCAGCTGTGAAACAATCCATCCAATTTCGTTCAGATGTAGTCGGGCCTGGTCTGTGTATCTCTCTATTGCCTCCAGGAACGACGGGTCCTGGCAGAAGCTCGGACCAGCGCTCTCAACGGTTCTCCTCGCGTATCTTAGGACAATGCTGAGATCTGCGACTTCGTTATGGAGACTCAGCATCTCGGGTGAAGCATTGGTCCAGGTGCGGATCAGTTCCAAGAGCCCCCCAGCTGCCCGAACGCTCACATCAGCCGCGCCGACTAGGCCAGTCACAATCCCGATGACCTCGGCCATGTTGTAACTACTCCACAGAGCTAGCCGCTCCGTTTCGCCATGCCTGGGACAGATGCGATGCAGATACTGGAGTGAACGGTGCAAGTGACCTGGACCATATTCCGCGTTACGGTTTGGAGATTGTGTCTCACCGCGAACCAAAAGATGCCTACCTGAAGTTTTGTCCTCTAGTTATTCTCCTCACCTGCTCCGCGCCGCATAAACACCATGCTCTTGGCATCTCTGCATTGCAACCTCGACCGGTAGGTATCGAATGCAGTAACCTTCCGGTGGACCTAATCCGCTGCCGTGTAACGGGACTATGCACCTCGATTCCAAAAATAACCTCCCCCTGGCATTCAGCTTCTTTTCGCATGTCTTGACATGTCTGAGTGTATGCTACGGGACTTGAAGCAATAAGAAGGTAGTTGCATCGTATTTGCTAGAACTAGACGCTGTGAAGAAGAGCTCATTCATCTACCTGGGCAGATGGTACCAGGGATGGTTACTTCGAGTGCAGAAGCCATTCGCCCTCACGCAAAGACGTCTCAATGTGACCGCGGGATGCAGATTGCGCCACCATAGAATTTGAAAGAGCCGACCCCCGGGGAAGGGTATTTGGGACGCGGCGATACAGTACCGGCGAAGACTTGCAAGCACTTCGCAATTGTAAGCGAATCAGGAGAATGGAATGCCTTTTGCCGTGCCACCACCCGATGTCCACTCATCAGGGAATACTGGAAGCCTAGCACCTCCTCATAAGCTCAACTGGCTGCTTGTATCCCCTTCCAATCCGGACTCGCAGCGCCGGTATAGAGCCACCGGCCGAGGGTCAACACATCCCAGACCTTTCGCTTCGTCGCTTTCTCGATCAAGCTTGAGAACGGCGGCATATTCGTGCACTCAAGTACAATCGCTTGTACTGTGGGGTGTTGGTCCACGAGCTGTTGTGATGCTTTTAGCACTTCCGCCGCCATCCCATCAAAATCATCTGTTGCAAGGCTCAGATCAGTAACAACTCTTTCCTTCCATTGACCAAGTGATAGGCCCATACAAGGTATGCGCTCCTCCAGAACACCTTTGAAGACAGCCTGCTCGTCTTCAGGCAGCCCGTAGACCGGTGTGTCTGGATGAGCCCCAACGCTGGTCAAATGTTTCGTCGTCTGTACCGGGCAAGGGTTAGTGGCCTGCATGGTTATTGAGATATTGGGCTAGGTCGGCGGGACTGGCTTACCAGAGCGCTCTTCTTGTAAGTGATCACACCAACCGACCCAGAAGAGGCGGGTCCGGGGAAGAAAGATTGTTGCAACCACGCCACTTGGAGCAGGCTGCTCGTGCCTATGAAGGGCAGTCGGGAGACTAGGAGGGGGTGCATCGTTGCTAACTGTAAAGGGCGGTATTCAGCATGTCAGATCCAGAACTGTGTGCCGGCGCACTTCGACACTTGACAGATAGCACGTACAAATCCGCAAGAAGTCACGAAGGCCACGCAGCCTTCGTCCTTCGCCAAGCTCAACCCTTCTCGCACAAATGCATCCACTAACTCTTCTCCCCAGGTCCCCCCTACAACCGAGTCCCCATCGGCCTCTTCGACTACACGGATGGCCACCGGGATATCACCCCATGATAAGGGGTTCCCAACATCGCCAGGTGGCCGTGGGAATGTGGTCTTGAGCTGGAGAACACCTAACTTTGGTACTTGGGCCATGGATCTTAGATTTCGAGGTCCTGCGGTTTCAAGGTTTACAGAATGATGAGGACTGGAGAGATCGACGAAAGAAGGGCGAGACTGGAGGCTTATCAGGGCTACGGGATCTTGCCGTTGACCGGAGCACGAACCTGCCGGGTCATGTTCCTGTTCTGCATGCACCCTGCATGCGCGATGGTGCCACCCTCTCTTCTGTTGCTCTCGACACTTGTGATTGGCAGATGGCAAATCAGATCAAGCTCATCATACACCCTATGAAGTGCGTACTTAGGTTCCCACTTTTTGGGGACCTCCAGATCGCCGCATCCCCAGATCGCAGTGCCAAGGTCTTGGAATTGTCCTTGGTATCAATCAGAGTTATCCGGGGTGAGACACAATTATGCCAGCGTACTAGTTCAGCCCCAGATCTCTCATAGAGGCCGGCCGCTTTGCCTTCGATCCGGACTACCAACACAGCTGCTTCTCGCCATCAACACAAGTGTCTACCTACGTAACCACACAACTATTTGTATCATAACCAGTCAATAATTAGCCATATCAGTATAATGGTCTGATTCGGTATATGCCAAGCCATTCAGCGATCTGGTTACATCGTGTATATATTACCAAAGTGCGACCTCCTCCCCGGGCCATTGGTAGGCACTGGTACTTTTCTTGGGCTGATGAAGAAATCAGGATGATTCATGAAACGATAATACAGATCCCGTAAGATTGTGCTGCAGGAGAACTTTGCTTCCCTTGGGCTTCAGCCAAATTTGTGGATATTTGGATAGTTGGATATTGAAATCATCAAATTTACGGTGGGTAACGAAGTATTAGTTTTATATCTGTTACTTGGAACACCTGCGAGTGGCTTGTATAGCACAATTTTCTCAGATGTACTGACCTCTTGAAGACTTATCTCCACCGATGAGGTATGCCTAAGTTAGCACCTCAATTTTCAGGTGGAAAGATGGCACTGGCTCCAAGGATCAACTACTCCGTCTCCCTAGTATCCTCCGTTACCATAGCAAAGATATTCTCCGACTTGTCAAGTCTGATAGCCCATTTGACGCCCTCGAATCCGTGTCTCGTCTTGACCTCAACCTGGATATCATCGTCCGGCTCCATAACTACTGCTGCAACATTTGTATTGGCTGTCGTTGGAGGATTCCAACCCCCCTCAACGGGCTTCATGTCTGATCTCGCGACGAAGACGGCGACTACGGCAAGGATCTCGTTGGTGGCGAAGTGCCGCCCGGGACAGAGGGTTTTTCCGCCGCCGAAGGCACGGAAGCAGACATCGCGCGGACGGTTCTGCTTCTCTTCAGGGAGGAACCTGCGGGGCTTGAAATCGGCAACGTTGGTGCCCCAGAGGCTGGCGTCCTGATGGATGATACGGCTTGGCATCTGCAACATGGCGCCCTTCTTCAGCAGCCATTAATCGAGATAGGTATCCTCCATCACCTCGCGCACGGATGTTCCCATCGAACAATAGCGAAGGACTTCCTGGTAGGAGGACAGCAACATCGACAACCTACTGCTACCCACACAATCAACATGGCTACCTCGGTGTTGGTCCACATGCTCCGACGCATTACCGTCTCGTACTATCTCTTCGTCGTAGGCATCATCTTCCAGCTTGGCTTTTGGGCTCGGCTTGCTCGGTGGCAGAAGCCGAGTATATCGCGACTGTGGATCGCAAAAGTGCTACCGTCCGGGAGGCCTCGTGAGATGGTGAATGCGAAGTTCGGTGCGTAACCCCCGGTGTAGCTCGACTATACAGTTGATGTTTACCGGCTGCTTTCACCCAGGATCCGTCGCGGGAACCGGTCCCAACCAAGTTATCACCGGTGATCCCGACATCCCCAGAGCGCGAGGTGAACAAATATAGCAAGATCCGCGCCAAGCTGGCGCCGGGTGTCAGTATCCGAGATCAATACAACGCGAAAGTTTCGGCTAACACACCACGCACCTCACCAGGACCTCCGCCGCGGCGATGGAACCTGTCGTAGACCAGCTAGTGCTCGGCCGGCTGAGCTCTCTGCGGAAACGGTTAACTGCAGTCGATAAAGAGCAGTGTGATATCGGCGAAAAGATCCAGTCTCAAGCTGTCGATATCAACAGTTCACCCCGTCAGGTCTATATGAACGCTCTCTACGACATATACGTCTTCCCCATCGCCGCCACTGGCGTGGTACTACCAAGCATGTTTCCTATAAAACATAAGAATATCAAGAAAATCGAGAAGGAGAGAGAGGAGGGACGGGCCGGAGCATGAAAAACATGCAGGTTCCCAGTGTATACAAGTAAGCAGGGAGATACATATAATGTATCATTTGTCATGTGGGAACTCTGGACCCTTGGGAGGTCGAGACAGCCGAGGAATGGCTTTGAGAAGTAGCAGGTACTGATTCATTCATGCGCCGAGCCACTTACACTGACAGCATCGAGAAAGACGATATGCACCTGCCATATCCCCTTTACAACGTCACCACCTGTACTCCCTTTGGAGCCGCCGCCGGGTCTCCTCAAGGTACTGAGGAGCCTGTGGTGGCTGGGTAGTCACATACGGGATTCCATTCGGAGAGCAAGAACAAACAAACAAGCCTTCAACGTCGGCATCCAGGAACAGTGAATGGTACGAAATTCGACCCAGATCCCGACTGAAAGTCTGAAAAGTTCACCGGGCGGGACAGATCTGAACTCGAGAGATGGACCTTCTCATCTCGCACTGCGCGGCCCACTGCTACCTGCAACCACTTTGCCCGGTCTGTAGTGAAGCTTGTCTGGATCACCCAGTCACCCGATCCCTGGGAGCACCTCGAAAGAAGTGGGCACATAAGCGACATATGCTAAAGTAGTTTACACTAGTAAAGATGACATCGAAAATATGATATCTGCGTGACATACTATCCATTCGTAAGTCTAAAACCCTGCCCGCCTGAGGCGAAAGACATTCGACTACAAGACCGGCAACTTGCAAAAGTGTCTTCACCTCGGCCTCAAGGGCCGACTCCAATCCCTCTCAGATATTATATACACGAATACTGTAGCACATCTGAGTTCTGGTCCAGCTGCAGGCGGCGTAATCGTAGCGGTACGCATCGCCCGTCCTGTTCCGACGTGCTCTCTGCACTCAGAGAGATACTTCCCCTTGGTGGGGATCAGCTGCACCCCTCCCAGCCTGACATCTAGATGGCAATGCTATGGCTCTCTGCTCGCACAACAGCGCCAACATTGTCGCTGACAAGTATGCTTGCGAGACAATGTGTGTTACGCAGGTATGGCTGTGGCAGGCCCAAGAGAAGTACCGAGTCAGGCAGACCCTTTGGATTCGGTCTCTCCACGACTAAAACGTCTGTCAATTGAGCTCTTCTAGAAACCCATGAGACGACGCTGTTCTGGGGTTCTCATAAGATGATCCGGATGCGCCAAACAATCCTTTGTCCGATTGCTGAAGCGGAAAAGAAAGAAGAAAACCGGAGTGGCCAGTGCCAAGTCAAATCGCAGTGACACTGCGCGCGTGTGAGACGGCGCTTTGGACCGCATCCGACAGGCGCAGGCTTGAACCTTACGGAGCGGTCAAAGCTGAGAGGGTCATGCCACGGCGTCTCAGTAATCAACTCAAACATGACCTGCACGAGGGCCTAGACCGTGAGTGGTCCGGCTGTCGACCTTCATCCCGTCCAGACCGAGGCGGGCATTGGCATCTGCCGTGGCCTCCTCACAGCTCACGGGCTGCTGCAACGTTCGGGGGGGAAGATACTCTTTGTCCCGGTCCCCGAAACGGAAGTGCATATGTAAACTGTGCTTGGAATTTTAGCAGACGCAGCCGTCAGGGTAAGAGCACCGCGTGCGACGTGGCAAGGGAAGAAGTGTGCGGTCACCGCTGGGGCGTGCGTGGGGTTTTTGACGTCTTCAAGAGGGAGAAAGGGGAGATGATTTTCCAGGCCTGCAGCACAGATCTACACTGGAAATGACGCCAGTCCCGTACGGGGAGAGGCAGCTCTGGTCATTGCCTCAGCCTTTTCCAGCTCTAGAAAGCAAGGCCGGGGACGCCGTGGGCGAGGCCCCGACCGACTCTTCCAGCCCTGTGTGCGGACTACAACCACCCTACACAGTACCGGGCCACAGTGCTCCGTGAGTCAGGCTTTGTCTGCAAGCGAAAGCATCGACGCCACGCCAGAACGGCTCTCAGCGCGTCAAGAAGCAAAAAAAACAACAAAAAAACAAAAAACTGTGTCGTCCAATTCGCCCCCTGGCTCGGGATGACATCAAGCCAGCAACAGCCTGGCAGGCTCGTCAGGGCCCACAATATTCTCCTGAGAAATAAGACCACACCCTTGGGCGGCGTACGGTGGGCCGCTGCCCTGAATATTATTATACGGCTGATATATACAGCAACATACAGCACCCACCCCCCCCTTACGCTCAGTCGACAAGCCTGGCTTCACACACCCACACACACACATACACAAACAAAACACACAACATTCCTTTCCACACTCCTCACCTCTCGCTCTCACACACACACGCACACACTCACACACACACAAACACACACACACACACACACACAATGGCGACCATGGCACAGGCCGCGACGCGCGCGGTCCGTGAGGGCGCCTCAAGGACGCTGCCCGCCGCCGTGAGGCTCAACAACCAGAACCTCTCCTCCATCCGCCAACAAGGGGGTCGTCAGCCGTCCGCCGTCCCCGGCTACGACCGGAACGGCCTGAAGGAGGGCATCGTGCACATCGGCGTCGGCGGCTTCCACAGGGCTCACCTGGCCGCCTACATCGACGGCCTGATGAACAAGGGCGGCGCCCGCGAGTGGGCCATCTGCGGCGTGGGCCTGCAGCCCTTCGACGCCGCCATGCGCGACGCGCTGGTGCCGCAGGACTGCCTGTACACGCTCATCGAGCGGGCCGCGACCGGGAGCAGCGCGAGCGTCCTCGGCAGCATCAAGTCCTTCCTGTATGCGCCCGACGACCCCAAGGCCGTCATCGCCAAGATGGCCCACCGCGACACGCGCATCGTGTCCATGACCATCACCGAGAGCGGCTACTACTACAACGAGAACACCCACCAGCTGCTGGTGGAGCACCCCGACATCGTCGAGGACCTCTCGGGCGACCTCGAGAGGCCCAAGACCACCTTTGGCTACCTGTACGCCTCCCTGGCCAGGCGGTACGAGTCCGGGCTCCTGCCCTTCACCGTCCTCTCCTGCGACAACATGCAGAAGAACGGCACGATCACGGGCAACATGCTCAAGACGTTCGCCCGCCACCGCAGCCCAAAGATCGCCGAGTGGATCGGCGAGCACGGCGCCTTCCCCAACAGCATGGTGGACAGGATAACGCCCCGCACGCTGGACAGCGACAAGGCCAGCCTGGCGGAGCACTTCGGCATCCAGGACTCGTGGCCCGTGGTGACGGAGCCGTTCAACCAGTGGGTGGTCGAGGACCACTTCGCCCAAGGCCGCCCGCGGTTCGAGGACGTGGGCGTCCAGGTCGTCAGGGACGTCGAGGACGTCGAGGCCTTCGAGTGCCACAAGCTGCGCCTGCTCAACGCCAGCCACACGGCCATGTCCTACATGGCCTTCCTGGGCGGCTTCCAGTACGTGCACGAGGTCATCGAGCACCCGCTCTTCAGCAGGTTCATCTACAACATGATGCACCAGGAGGTCCGGCCCCTGCTCCCGGAGATCCCGGGCGTGGACCTCGACGCCTACTGCGACAAGCTGCTCGAGCGCTTCTCGAACCCCACCATCATGGACCAGATCACCCGCCTCACCCTCAACGGCTCCGGCAAGCTGCCGCAGTTCGTCATGCCCTCCATCGCCGAGCAGATCATGAACAAGACCCACAACCTGAAGCGCCTGTCGCTCGTCGTGGCCAGCTGGTTCCGCTACCTGCACGGCGTGGACGAGCACGGCAAGCCGTACGCCATCGACGACCCCAGGGCTGACGAGCTGAAGGCGAAGGCCCTCGAGGGCGGCGACAGGGTGTACCCCCTGATGGCCGTCAGGGACCTGTTCGGTGACGACCTGCGCGAGGACAAGATCTTCATGGACGAGCTCCAGAGGGCCCTGGAGAGCCTCCACCGCGAGGGGGCCATGGCCACGCTGGCCAAGTATGTGGACTAGAGCACTGGAACCCGGGCCTGGGCCGTGTATCTGTATTTGATGTCGGGAGCGGAGGTGTTCTGGGAGTACCCTGCTGTTTTGTGCATACCGGCTGTGATGTATTTGGGTATAGTGGGACCTGTATAGAGGCAAAGGGCAAAAGGGGAAAAACAACCTGGGAGGACCAAGCTAGACCATGTCGAAGCCGAGGCGTCGAGGAGCGACCGGGGGGGTTCAACGACAAGAGTTGATACCAAATCTTTATCACGAGTTCAACACATGCGCTCCGGGGCATTGCTGAAGTAAGCCGTGTCGACTTGTCAATAACGGCTGAGCAGGCTCCCCGCGGAGGCTGTCTGCCCGTTCACCGGGTCGATTACTGGGGATCCTGCGCTGAGTAAACTAAGAGGTGTTCCCACCTTGGGCCTCTTGACCTGCGCTGACGAGAGCGCGGGGGCTTCAACCCGGGTCTAGGCCCTGCGTCTACGTGAAGTGGTCCAGATTCCCCAGCGAGGCTTGAGCTCTTGCACATGACATGGCCGAAAGCGCAGGCGAAAAAATGTCCATACGACTCGACTCGTCTCATGTCCCATCTCATGAATTCTCCGAACAGGGGCCAGATCCAGCATGGTCTGACGAATGCGCTGTCGGATGAACATTATGCGGGAAACCTGAGACCCGAGGGTTGGCGCCTCCCCGGCTGGGCCTCCTGGGCCAGGCCGAGCGGAAGAGGATCTACGAACCAGATTCACCAGCACAGAGCAATACACACCCTCAATTTTTGCACATCATGTTCATCCTACAATGCCCCCCCTCCCCTTATGATCGACGAGGTCGGGAATATCGCTCGTCGTGCGGATCAAAAGTGGCCTGCGAGAACGAAGTCTTGGGAGAGGAAAGAAAAAGAAAGAAAGGAGCCGCCAAAATGAAACCACCCCAAAACTGCGGCGGCAGGCCGGGCTGCAGAGCAAGAGCAATACCACTCTGGCTCCTGTCTAGCGACTGGAGGAGTGGGCCGGGCGGACATTATGCGCCAGACACACCCACCGTGCCCTTCACGGCCCGCAGAGCCTCAACGGCTTGTGTAGACTTACACGATAACCTTAAAACATGCCGTTTCAAGGTCGTACCAGTGGACCTGCCCAGGGTGTCGATACCGTCTCGAGTACCCCGGAGCCAGGTTGAACGTCTCCATCCAGTCTTATCTTGTCGCCCCTTCTCTGGGCCGATCCGCATGGGTTCACATTTAACCGAGGACAGCCCTCGACAGCAGTCGTCTTATCTCGTCGATCATGACATGGGAAAATGCCTTCGAGCCGCCTGGGGCCTCCCGACCAGAGAGGAGAGAGCCCGCGGGTCTTCCCAAGAATTACGTAGTACCGAGACAGCCAATAGGTATAATAAGGCCCGTCACTTATCCCGCGGGCTCCTCCATATGCTGACCTCCTTCTGCTTCCTGCCCCATCCCGTTCTTTTCTTCTACTTTCTGCGCTCGACACACCCCAAGTTCTGTGAACTGTCCCATTCTTTTTTTTTTTTTGGGGGGGGTTTTTTTTTTTTGCCGACAAAGCATCCATACAAGCAATACTACTATTCCCCGCGAGCCGGCCTCATTTCTTTCACTTCTAAATCAGTCGGTCAGTCAAGATGCAGACCCAAGCCCTCCTCGTCGCCGCCCTGGCCGTCATGGCCGACGCCGCCATCATCACCCTCCCCCGCGCCTCCAACACCTCCTCCTCCATCGCGGGCGCCGACTTCGGCTCCTGCACGCCTACCATGGACTTCCAGTTCGGCCGGGCCCAGTTCAGTACGTCGTCTTCCTCTCAAACCCCCCCGGCCCCCGACACCTCTCCTGGGCAGTTCTTTGCGCCACGGACACTGGGGGAGAAGAAGAAGAAGAAGAAGGAAGACTCTGAAGTGCTAACTCATGTATTGTAAGACCGCAAGGCCACCGATGGCACCTTCTTCCCCACCGACGCGACCCTCGTCGCCAACAGCGGCCAGAGCGACGCCCTGAACCCCAACATCATCACCAACTTCATCTGCAACCAGCTCACGAACGTGTGCAACGCCAACGCGGCCGCGAAGACGGCGTGTACCAGCGCCAAGGCGACGGTGCAGAGCCTGGGCACCAAGGACCAGACCACCGCCGATGCGTTCAACCAGGCGCTGGGGTTCTGAGCCTGGCGCGGTAGGGAAAGTAATCTGGTTCCTTGGATGGGGGGGAAGGACGAGGGAGGATGGAGGGGGGGGGGGGGGACGATGGTGATCAGCACGGGAGGGCTAAGGCGAGGACAACCTAGGCAGGGCTCCGAGAGCTCGCAGAGGGCGGGCTCAGCACCTGGCGCTGCGGGGATCATGAGTAACGAGACAATGATACCAAGGCTTATTAGACTGTCTATGATGCACCACACTTGTCCACGATCAGGCTCGCGTTGACGCCCGCAAGCCCATCGAAATACCTGTAGAGCCCAG
Organism: Endothia cerciana; assembly: GCA_026119935.1. NCBI lineage: Eukaryota > Fungi > Ascomycota > Sordariomycetes > Diaporthales > Cryphonectriaceae > Endothia > Endothia cerciana. The sequence goes on from JALRMH010000015.1 coordinate 365,389, forward strand.
CATTAGCAACAGCTTCAGGGGGGTGCAAGGATAACCTCGAGGAGGAGGGCCACCTACGCCAGCAACGTCTCCACAGGGAGCATATCCATCGTCCCGAGGCTCGGATTCGACGAGTTCAACACCTTCCCGCCCCAGAGCACCCTCACGTAATGTCCACCGCCAGCCGTCCGCTTCTCCTTCTCCGCCCCCGCCGCGGCGCCGCCCCTCCAGAGCTCGAAGACGACCTCGCTCCCCATCCCCGGCCAGACCATGACGTCCGCCTGGAGGATCCCCAGCAGGCGGCTCACGCTCCCGTCGTGCGCCACGTTGTGGAACCACACCGCCGTCCCCGCCCCGTCCAGCACCGCCCGGAGGTGCGCGGCGAGCTCCGCGACCCACACCCCGAAGGACCCTACGCTCGCCGCCAGCGCCTCCGCGCCGCCGTCCCGGTAGATCCGGCTGTACTCCCAGTTCCCGAGCCGGTACACCTCGTCGGCCATGTCCTGCGTGACGCAGTCCGCCGTGTCGCTCACCAGCCCCGCGGCCCCGCCCCCGCCCGCCGTGGCGTTGACCAGCTTGCACGGCAGCGGCCTCCCGTGGCACTGCCGGGCCGAGAGGTTGTCGTAGTAGTGGTCGAGGCTCGCGTGGAAGCCCTCGTCGCCCGGGGCGACGCCCGAGATCCCGTCGAGCTCGGCGTACAGGGGCGCCGCGGCGCCGAGGTGCGCCTGCCAGGCCGAGCTGTTGCCGCTCTCGATGTCGCCGAACCGGGCCGTGGAGGAGGCGCACGCGTAGTCCGGCTCGAGGCTGTCGACGCCGTCGGGCTGGATGAGGAGCGGCACGGAGGCCGCGGCGCTGCCCCACATCCCGCCGATCACCATGCCCGCGACCTCGGAGGTGATGACGTTGTTGGTCACCCGGTACCTGACCCTGTCGCGCCAGCCCGCGTCGGTCCTCGCCGGCAGGAGGCCGAGGAGGCCGCCGTAGACCCCGTAGAGGTCGGCGCCGTGCTGCCACGAGTCGTCCAGCCCGGCCGCCGTGATCTGGGGGAACTGGCAGCTGCCCTTCCACCCCGCGGCGGGCGCCTCGAAGGGGTTCGTGAAGCCGGCGACGTCGCCCGCGACCTGCCAGTAGGCCTGCGCCGAGGCGTTGCGCCCCGCGCCGGGGGCGGCCGAGGACGGGTCCGAGAAGGGCTCGGCGAAGTAGTACAGCCCTTCGTCGTCGCAATCCCATGTGTAGGACTCCACGGGGAAGGAGTTTGCTGCGTAGGGGGTGCGCTTGTGGTGGCGGTGGATCTTTGGGGGGGGGGGGTCCGTCAGCACGCGGTCTCCCTCCTCCTCTGAGGAGGGCTCATGTGGGAAAAGGGGAAGGCCCGTGCATCAACAGGCCTCACTCCGCGTTTCCCCTCGCGATGGCGAGGGCGGCGGGGACTCACCAGCTCCACGTAGACAAGCTCGTACTCCTCCCCCGGCACGACATACTCCCTCTTCCGTACGTGAGGCATATTACACCAATTGTACGTCCCATACTCCTCATCCGGCGTGTACGACGAGTTGTAGATGAACCCGTACACGCCCGTGGTGCTGTTGCTGACCACGTTGGTCAGGTTGTTGACCAGCGTCTGCGACGGCGCGTACCAGCCCAGATCGACCGCCGCCGTCGGGCCCGCCATGTCTTCTGCGGGTGGTGATGGCGCCGGCGGTGGTGAGGCGGCGGCAAGGCCGGGGAGTATAATAGCTGGTGCCTTGGTCAGGACGGGGACGACGCCGCGGCGCGCGAGCAGGGAGAGCACGAGGAGCACGATGCCGAGGCCGGCGAGGAGCAGCTTGCTCGCGCGTGAGAGGCGCGGGATGAGCCTGAGGGGAGGCATCCATTCTTATGTTGGGATTGCAATCCCACGTGGGAGGGGTCCTGTGGTCACAGTTCCAGCCCGGCAGACAGACAGGCGTAGACGCCTTCGGGAACATGCATGCAGTGGGAATTGGGTTCTCTACGTCCGTAGTCCCCACCGAAAATCCCTGGTACTTATGCCTGGTCGGCGCTACACGTGTGCCGGAAGGAAAATCCCGACTGGTGGGATGGAAATGCATGGACTGAGTCTGATGATGACTTCGGATGAACACACACCCAGGAGTCCACTCCCTGACGATCGACCTGATCATGGTAAGGACACATTGCCATGGAGTGTGTAGTCTGTCTTCAGAACAGATATTTTATGAGTGGAATAGGGCATATATGTGTCTCGCGAGAGGATAGTGGGGACCGAGCCCCCTGCTGGACACTATGACCGGCGCGACCAGACCCCCTTGCGACCGCCGACATCCTCACATCGCCTCAACTGGTGGGGACCTCTTCTCTCCCCTTTCCCTCTTTTCGTTTTTTTTTCTTGCCCCCGGCTTCGGCCTCAAGGCTGCCCGCCTCCTCCCCCCGGTACACCTCCCGGTCCATCTCCTTGTCGCGCCCATCCTCGCCCTCGTCCTCGTCCTCGCCCGTTCGGCCAGTGCCAGCTCCTCCTCATTCCTCATGGTACCTTCCAGCATCCGCCGGTCGACCCGCCTGTACCTGATTGCGTACTGAATCCAGTTCTGCAGCCCCGGCCTCGCAATTCCTAGCGTGGGCAGCGCGACCAGCACCCTCTTGTCATCCCTGGCCCAGTGTCCCGGCACCCAGCTCTTCTCGCTATCGTCCCCCCTAGCCCGCTCCCACTCGAGCGCGGCTGCATACGCCGCCCTCCGGTGCACGGTCGTCAGCTCCCTCCAGTGCCGCCGCGCCTCGACCTCGGTCAGCATCTCGGCCTTCTGACGCTCCGCAAAGTTCTGATACCTCCCCACGGCGTGGGCAAAGTCCCCCGCCGTGTAGATCGCGGGGAGCGTGTATCGCACCTTGCCCGGCGCGTGGACCTTGAGCAGGGCCATCAGCTCGTCGCGGCTCCGGTCGTCGGCGAGCGAGTCGCGGAAGGCCTTGGCGTGCTTGAGGTCGAAGGGCGCGACGGCCGCGTGCACGGGGCTGCGGTTGCGGATGGTCACCCAGAACCGCCCGTCCCAGAGCTTCCAGCCCCCATGCTGGGCGGGCCAGCGCCACTGGTCGGGCCGCCTGCGCCAGCGGTGGCGGAGTCGGAGGCGGCCGTAGTTGATCTGCGGGAGGGCCTGTCCGGACACGTAGGGCTGGCGGGCGAGGAGCCACTGCAGAGGGGCGTTCGGTTTGGGCGACGGTCTGACGGGGACAAAGTGGACGCCGGACATGTTGAAGGCCTTCGGGCTTTTCGGGTACCCGGATGGGATGTCGTTGAGCGAGGGGAAGAGTCGAGGGACCGAGTTTGGCAGATTGCTCGAGAACGCCCCCGGCGGCTCGGGTGTCACCATGGCGATTAGCCTCTTGACCAACAGGAGCGCAATCTGGCGGTAGTGCTCGAGACGCTTCTGGCGCCGGGCCTTGTTGTCCTGGCCCCTCCGCAGGCGAGGTGGCCGGAAGGATGGCAGCTGCACCACCACGGTCCCCGCCGTGGACTTGAAATCCTTCACTACCGTGCGCCTGAGCACCCTGTCTACCTCAGCCTCGTCGGATGCTGCCTGCCTCCTGAGCCGGTTCGACATCTCCAGCACGGCAGGTTTCTGCAGCGCGACAGGTAAGGTGTGGCTCACGTAGAGATGTCTCACGGCGTTCCTCATCGTAAGGGTCCTATCACCATTCGTAGCGTCCTCGAACCACGGGACACCATTGGCCTCGCACGTGGCCACCAGCCTGTCCTTGGTGAAGTCCAACAGGGGGCGATATATCGTGACCCCGCCGTCCTCCACGTCGAGGGGCGCTGCCCGTACCGCCCATCTCGTCCGCCGCACGTACGCATCGAACTCATCCTCTGCGAACGCGTCCACCCTCGCGCCCCCGAGGAGCTCCCGGGCGACCGCGTCCGGGTCCATGTCGGCCATGATCTTGGCGCGGACCCCCTTCAGCTCGTACTTGGTAGGCCGGTATTCGATTATCGGGCTGGTGGACGCCTGGTCGTCCACAAAGCCGCTCTGGTACGCGCCGTGAATGTCATGGCACTCGGGGATGTCCGTGGCCGTGCGCATGCCCAGCAGCCCCGCCCTGCCGTGACCCGACATCAGCCGCATGAGGACGGTCTCATACTGGTCGTCCTGGTGGTGCGCGAGGAACAGGCTGGCGATGCGGCACTGGGCGCACATCACCGCTATGCGGCGGTACCGCAGACGCCGTGCGAGGGTCTCGAAGTTGGGCAGGTCCTTGGGGTGCGAGACGCCCGCGGCCTCGAGGGCCTCGCGCCAGCGGATGCCCAGCTGCCGGGCGCGCAGGCCGAAGCGCTCCTGCAGGACCTGGGTGACGGCGCACGCCTCCCGGTCGCTGCCCTCGCGGAGCCGGTGGTCCACGGTGATGCAGGAGTAGGCGAGGACGGGGTTGTCGGCGACCCACATGCGCCGGTACTCACGGTGGGCGCGCCAGCTTAGGTAGGCCAGGGCCATGGAGTCCACCCCGCCGCTGATGGCCAGAGCTGGGGGAGGGGGGGATGTCAGCCGAGATATATAGACCCATGATGAGGAGGAGTCTGGGGAGTCGAGAAGTCACGCAGTTCAGACTCACCCACGGGCCGGGGCTGGCTGCCACGGGCCCCCGGAAATCGTGGAGGGCATATCGCCTGGAGGGCGTCGACGAACTCGTCGACGGAGATGGGCCTTGCAGTACGGTGAAGCACTCGTGGTACGTGGGTCATCCCGCCATCATATACGGTGCCCCATCCTCATCAAAGCAGTCGGTCCTGCCGGTTGGGACGAACGAGTGTGCCGTGCTTGAGGGGCGTGCCGCGTAGGTGAGGGGGGGAGAGAGAGAGAGAGAGAGAGAGAGTGAGAGAGAGAGAGTGAGAGAGAGAGAGCTTCACGAGCGGTGCTCGCCAGGGCGGGACGGAAAAGATTCTCAAATGGCCGGTTTTGGGTGGCCCTGTAATCCCGTACTACTGGTAATGGTATAGTGGGGTTGGAGGTGCCCAGGGTCCCTGGGGGCCAGGGAGCTCTGGCCACTGAAAGCGAAAGCCACAGGGCCTCGGCAGCAGGGGTGCTGTAGTCCCTGGACGGCGAAGTCGGAGGAGTTCGCGAATTTCCAGCTTCTCTTTCGACCGACCCTAACTAAACCCCTCAACAAACAGCAACGTCCTCACAGTCGATCACGACCAAGACCGCTCCCGGCCCTCCTCGTCCTCGTCCTCGTCCTCGTCCTCGTCGCCTCCCCCCCCTCGAAATGCTTCCCAGGATATAGTCCAGTCCCTCGAGAGTCCTCAACCCCTCCGACCCCTCCCCCACCCTCTCTCTCCTCCTGCAGACGACACCCAGAGACACACCTACACACACAGAGATGTCCTCCACCCCCGCCAACCCGCCCTTCACCTCCGCCCTCCTCGCCGGCGGCATAGCCGGCACCACCGTCGACCTGACCCTCTTCCCCCTCGACACGCTCAAGACCCGCCTCCAGTCCTCCGACGGCTTCTTCGCCTCGGGGGGCTTCCGCGGCATCTACAGGGGCGTCGGCTCCGCCGCCCTCGGGTCCGCCCCCGGCGCGGCCCTGTTCTTCTGCACGTACGAGGCCGCCAAGTCGTTCTGCGCGGACCTGCGGCGGGCGGCCGGCTCAGCGGCGGCGTCGTCAGCGGCGGTGGGGGAGGCCGGGGGGCGCGGCGGCGGGGGCGGCCACGCGGTGGACCACATGCTCGCCGCGTCCCTGGGCGAGATCGCCGCCTGCGCAGTCCGCGTCCCCACCGAGGTGGTCAAGCAGCGCGCCCAGGCCGGCCAGCACGGCGGGTCGTCGCTCTCGTCGCTGCGCGCGATCCTGTCCCTGCGCGCGACGGGCGCCGGCCTGCCGGGCGTCCTCCGCGAGCTCTACCGCGGCTGGGGCATCACCGTCCTCCGCGAGGTGCCCTTCACCGTCATCCAGTTCCCCATCTGGGAGTCCCTCAAGGCCTGGTCGCGCCGCCGCCAGCAGCTCGACCCCCGGCGCGGCGAGGACGTGTCCGCCGCCGAGAGCGCGCTCTACGGCAGCGCCGCCGGCGCCGTCGCCGCCGGCATCACCACCCCGCTGGACGTGCTCAAGACCCGGGTCATGCTGAGCAGCCAGCAGACCGGCGTGGGCGAGATCGTGCTGTCGATCCTGAGGCAGCATGGGATACGGCCCTTCTTCGCCGGCATCGGGCCCAGGGTCACGTGGATCAGCGTGGGCGGTGCGGTCTTTCTGGGGAGTTACCAGTGGGCCGTGAATGCGCTCGAGGCCGGCCGGGTGAGGAGAGGAGCTGATCTGGGGCTGCCTTGATGAGCAAGAAAGCCAACACGACGCTCACTGCGGCGAACGTGGGTTGTGGTCGACGGCCCCTGGGCGACGAAGGCCCGCCCACCTGGAGCTAGGCCAGGCAGCGAGGTTTTTGCTGTGACACCGAGATGCACATTCCGCTCCGGACATTATACGTCCCTGTACCTAATATTGTACCCAAATACCAGCTTTAAGAGCATCCGCATTAAACACCCCCGGCCTGCCGCCGCGAGACAGCTACCTCGCTATGTACATTATGTACGTATGAACAGAGACCGCGAGCTCTGCGTCCCCAGAACAATACCCTTTAGACAAGTCATAGCAAGAATTATTCAACGCCATGCCAGCTGCATATCCGCCGAAGTCACGCTGTCCCTCACGTCCAAGATCGCTACGCTCTCCGCTGGGGTGGTCGCAAGCTCAGTACTGTACTTAGGAGGCGCCCCAGGATATCCGGGACCAGCTCCGTAGGACCGGGCTCCATATCAGCAGAAGATCCATTCCTGAAGGGTCTCTCCAATCGGCAGGCTAAATCGTTCAGCTTCTCGCCGGCATTCAGCAAGTCGTCTGTATGCCCTTTTGCGCCCAGCCCTTCACCCTCCGTGAAACCTTCCTCAATACTATCCGCATCCAGAGCTGCCGCCCAAAATGCCTGCGAAACTATGCAACCGCTGTTGGTGGGACAGGTTGTGGCGGCTGCGCATCAGAGGCATCGTCGCTTGGCGTGGGTCCATCACTGGGCGCTTCTCCCTCCGATGCTGCGGGGGCCTCAGCGGCCGGAAGGGGAATCTCTTTCTTGCCGTTGGCCTTGTAGTATAGAACGACGTCGTTACCGCCCTTCCAAATATAAGCCCGCATGGTAGCCAGGGTCATGTTGACCGGGAGTAGCTGAGGCTGGTGTCAGCAGTTGAACTACCAGGTCCATCTCCGACAGTCCCCAGACTTACCTGGTCATTGCAGTATAGCTCGAGATACTCCTCCGGCTTCAGCGCCGCCGGGTCCCCCTCGGATTTACTCTCCGCCTCTTCCAGGGTCGGGTCGATTCGCTCCGCCACATACGCCAAGATCTTCTTCACCCGCAACATTTTATTAGCATTGAGGCGGTTGTTTCCATCGGCTGACGTGAGGACGGGAAGCCCAGAATCTGGCCAGGAATGCAGGACAAATGAGACCTTGACCGGCTCTTTCTGGGGAGTCCTGTTGAGGAGCAGCACGTCGCCGAGCCACTGCGGCGCGCACTTCTCGATATCGTCCGCCTCGAGTCCGACAGAGTCCACCGTCCCACGGTACAGCTCAGCACTCCCACCGGATGTCTCCTCCTGGATAATGACCTTGGTCCCAGGGGGCAGCTTAAGAACGGGGGTCTCGTTGGGCAAGCTAGGCGTGATCTTGGTCTCGACGTGCTTCTCTGGAGTCTCGGCGAGGTGCTTCTCGTACTCGTTCTGTATCTTCTGCACGACACCCAGGAAGTTATCGTCGAACTCCTTCTCCGGCTCATGATTGGACGACGATTCGGATTCTGCCGCCTTCTCGTCCGCGACCGCAGACTTCTCTGCTACCGATGCTGAGCCTGATCTGCCCAACTTCTTGGTTCCAAAGGACATGCCCATACGGAACTTCTTGCCGAAAGGTGACTTAGCATCTCCCTTGTCCTTTTCCTTCTCTTTGTCCTTGCCATCCTTGCCATCTTCAGATCTGTTGGTCTTGTCCTCGGCTTGTTCGGTGGCCGCCGGCTTCGCACTCTGGCTGCTATTGACGGCATTGATCGCGTTGGAGAAATAGTCGTCTCGGTCTTGTAACTGCTGGCCGGCTGCAGAGGCCAAAGGGCTCCCGGGGCCTACACCGTCCTCCTTGAAGCCTGGTAGGATTGGCGTCGCAAGTCCAATACCCATCCCACCTGGTGTCATCGGCACGTACTGAGCGCCATTAGCTCTTGGGGTGGCCAGTGTCTCGACGGCTTGTTCCCAGCCGCCACTGCCAGGTAGCTGGGTTGTGATCGGGTCAGCTTTTGCTGCTGCGTTGCGCGATTCCACTGTTTCGTTTAGCTTGTGACGATGGGCCTCGTCACGCTTAATCTCTTCATCTATCAACTTGGCGAAAAGATACCGCAGGATCCATTTGCCGTAATTTACTGGAAGCCGGAGTCAGTACATACATCAAGCCAAGTGACCCACGGTCACCCAACTCACTTCTTTGGTCGTCTCGAAACTCAACTGGTCCGTCAAGCTCAAGCTCATCGGCATACATCTCGGCATCGAAGCAGTTGAACGGCTCCAGAACAACTGTCAGGTTTCCAGAGCTTGTGTCCACCGAGCACCATGGCGACACGTTCTCGAGGGTGTTGACCAGAGGCTCAACGTCCTCGAGGTGCTTCTTTCCAAAGCTTTGAATGGGTTTGCACTGCGGTCACGGCCGTTGTTAACCAACCAGTGCTTGCAGCGACTGCGCTGAACGTACCTGTATCAGGTCCCAGAGCAGGACGTCACCAGCCGTATCCAGTGTCAGAACCCGCCGCTTATCAGCCAGGAGCCGATGCTTGACCAAGCCGAACTGGCCCTCGATCGTCTCCTGCGGAACGTGTTGTATTGGCTCCACAACACTGACAGGCTCATTCGCTTGCGGGTCCGTCTCGGTGTCATGAATCGGAAACCTGGCCGTGTTGGAAATTCGGAGGATCGATCTGGGCGGTATCTCCTTTGGCTTTGCATTTGCCGTGTCTGCGGACGTAGGAGGTGGTATACTGCTCGACACGGAGGCGCGGTGTTGTCTGAAGAGCTCGGGGAGCTGGATGTCGGCGGTGGTGTCGACGTTGTGCCACCTGTTGATAGATGACCTCTGGGTGGCAGTCCAGAGGTAGTCACCGGCAGCGATGACCTTGTTGACGATGTCGTGCTCGTGTGCCACAGCCAGGGCGAGCCCGTCGTCCACCTCGGCTTCACGGATGTCGGTCTTCACAACCAGCCCGGATCGGTCCGCGCTGTAGAAGACAGACAGGTCGGGGGCCTCTGAATACAGGGAAAAGACGGATTCGTTGTGCATGGTCAGAGTATGCATGCAGCGACCCGCGGTGACGCTCCAAATCTTGACCGTCTGGTCCTGGCTGCCTGTCATAACCGTGTCGCCGGCCGCACTAAGCAGGATCGATCGTACCAGGCCGGTGTGGCCGCGGAACTTTGTGATGCGCTTCCCTGACCTGGGGTCCCAGAGATGTAATATGGACTCGGGCCCGCCATAGGCCAAGACGTTCTCGGTAGTGCTGAGGGAGTAGATGGAGCCCTTCTCCGGGGTGTCCTCGCCTTGTGTATCGATCTCTAGCGTCTTGCCGCCGCCGTTCAGGTCCCACAAGTACACCTTGCGGTCCAAGCCGCCGGTAGCAACCCACGAAGCATCCGAGTTTGGTGACGCGACGCACTTGGCATAGTCGGCATGCTCCCCAATCTTGTATGGCTCCTCGGCCTGGCTCGCGTGTGGCCGCCACAGCTTGACGAGCTGGTCCTGAGAGGCTGTAACCACCGCGTTGTTACCCTGAACCAACGCAAGGTCGCAGATCCAGTTAGTATGAGCGAGGTGTTGAGTGCGGAACCTGGTGGTGTTCTGAGCCTTGGAGGAGTCGGGGGTCGCATCGGGAGTCGAGTCGGTCGCGGGAGAGGTTGGGACCTCGGAGAGGTCGAGATTCAGATCCCACGCGCACAGGATGCCATCGCGGCCTCCAGAGTAGCTGTCATGCCAGCCCGGTCAGCAGCCGCCACAGGCAGCCTGGGATGCGCCGGATCTCGTGATCGGCAACGGCGGGAGGGGGGGTGGTCTCACAGGATGGACCTCTCGCGGTCGACAGCAAGGCCATTGACGCCCTTTATGTGGCCGCCGGCCTGCTTATCAGCCCGTTCGAGAACTATAGAGGAGAGGGAAGAGCACAGATTAGAGACAGACTGGTGCGCAGATGGGAGTTTCGGGATCGCCAGAGATGCCGCTCAACATCGACGTATGCGCCCGTGCAGTGCGGCACCACCAGTACCGAGACCGCGAGGGTTGAGGGTGTGCGCACCATAGCTAATTCTCTGCCGTGCCTTCTTGGCCATGACGGAGGGGGCGGGAGGACGTGGTCATGTGCGGGTGTCGTGGGGGAGGTGGACCTATGCGTATGCAGAGCAGCTTCGAGGCAGATCGGGTCTCCCGGTGGTTTGCGTCGCGGCGTGGATCTGCCCACTGGGAAATAACGAATGTATGGAGGTCACGGAGACCAACTAATATGCTGTGATGCCGGCTGTGTATACGAGCGTGCGTCGACAGGCGGGATAGATGGACTGATGATGATTAACGATGGGGACATCGATCGGTTGGGAGCTGCGCACGGGGTCGAGGTCCAGATGAGATCAACGGCGCCCCAACCGTGCAGGCATGGTAGGGGTAGGGCACTACACATGCTAGCCCGCTACTTGGGTCTCCTCATGGGGGGCGGGGCCACTGGGGGGGGGTTGCACCAGAACTGGAGATGGAGGGGGGGCACACTGTCTGACCAGCGACCCGACTGACTGGGAGAAGAACGTCATGCATGGAGATCTGGGGCCCAAGGGTCTCAGACACCAATCTCGTAGTATGTATGCTCTTGCAGCCTTTTGCTCCAAGGTTCATTCTTCTCAATGCTCAGTACCTTTGACTCTCTATTTCCCCTCGCAGGGCGTCTTTGCATTCCTGATGTGACCCAGTCCGCTGAGGATTCTCCATCACAGCAAGGCCACACCCTGCACCTTACCGAACGTGGGGAAGCAGGGACATGGACATGGATACATGGGACCAAGCCCTGGTTTCTGGCCCAAGCAGTCATCCTTCTTCCTGCACCTCGTCACTGGTCATGATCAAGCATTAATCCTCAACATGTCTTCATTCACAATCCACGGAGTGTCTACATATTCAAGATTTCCGAAATGCCAACGGACCCCTTCTTCTCATTTGTTTGTTTTGGAGGGGGGGGGTGGAGAATATACACCGCCCCGGCCCGAATAAGGTGACCAATCACACCATGGCTCCACCTACATACTTGTCGATTGTGGTGTTCACGGATGCTGAAGATCGCCTCTAACATCGTGTCCCAAGCCATGGCATGGAATCAAATCTACTGTTTGGAGCCTCTGCTGTCCTGCCACCTGAAAGGTTGCGGGCGAGAAGATTGTCTACAGTGTAAAGAGTCCGCCTCTTCCCGCAGGACCAGGGTCTTGGCTGCATCAACACATTACAATATGTGCCTGGATCTTGCAAAGTCAATACGGTGACTGTAGTACACTAGACTGAGCGATCAGACCATCTCCGTACGCCAACATCCAGGCTATCGAGACGATGAAGGCGTTTATCAACTCGGTAGAGGCAGCCACACTGAAGCCCTTCATGCTCGCGATCGACTGCGTTGGTTCATCTAGGTTATGGCCTCAAAGTTCTACGTGCGCTCTGGGTGCGCTCTCTACGGACCTCCTTCAACTACATCCCCTCGGCCATATCACCTGTTGGCCTCCGCACCATCATGGACAGCGTCGTGGCGGATTACTATTACCTGTGGACACTCACACTCGAACTCGGGGCCTATTACCCAGCAGACCGCGATCCTTCCAACTCCTCTTCTCATGCTACAGCTGACACGTTTGTACTCTAGATTCGCAGGTATATCATCGTGCCAGGCGCAAGACAGTTGAGTGCGGTCAAATGGCTAAAGAATTATCAGTTGATACTGATGAACTGCGTAAACGGATGTTCCAACGCTGTCGGTTAAGGGTTGATGATGAGCCACCGTGCTCGCCAAAACACCATGTCCACAGAGACTTGGTAGTAAATACACAAGAAGCGTCTGAAGACAAAGCATCGAACAGGTTTCCTTGTAACGAAGCACCGGGTCTTTCAAGATTCACTCATACTTCATGGCCAGTATTCTCCGTTCTTGTGAAGAAAGCGTGGCCCCAACGGCGTTGTATCTGAACAACAGTGAGAACAGTAGCATAGATCCAGAACAACATCATTGTGTTGGTGGTGGGCTTTGTTCCGGAAATTCGCGGAAATGTTCTTGTCACGGCTCTCAAAAAACAGTGCGGCTATCCACAAAGTGACTGAGGATGATCTATGATCTATATAAACCACTACGTAGGTCGGCCTCTCACAGTTTTCTTCCCTTGATCAACCTACGAGCACACGAGAACTAATCTTCAAGCTTGAGCAAGATCTTAAGCTGCGATTCGATTCTCTTCATTCCGGAATCCCTCCCGGAATTGTTTCGCAAGAAATTCCGGTCTTATTCGCCATGGCTACCACCGCCTACAACAACACCTCGAGCAGCACTGGAAGCCAGTCGCAGGACCACACCACCATGCCGATCACACTGACAACCATCTTGGCTGTTCTGGCCATCATCATGGCTATTGCAGTTCTGCGCGGGGCGAGCCACTGGACTTGCTGCCGATCAGGCCGATCCGGCCGATCTGGCCGCGGCAATGATGAGGAGCAGCCACCTCGATTTGACGATGTGAGCGACATCCCGCTGCGTCCTCTCCAGCCTGTCTTTGATCGGCATCGGCAGAACTTCTTTCCCGCGCCCGGCATTTCCGGTAGCATCAGGCCGCTGCCTCCCTTTTCTCAGTACACAAGCCAGGCTGGGGAGCAGCCGAACAAGTAAGGCAAGATAAACGGCATGCCCCTTTCCGATTGTCCTCACGGCTGAGCCTGTTTCCCTGTTCTCGCTTCCCTGAGCTTGACGGACGACGCCCAGTGAGGCGTGAGTATGGCTTACCTGGGTCTTACCGAGAACCTGATAGGAGGCTCGGTCAGAGTCCCCAGTTTCCCTCCCTAAGGCTTTTAGGATTCACGACGAGGTCCAGATTGGACTTCTTCATCATCTGCCGATGTCTCATGCCTGTCCTTGCCCTGTGCGGCAACTGGATGCACTCAACAGATTCTAGGCGCAAGCCTGGAGAGCTTCCCTGACCTTTTCATAGGTGGAATGCTAACGAATTACACGGTAGTGCGAACTGGACTTCTTTTTCTTCTTTTTATTTTGTGCAAGCTGTGAGGTTTTCATTTTAGGTTGTGATTTCCTGGGGGGGAGGGGGGAGGGGGGTGGCTCTCCTCGCCTCTTCTCTTATTATTCATCATGGGCAATACCACTGTGGTTCTTTGTATTGAGGGCTCGGGAGAAGCCCGGCACAACCTGTCAGTTGGTGGCTAGGATCCTCAATACTCGACCAGGTACGCAATTCCCTTGATGCCTGCAGGTAGCAGGCGGGAGCCTAAGCGAGCTTAGCAAGTTAAGGTATGATGTTAGCCTGCGAATGAAAATGATATATCTCCGAAATAGAAGTCCTCTGCGGGCTTTGACTCCTCGTCCACAGGCCCGAGTGGACTATAAGTGCTGCACGAGAAATTATCTCCTACCTAGGTCAATATTGGACCCAATGACTTGTTGTCATTGTCATAGACACTGCAGGTGTTCTCAAGCAAGACCTAGGCAACGCGGGCTCTACACCATAAGCGCTAAGACTTGGGTTTGTTGTGGTGAAGTGCTCTTCAGGAACCAATGTTTTGCTTGAAATGCCAGAACAAGTAGCATAAATATCATGACTCCTTGTTGGGCAATGGTCTCGAATTCGCAAACACGACTGTCCCCCAGAGGACCTCAAGGTGGTCGATTCAAATATGTACGCTGTGTACTTCACTGTGCCCCGCCGGCCAGACGACGACGACTGGTGGAACTGCCACTTTGCCACTGGATCGAGGATCGTTACCAACAGGCCCGACCCACACGGGACTTATCGTGGAATGTTCACCTGCATGCCCCTCAGCGCCGCTCAGAAACGGGAGTGGCAGGCAGCATCGAGGGCGTACAAGAAGATGCAACAGGAGCTCCTCCGGGGGGGGGGGGGGTTCGCGGATGTGGGCTGGAAGGCACCGCGGCTCCTGGACGCCATAGGCCAGGCGCCGGATTTCTACCTCCATGCCATCCAGCAGATCAGGATGTCCAAGTGGTACAACGACCGCATCGTCCTCTTCGGAGATGCCGCCTATTGTCCGACTCCGCTCACGGCCATGGGCGCCACCCTGGCCATCGAAAGAACCTACGTCCTCGCAGGTGAGCTGAGCAACCTCGAGGATGGCAAGCATCCCATCCGGACCCTCCGGTCCTACGACAATACCTTCCGTCCACGGGTAGAGGAACGGCAGAAATACAGGTCCATTTTCCCCGGCGCTGCCACATCCCGAGACACGTTCCCAACTCTGGCTGGTTGCGAACCCTCCTTTGGGTGCTGTCCCAGCTCGTGAAGGTGCCGTGGGTAGGCAGCTGGCTGGGGCAAGATAGGAGCGACGAGGTCGAAGATTGCAAGCTGCCAAAATACCCCAAGTTTGTGGGCTTCGAAGAACGTACATATTAAACCTGTGAATACCTGACGCAGGAAAGTGTACATCGGTCTTCACCGTCTCGCAGGGCTGTGTGATGAATTTCGTCGTTGATATTCTGCAAGTCGACGATACTCCTAGCTTAACTCTCATGATGAGCCTCCACTCTCCTTTTGAAAAAATCATGCAGTCAGATACCAAATCCAGAAGACCTCAAACATGAACATGGTATCGTCCTATGCAGAAGAGTGATTTATTGACGTCTCAACCCTTGCTCTGTACCTGCGCCATGCATGCCCTTTCCGCATCTCTAGCAGCAGTAGAGGAGCGCAGATGGCACTCAGCAATCATAAGAACGTGAAACACCAGCCGACACCCATTCTATCAATCATAATCTCAAGTATTGCTAGAAATATTGCGGCAAGCGCGCAGCGAACAAGGTTGGCTGAAGCGGCTGCCGCTGAAGGCCGGTCTGGATTCAAATCGGTCAAGAGCGTGCCTAAAGCCTACAAGATTGTTAGGAATCGGGGCGCCGACTCTGTGCTCGGTAACTTACTGAGAATAGGCCCGTGATTGAGAATCCCAGGATGCCTTGAATTATCAAAGGCACCGAGACATGCTACTTGCATCGTCAGGTTGTGAAGGGCTTTAGCTCCGCCTGGCTGGACTTACCACGCGCGTTTCCACGGCCCAACCGTAGCCTATGGTAGCAGCGGTAGTCACTAAGGCGAGGTAAAGAGAGCTTCGGAGTCTAGCGGTCTCTATTGGAAATTCTGCAACGCCATGGTTGCTCTTCTTGTCCCTGGAAAATCCGTGGGTCTTGGCCGTGCGAGAGTAGTCAAGATCGAGCACTTTACCTACAGAAAATTGCTAGCCCCAAGCCCATTGTATATTCATATATCCAAGGAAACTCACCCCACACAAACAGGCTGGTGAAGCACCCTACGCCAAAGGGGACATAAATGAGAACCGGCCTCTACCTCAGTATAGTCGTACACCTTGACGAACAAAGACGACAGGGAGACCTGTGCACAGCAATATATCATGTAGTATATGCCATTATAGAGTAGAACTACGAAGATGTCTTTCAGTAGAAGTAGCTTCAGCGAGGTGGTTGGATTTGGTAGGGAAAATTTCGACCGTTCTGGCTTCGATACTGGCTGATGACCAGGCCTCCGCATGGACAGGGGTATCAACGTGCGGTTGATGCTTGGAGGTAGGACGCTGCCATTTCCCACGAGATCACGGCCTGTTTCTGGCAAGGTAAAAAGAATTAGCAGAAGACATGTACCCCCCGCAATGCACAAGAACCAGAAGATCCATTTCCAGCCCAGCCCTGAGGCAAGTGCACCCCCGATGACGGGGCCGACCGGAGGAGCGACATTAAGTCTAAGGACGTAAGTAAGTATACGTAATTACATTGAATAACACGAAGACGGGGGAAATAGTAATGACCCCAGTAGCATAATTCCAACATAGGATCCCCTCTCAGCTGGCGTTGTAATATCTGAGATAATGCCATAACGCAGAGAAATAGTACCTTGGTTTGTCAGTCCATTTCCCTCGTGCGACCTTATTTGATAGCTATTTACTGATCAGAACTTCCGGCACCTTGGAGCACCCTTAGCACAAGCAATGCTGGAAAGCTAATCTGAAGCGCAAGGCCGATGTTTGCCACGAGGTAGATTGAAAGTGCCAGTATATAGACAGGCCGCCCCCCAAGTATATCGGCGGCATTGCCGATCAAGGACAGGACAATGCCAGACACAAACATGTAAGTCGCTACCAACAAAGGCTGGTATTGTATGCTTTTGAGCAATCTGTTCATGTACGGGGTCCAACGTACTTATGGCAAGATTGACAAGCCCAACGGCGACCCCCAAGCTTTGAGATATTGGTGTTATGGCAGGATAAAAGACAAAGCTGCTCATAGGGAGAACATGCCAGCAAAGGAAGCGAGGAAGATGATGTATCGCTTCTCCCATATTTTAAATATGGTATACGGCTCTGAGACCACCGCGGCAGCTTCGACATCTCGGGAAGGCCTCTCGGGACCTAGCATTGCTCTAGAGAATAAGCACAGAAGTCAAGGGTCCTCCCGTTGCGAAGTGTCCAGGAGAGAGATGATTTGATACAGTACCTGCGGTTCCGAATTGTAAAGTTGGGAGGTTCACTCGACGCCTGCCGAGAACAGTTGAGCATGCTGCATTGAAAAGGTCACTCACTACCCTGGTTCCCAGCCTCTGCAGAGGGTGGTGCGGAGACGATCCGCTGTCAGTTGCGTTGTAAGCCACAAGCGCTGGTTACAGGGGTTGAGCCCCTGCATACCCGTGCCTCAGGTTTGATATTTTCAAGCTTGTATCGGGACCTCGCCGTCGGTTTACACCTTACAGTAGGACGACTGCCGCCCTGCAAGTTTGCTACAGGCAGTGGATGATGCTCAAATGAGTACGTTATGATGGTAAGACCCTAGCATGTCGAAGGAAAAGGTTACGCCTACCTAGGTAGTGGCAGCAAATGGTCACAGATTGCTAATGTAGAGGTGGTATCCGCAGTTCTCGCGAAAATTCTTCTCGTCCTCGAAGCACAATCGAAAACTGAGCGGCAGTCGGAGCCGCAAATCCGATTTTGTAGTATCTATCGATGGAAACGACAATGTGAGGAGTGAAGCGACGTTGTTTCCATCCGAGGAGGAAAAGAGCCTAGCACAGAACCGCAAGACAGACACGGATGGTATACGTGCAACCGCGGATCGCAGTTACAGCACACCTGCGGCCCTTCCGATTCATGCCAAACATGGCTCACTTGATAGAGCATCGGATCCACAGGGACTGACTCTCCTCCACGAGCCTGCGGAGCCACCGATTGCCGATATAATATTTGTGCACGGGTTGGGTGGCTCGAGTAGGCTGTCGTGGTCGAAGAACAAAGATGTCAAGCTTTTTTGGCCGCAAGAGTGGCTCCCTTCGGATGACGACGTTGGAAGAGCGAGGATATTCACCTTTGGATATAATGCGTTCTTTCACTCAGCCGCTCAGACGAGCGCCATAGGGGTTGCAGACTTTGCGAAGAACCTCTTGTATGACCTTTCGTACGGTAGAGGCCCTTCAGGAAGCAGTTTGCACATCGGTAGCGTCAGTTTATGATTCGAGCCTGACTGTTCCGCCTGGGACTGGTAACTGGACCTGCTTTGCTGACTGGTACATTTTCCAGGTCCCAATCATATTTGTCACGCATTCTATGGGTGGTCTTGTGTTCAAAAAAGCATTCATGGAGGGATCAATAGACAAGCATTACAAGGGGATTATCGAAGCTGTGAAGGCCGTATTGTTTCTATCTACGCCACATCGAGGTGCAGACTTGGCAAATGTCCTGAACAAGGTCCTGTCGATGACGCCACTCAGCTCGCAGAAGCAGTATGTCGCAGATCTGGTCAGGAACGGGCCATTCCTGAAGAACATCAACGAGCAATTTCGACACAGTGCGCCAAAGCTTCAGATATTCTCGTTCTATGAGACACTCCAAACATCAATCGGCTTCACCTCCACCGTAAGGCGTCCAATTTTGGAAATCCTTATCTCCTGCTAATTAACCATTTGTTTCCAGTTGATACTCGATCAGGAAACAGCTATACTGGGCTATCCTGGAGAGATATCGAGGTCTCTAAATGCTGATCATCATGGAGTGTGTAAATTCGATAGCCCGCAGGACAGCAACTACATAGTCGTCCTGTCGGCATTGAAGTCGCTGTTGTCGTCCTATACAACCAACGGTCTGCTATGTCTTTCCTTCGGCCCCTGCCTTCCAGCCTCCTTCTCTCACTCTTTGATACTTCAGTTGAGGACGCACCCCTGGCAACCCGAATGCTGACAGGTGCAGGCCCTGAACGACCGAGTAGCGACTTAGAGAGCCTTCAAATGCTGCTCTCTGTCCCTGATTCGATGGATCATGACTTCAGTTTCTTTTGGAACCGGAGGGCTGGTTCGACGTGCACGTGGATTTTGCAACGCCCGGAAATTGACTCGTGGATCTCGCACAGCTCAACTTCTAAGTTGCAGTGGATCTACGGCCGACCGGGTCGTGGCAAGTCAGTCTTGTCATCTTTCTTGATCAATCATCTTCGCGAAGAAGGTGCAATAGTACAATACTATTTCTTCAGAAGTGGGGATGAGACTAAACGCTCGATATCAGCGCTTCTCCGGTCCCTGGCATACCAAGCAGCTGTCCAGATTCCCGCATATCGACGCTCGCTGCGGAAGCTTTCCGACGGCGGGTACAAGTTGAAAGAATCTGACTGGAAAACCACGTGGAAGAAACTCTTTGTCGACATCCTCTTGCAAATGGAATTTCTGCCAACTCTGTACTGGGTCATAGATGGCCTCGACGAGTGTGGCTCGCCTCAGCAAATATTCGAAATCCTCGCGGACATTAGCGCCTCGAACAGCCCAATCAAATGTCTTGTGACGAGCCGCTGGAATCCAACCCTGTCCGCAGCTCATGAGAGAGTACAGTCAAGGATCTGCTCTCCGACGTTGTCCATAGACCAGGATACGACCGACATTCGGCTTTACACATCAGAGCAGCTAAACCATCTTAGCTGGAACCCCGCCATCAAGCAGGAAATCGTGAGCAGGATTATAGGAAATGCAAATGGCAACTTTTTGTGGCTATATCTGACCCTCGAGGAAATCAAAGACTGCCACACGGAAGGTGATGTAAGGGCGCGCCTCGAAGAGCTGCCTCCGGGCATGGAAGATCTCTACAAGCGTATGGAAGATACCATATGCCGGATCCGAAGACCATCCGATAAAATCCTCTGCCGCCACCTATTACTCTGGGCCATGTACTCACGACGAGCTATTTCAGCGGATGAGCTAGGGGCTGTTCTTCAGCCTGAGCATGGCCAACTCCTTGATATTTCGCACACTATCTACAGACTCTGTGGACACTTTGTTGTCATTGAAGGCGGCCACAAGATTGCGTTGCTTCACCAATCAGCCCGCGAATATCTCACGACTACGTCGACACTGCCATTTTCTTTGGAGGCCACTGGTGCACACCGCGAACTTTTTGAGAAAAGTATCAGTGCTTTCATGGACAAAAGCTTACGAGGCAAATTCACACCCGCGAATCTGAAATTGCTTGAATATCGTACGACATCGTGGCCACATCATCTCCAGGCCATCAAACAAGCTAGTGATTCCAACGAGCACCTAGACATGCTCGTTCAGTTCTTCTCTCAGTCTAATGTTCTCGTTTGGATACAGGCTCTTGCCACAATGGGTCAACTGAAGGTCCTCGTTGAAGCATCACACGCACTAAATTCATACATACATCGCAAACGCCACTCGGATGCTGCAAGAGACCCTGCTATGCGCAGTTCCAAGGACTTGGAATTTTTAGAGACTTGGACCCAAGACCTTCTGAAAATCCCGGGCAAGTTTGGAGGCATCCTGTCCAGAGACCCATCGTGCATTTTCACTTCAGTGCCGCCGTTTTGTCCTACCACCTCGGCTATCCACAAATTGTTTGCGAAGTCTGCATTCTCTAGTATCTCGGTCCGGGGTCAGCCTTCTAAATGGGACGATCGCCTTGCCTGTGTCTCTGTGGGCAGTGGCCACCTGGCGTCTCTCGTCACATGTTCCGGTCGCTATCTGGCGGTGGCCAATGAGGTTGGGACTGTCACATTATGGGACTGCACAACATTCCAAGTAACTCAACAGCTTCAACACTCTGAAAGAGTGTCAGCAATGTGCTTCGATACTGGTGGAGACCGGCTCGCAACTTACGGATCGTACACGACGAAAATATGGGCTCCACAGACCGGGCAAGTCATTCATCGAGTCAACAATTTTCCTAACATGGCCGGATTATGTCTGAGCTTTGTTAGCAAAGACACATCACTTCTGATGGGCGCTGATCGTCGGTGTCTGCTCAAATACGACTTCAAGTCCAATCCTGAGGCAACTTGGGTCCTCGTTGACTCTTCGATACTGAACGACGTTGATCCCATGAACGGCGCTAATCTGAACTCTCCGTCGGCATTAGCCATCAGCCCTGATGGGTCTATGATAGCTGCGGCATACAGAAGATTCCCGTTGATGATATGGTCAATCAATCCGCCGAAGATCATCAAGCGAATGAGTCGCAAACGACCACGCGACCGTCTATCTGACCCGCTTCCATTTGCCGATAAGCTATCTTGGCATCCGTCGAGCGAAGAGCTCATAGGATTGTTTCTGGATGGTTACGCCTTCAAATTCAATGTTCTTGACGGCACGCTTCAGGAACAACCGCCCGACCCAGGACGAATGCCGGCTGATATACATTGCAGTCCTGACGGAGAGGTCTACGCGATTCAAGGATTTAGGGGCAATATTAAGCTCTTTGATTACCAAAGCTCAACACTGATTTGCCAGATCACCTCGACTGGTGATATGGCCGGTCCATTTGCATTCAGCCAGGATGGCCGCCGTTTCTTCCATCTTCGAGGAGACTCTTGCACTGTGTGGGAGCCTAAGAACCTTGTTCGACTCTCAGCGGCGGACGACCAAGCCCTCAATAGCCAGTCTTCCCCCGATGAGAATGAGATTGTCGAACAGTCCAACTTTGCCGCCGAATCGTTTGTAGACGACCATCCGCCGATCTCCGTGGTGGACCCTGCGCCCAAAGGTCCATTGTTATGCATCGGAGATGAAGATGGCCTCATTTGGCTGTTTGATTCTGCGACAGGATCAAAGCTCGAAGTTGGCAGAACGGCAACAGAGATGAGCATCGAACATGTTGCGTGGAACAATCAAGGGGATCGTTTGGTCTACTCCGAAATCAGTGGACGCGTAACTCTTCTTGAAGTATTGTTTTCCGACGGGCACTGGACTCATCATCAGATCAAGCGTTTCAAGCCCAAAATGGCAGAAGGCGGAATAATACAGCTACTCCTTTCGGCTGACTGCAGCAAGCTGCTGGTGGCTTTTGACGGCTCTGTCCAGGTATGGTCTCTTGAACTGGGTCTACTCGAACATACGCATTCTGCTGATGGGGCATCGCCATTGTGGACAATTCATTCCCGATCTCCAGATCAACTGATCTTCGTCAGTTCGTCACACATCAGCATCTATCACTGGACTGCAGATGACCTTACAAGGATCGGAACCTATTTCCGACCACAGGATGGCCTTGGAGACAGTTCCAAGTCTATTGAGAAACTTGCTGCTTCATCTCATGACTCTCTTTCAGGCACAATCATTCACAACAATGACAATGTTAATGAAGAAGTCGCACAAATTAGGACCACTCACTTCCCTGGATATGTTCTTGTTATGATTTCCCGACGAACAGTTTCGCGACAGCTATCTCCTCGATTCGAAGTGCTCGATACAACGAAGTTCGATCCCGCGGGTAATCACCCTAATCGCGATATTCATACAATGAACATCCCATCAGAAGTTATAGCCGAGGTCGAGATACCACTGAACGTCCTCCCAAACGGGAAGCTAGTCTTTTTCGACAAGTCACTGAGACTATGTACCTGGCATCTTAGGTCTTCGAAAGGGTTGGAGAATATCACACGGCATTTTTCCATGCCTGGAGACTGGTTGCCATATCGAAATCTAAACTTGCTGCATATCAATGCCGTTGGGACAATTTTTTGTCCGCTTGGAGATGGCATTGCGATGATTGAAAGTACCGCTGCCTCTGAATGGTAAGCACGAGATGAAATTCTGCGGATTACATACAGAGGATAGATAC
Source organism: Endothia cerciana (assembly GCA_026119935.1). NCBI lineage: Eukaryota > Fungi > Ascomycota > Sordariomycetes > Diaporthales > Cryphonectriaceae > Endothia > Endothia cerciana. The sequence continues at coordinate 387,790 of JALRMH010000015.1, forward strand.
TGTAGCAAGATCCACTCAACTTGAAATACATGCTTCCGCACGAACATGCAGTACTCTTCGCAGTGTGTCTGCTGCCTCAAGAAGCCGAGGTGTTAACATATGGATATGAACAAGGCCTTTGATATAGACGACTAGTCACTGGCCCATGGTGAGAAAGGTTTGGGTGCTTATTTTGGGTGTTAATGTTTCACTATTTCAAGGGAAAAAAGAAAGAAAGAAATTACTAAGCTGCCCTTCCCCTGGTAGCTAGTACCAACTTCCGATCAAGAGATATTCTAATGGATAAGAGACAGACAAAATGATGACACAGCAGAGAAGCCGCCTAGATGAACGCCCTGAGACAACCATACATACAGCTTCGCCAGTCACCCGAGGCAATTGTCGCCGTTGTCCTTGCCTAAATCTTCACCTCTGCGCGACCGCCCTCAAGAACGGTCTCATCATCTTTGCCTGCCTCTTCACCCCGGGTAAACTCCACGATCAAGTAGAACCTCTGCCCCTCGTCTTCATATTCCCGATTCCTCCAGAACAGATGAGCTTTACTCACTGTGGTCGATTTGCCAAGTGCCTTCGCAACGTGCGAAGCACTGCGGAGGAAGGGATTGTCATTCCACATGAATGAATCAGGAGTCGTGAGGAGTTCAGTTTCGTCAGGGGTTGTCAATTGGGTCCAGAACTCATTCTTGATCGCAGTTCTTGCGGCTTCGTTGACGATGTTGTGGTAAGCCAGGTATCGCAGCGCACCGGGCTTCCCACCTTGAGCGAGCCAACTGTCCACAACCAGTTCCCAGAGGCGGATGTCAACAATACGTTCGCACGTGCGATATCTCTCGAGGAACACATCAAACACAACCAGTGCAGAGTGAGAGATGGAGACAGCGTAGTGGAATCCGAACCCACCGTATCGCTTGCTGTCCTGCGCCTTGACGTACCGATACTGCCAGTCCTCCGCAACTCCAGTGACGCGTGTTAGGCATGTGAGACTGCTGAGATCGCAGTCTACATCGCTGCTGCGAACAAGTCCGACATCAGCAATCGTCTTGACTGGAGACATGTTGACAGATTTGGGATCAGTTTTGTGCGCGAGTTTGTCTGTCGCAATACTGTAGCTGTTTTGCGATTTTCCTGCTCGAGGTCACATATCAAGTGCTTTAGGTCAGAAAGCTCAGTTATATATTGAAATTCGCAACGAAATACAATTGCCGTGTTGAGTCGTGATCCCGGGGGCCAATACAGCAGCATTGTAAGTCGAGAATTAAAGTGCTCATTGGGAATCTTGCGTTGAGGTTCTTTGTCTTCATACTACCAAAACAAAACACTATACTTGTGAGAGCCGGACGAATCGGATAACAGTCATAGTTAATCAATTCATCCAAAATTGAAGGAAAGAAACAGTCGAACATGACCAAGGCGGAGCAGATATTGGCAGAAATTCTCCAGCCGGTGCATAGTCACGACTGCTAACAAGGTAGGTCTCGAACAACCCCCTTAAAACCATATTTAAATATAAAAATAAAAACCACCCCATTTATTTGTTTCAATTAGAAATCTGTTTCTTCTAAGGTAGAGCCAATCACAGGACCCTCAATTCCTACTCAAGGTGGTATAGTATATGCTCTCAAAGTATTGTGAATACATCAATTAGTCATCTAACCGGATGGGAAGCTCAGTAATTATCAATTCGATGCTCCTTCACTCTAGTCCGCAGGGCTTTCCAGGCACGCTTTGAATAACATAAGGCTCTCAAAGAAGGTCTCTTTTCCCGGCTTAAGCTCGACGCAAATTAGTCAACAACACATTCATTGTACAAATGATAGGGCTGTCAATTTGAGTCGACCTTCTGTAACATGATATTTCCGGGACTTAGTACTTAGTTAATGTTTCTACGTTTATTTGGGCCAAACAACTAAAAGGAAAATGTCCTTGATCCAAGCCTCCGGGTGTGGGATTCGAGGCTAGGTGCAACTGGATGATCCTTATGTAAAAATACGCTGTGGTTGGAGAGCCAAGCGGATTGGGGTGCAGAGCCAAGGACTGTGCGGTGGCGTTTCTGCCGGCTGCGCCCAATGTTGCATCCGGACCGCACCTGGGCATCCCTCAGACCTCGGGAGCCACAGACAAATCTGGAACTGTCACCACGTCCCATCGTCACTGGCGGATTCTCTGCGCCTATTTCCCTCTGAATCCCTTTCAAGTTCCCTATCACTGCATACTTTGGTGACCGTAGAGAACCGGGCTTGACCACCTGGGCAGCGGACGATCATGCTGGATACAAGGGCTCTGTTGTTCTCGCCGCTGCTTGAGCTCTTCATCCTCACTGCTCATCTTATCCTTCCAGCACAGGAAGTAGACGGCTATGTTCGCGATACCAAAGGCAAACCTTTGAAGTACCGCTTGTAAGCTCCTATTCACTTCGTAGCAATTTCTCCTCGCTGATTGCTCCTCCTCAGAAATGGTCTTCCGGTGCTCGCGGTGACGGTGCTATCCTGGGTCGGTCTCTGTACCCTTGGCATCATCCCCTGGGGCTACCTCTATGTGCACGTCTGGGAGATGTGTGCGTCGGCCTGCATTGCAGGGCTGATCTGCACCACATACTTCGTAGCCACAGGGGCTCGACAAGATCCCTCACCCACTTTCATCACGGAGGTCTTCCTCGGCCGCACGCTCAACCCGCGTCTCAAGGTCGCAGGCCGCCTCCTTGACGTCAAGATGGTTCTCTATGTGATCGGAGCCGTTCATCTTGAGCTGAACGTCCTGTCCTACGCGGCAGTGCACCACGAGTCATCACCCGATCCGAGTCCCGGCGTCACCATCGCCGCAGGCCTCCTCACCTGGTTTGTCTGCGAGTACCTCTTTTGGGAAAACGTCCACCTTTACACGTACGACCTCTTCGCCGAGCACGTTGGGTTCAAGCTCATATGGGGTTGTATGTGCTTCTACCCCTTCTTCTATCCCATCGGCATCGCCGCAGCCGTCGCGCTGCCTAATCCACATCGCGGAACGGCCTACTATACTGTTGCCGTGGGGGTGTACTTCGCCGGTTGGGGCCTGAGTCGAGGCGCGAACCTACAGAAGTACCGGTTCAAAGAGGCCTCGGCGCAGCGCAAAGCCGACAAGGGCAGAGCTATCCGGTCAGACGATGGCAAACAAGAGCTCTTCTGTGGAGGTCTTTGGGGTGTTGCGAGGCATGTGAACTACGTTGGTGAGATCCTCGAGGCTGTGGGGATCGCGCTGGCGGTCGGGCATCCTACGACAGCCTGGACACCGTGGCTTTACCCGCTGTATTACCTAGGCCTTCTAGTCACGCGGGAGAGGGACGATGATAAGCGGTGCAGGGAGAAGTACGGGCCCCTATGGGAGGAGTATTGCCTGCGGGTGCCGTACAGACTCATCCCCTTTGTATACTAAGGGATGGACTCCCTTTGCTAGGAGCATGCCTTGGCCTACCCATAGCGGCTTTGGGCCATTTGTGTCTCTCGTTAGACCAGGTCCCAACATCAAAGCGTTCAGAGAAGTTCAAGAACCCTCGGTACCTAGATTTGATGAAGCATAGCCTTGATTTGTTTACTGATCATAATCAACGTTCCCGATTGGAACAAACCGCCGCACAAATCTGCACTGATCATTCTCGGAATCCAAGTCTACAAAGTAGACCTCAATCTCGGGAACCGGAGGACCTGTTGGAGATTCCATCAACCGCAGCTCCTGACGTAGTTCGTCCACTCGTCGTGTGGTCAGTTCTTTGTGCAGGTCGCACCACTCCACTTGCTCCTGATGGCTAATAGGGATTGTCTTGCGGAGAGCATCGTTCTTTTCCGGATAAAACCGCGTGATCTTGGTACAAGCGTTTTAGTAGAGAGGTCTAACGGAAAGGTCTTTTCGGTGAGGAAGTCAGAAGGTTCTTGATGCCCACGTAGGCCTGCTTACCCATTTGTCCTGTGCCATTTCCACAGAGAAGGCGGCCACTACAACTCCACCTCTCATGACCTCATACATCCTGTTCAAATCCGTGTCGATAACCCGCTGAATTTGATACCATCTGAAATGCTGCTGAGACAAGTGGGAACTGATCTTATCCTCATCCGTTAGCAGCTCGTACCGTTCGTGGTGGGTCTCCGTCGGGTGAATAAGTATTGCAGCCGTCAGGAGGTAATCATCTCGGGACATAGTCTGCAAGTCGTACTGCTTTTGTACGTGCCTGAGGATAGGTGCGTACTCCGGCAAGATGTAATTAAGATCAGTGACGTGTTTCAGACCGGCATTTCCCAGCAGCACGGAAAGGATACTTGTGACAAGGCTGCTGGTCCAGATGATTGCGGCCTTGCCCGCAAAGCCGTACGTGGTGTCTTTGCCAAGCCTGTCCTCGTCGGCGCCGTAGATACCATCATCTGCCTCGCAGTGCCTGACAGGGCAGAATGGCGGAACTGTGCTCCGAGGCCGAGGGCCAGTATCGTGTCTCAGATTGACGATTTTGTTCGGGTTGAAAGCAAAGGACCTGATCTCGCTGGAGATCCAGGGCCGGCGCAAAGTATCCAATAGCTCGACGCCCCTGATGTCGTACGCGGTGATGACTGGTAAGAAGGTGTACAGTTGCTGGAATCGACCGATTTGCTTCGTTCTCTCTACGTCATCGAGAGACTTATCGACCGAAATCGCGTCAATGAGGAGGTACTGAATGTTTTTCTGCCTCGCATAGAGAAGAGCACAGCGGAGGTTCCGAGATCCGTCGGCCATCATGGCGCTGTCATCCCACCTCCAGGAGAGGACAGCGACGTTGTGATCACGATTTGACCTCAAGAAATCGCTTTGTTTAATTATGATCGACTGGGTGGGCAGATCCCTCCATTTAAACTCCTCTGGGTCTTGCCGGTTGATCAACCTGCTAAGGTCATTGAGACCGGTAGAGGGGACCTTAAGAGCCAGCCACTCCTGACGGCTCATTGTTACGCCACACTTGTAGGCTTGAGGGCCTTTGGAATGGATCAAATTAATTGATTGCTCATAAGTAGGTTCCATCATGAATGGTCAAGCTTAGAATATACTTACCTAAAGGTTTTGTAGTGTGAAAAATGAATATTCCGAAGCACCGGGCTGGAAATGATTTCCCTCGCACACCAGTGGCGGATACAAAGATCTCATATACCGGTATATTCGTGGTCCAAATGGCGCACTTTTCAAGTGTCGATATCGGGCGGGCCTTGAATTTGAAATCGAACAGTGGAGGAGGTTCCTCTTATAGGATCCAACTGTGAAGACTCGGGCGCCGCAACAGTCCTGCTGCCTAGGTAAGCCCGCACCTGCAGATATATCAAAGGAAGTAACTTGCATGGTACTAGCAAAAAGGAGTGAGACCTGAGGCGAAGGATTGCTGAATCCGAGCAGTCCGGGGGCGTTCCTCACCGCTACCAGCCCTCGAATTTGTCGGATAGGAGACGGAATACTATCCGTTGGCTGCCCAGGTGCTGGCTGGGTTCGGTTTTCTCCCTAAATGATTCAGCACCTGACGGTATAGGTGTATACAAAAGTTATTTTCCCTGTAAACCCCGGCGTAGGGAACCTCTTGTGTTGTAGCCCTTGGATTACCTACCCTTTGCGGTCGAGCCAACCATTGTCCGGGCTAGCCTTTCATTGATCCCTCGGCTCAATGGGTGCCTCTCAGGCCGAGAACTAGATAGTCGTTGACTATATCGAGGATGGTTCCTCATAGTCGTCCACTGGTATCTCCACCCAGGACTTCTGATGGCCATGCCTCTTCTTAGGAACTGCAGTCCTAGGTATCCTTGGAAGCTCTTCAACAGTCAGTGAGGGGGGTCACATCTCGCAGGAAGCATCCTCTTTCTTCGTGGCGCAAGAGGTTGCCATCGTGCAAATGACACACCCACGAGCCAACACGACCGTGCGTGCCGGGGTCCCCATCCTGATCCTTCAACATCTTGCAGATCAGCGGTACCATTCCGAGCTTGTACGGTCCTACATGAATTCCGTGGACTGCATAGCCTCTAGAGAATACTCCACAGTCAGGGTATCTAAGCTAGGGATATCGGCGGACTGGCGAATCAGAGCTTGAGTGAGGTGGAATCAGTCGGCATATATAAGAGCGGGATTCCCGCATTGCATCTCGACTTCGACTTGAGATGCGGTCTGTGTCTATTTAAGGCTCACCGTCGCACTCCATTCATGTCACGGCTTGACCCCCAACCCTCTCCCCCGGACTTCCTTCAGTGGGGTTGGGGAGATATTACGGCGCAGGGAAGTGACAACCCGACCGGGTGTTTATACGCAGTTCCAAATCTTATGTGCCCCCCCTTTTTTTAGGGGGTGGGGGTTGGTGTATATCTTGGAGCGATGCTACAGCAACGCCAACGACCTTCCTTGCGCGGCAAACTGAGGAGACGAGCATCACGGCACAATGTTGACAAGGCCCAGCTGGGTGTTTTGTCGAGAAAAGCAAAAGGAACATCCTTTCTTTGATTTCTATACTGAGTATATGAGGCTGCCAGAATGAGACGCACTTGAAAGCCGTTCCCCTATTACAGTATCTGCTCGTCGCCTGGGAGTACTCTATGAATTATATATCGGGAGTATAATTTGATCCTTCCAGCCTTTGATCTAGGTCGTGCCACGCTGGGGGACCCCAATGGAACCTAGGTCCCCTACGCCTTGGGTGTGGAAGGAATTTCCCGTCGCCATATCCCAGCACCTCTCTTTTCAGCCAGGGCGCCATTCCCTCGTATAGACACATATCGAGCTTTATAGCGCCGAACGTCTTCAAAGAGCAGCATATTGCGGTCACAACGTCAATTATACAATCGTAGATGAATCGAAACATCGGACCCGTATCCATATCCAATACACAAAGGTCATCCATGAATTTCCACGAACATTCAGCTATGTCCACGGTAATGGTCAGTCGTGGAAGATCTGCATATTCCGCAAGGAAAGCTAGAACCGCTCGCCAGTCAGACTTATAATCCAATGCCGGACGCGAATTGCCTGCACAATATACCCTCATAATATTTTAGAGAAACCCCCTCCGGATAACCACACACGAGCGCACCGTCAGCCCAGCCTTCGCATTGTCCTGGGGTTAAAGTGAACTTGACGCGTCGTGTCCGTGCTAGGGCTTTTCGCGGGATGATATTGCGCAGAAAGGAGAGCGTAACGCGGAAATCATCCTGATAAAAGTCGAAGTAGGCATTAGGATAGAAAACTTCGATAGCTGCTTCTCGGTACATTTGCCGGTCAACAAGAAAGAGCGCTGTGGGCAGAATGCGGCACCGGCAGCGCGGAGCGCAGGTGAGATGTGGACGGGCGCGGGCATGATGATATTATTAACGTCCGTGATGTTTTGTCTAGGGTAAGTACACAAAACGCCTCCCTTGGGGCAAATAGACGGGTGGAGTAGCCACCTTTCCGCTTGACATAGGAAAGTAGAAATAACTTCAAGAGCAAGACAAAAGAAAAAACCGATGTTTGGCACCCTGTGCCTACCCAGCCCGACTATTCAGTCTCGTTGTCGGGTGCGTCGTAGACGCCCGTTTCCTCCACCAAGTTCTGGAACGTTAGCCATCCTGTTGACCCCAGAATGTCTTCCGTCTCCCGCCCTCGTCTTACCCATTTCGGGATGCGCCCCTTCGCCAACTCGCATCGCACGAAGTGGCCCGGCTCGCGGGTCCTGCCACACCGGCAGGGTTTCCCATCTGTGTCGTGATGGAATCTCCTGTGGTACGTTCCAAAGTCGCCGTGTCCTGAGCGCTCCGCCAGATACCTATGCAGTGTCCGTCGGGGCATCCTCAGTTCCGGAGGCCTGGCTTTCGCCGGGAGATTCCATCTTTGATAGCTGGCTGGTTGGCTTGCTGACCACCAACAATCGAAGACCAACCGCCGCCGTAGTTTGTTGTGCCGTTTGGCCCATGAGACTGTAGCCTCTGTGCCACGGGCGCGAGCATGACTGAAGGGGCGGCAGCTATTGCATGATAGTTAGGTTCTCGGGTAACCCTTAAGAGAAGAGAAGATTACGGTGGCCCAGGGGCTGAACGAACCACTCTGATACCGATCTTCGCAGTAAAAAACTATAGATCCCCGGTTCGAGTTTCCCGTCGCGAATTAAGAGGCGTTCGAAGCGAGGGTCATAGTCACCGGTTTTTGGAGGTCCGAGGTGCGTGTGTTGGAGGACTTGCAGTCGGAGCTCTGACGGAAGAGAACGGAATGGGAATGAGGGTTCATTGTCGTGGGTAATTTCTGTCTTGTCTGTGACTGGAGTGAGGCTGTAACCGGCCGATATGGGGACGAGCCCAGGTTGAGTGGTAGCTGCTGTTCAAGGCCGGGCTCCATAGTAGAACGCGTTAGATCGTAAGATCGAAGAGTAAATAGAATTCAACCAAATAACAAGTATGGAGAAGATGGGTGTGGTTATCGTGAGTGGTTCAAGTACGGCAGACAATTCCGAAATGCCAGTTAGGTGGCTGGAGACACGTTGGATAAGCATGCTGAGTCACCTGTCTTTTCTGCTTCGAATTCCAACGAAAACCACCGGATATAGCATTTGCACTTGGTCATTGAGAGTTATCTTCCAGACATGACAATTGCAGCTGAGATGACCTCAACCAGTCTCTTCGTTTTGATATGTGGACCACTGAGCAGGCACGCTGGGCAGCAGGCACACGTCGATGCGAGAGCATATCCAGCTTCGACAACGAACAGGCGAGGACTATGTACAGGTAGGCGTGTGTCCGCATGAGGTCTCGTTCAAATGTGAAGACCGCCCATGATCTCGGTGGCCGCTTCCAAACTCTGTGCGCTATCGCTTGCCTATGCCAACATGAACGCCATCGCCCACCCAAGCCCAAGGAGGCTCCAATCACATAGCTCAAAAGCCCTCCATCTCTCCGAGGTTCTCAGATGATCTCGCTCGGACGCGCCAGCTTCCAAAACGATCTCGGGGTTGATGTGCCTGTGTTCAATATCGTGTCAGCTCGCCGAGATCTTTGCTCCTAATCCTGCCTCCCCCCTCGACCCCAAGCTCCCACCACCTCCATCAGTGTCTCTCCGGTCCTATATCAGAAGGCGTACCTGAAGTGCCCACGTCGCTACCCGAAGCACTGGCAGTCATAAGTAGGGCCTCGCTGCCCGAGCTGCCACTGCTCACCACACCTGCGCCCATGACGGCCGGCGGCACCTCCAGCGGCGACGCAGCAGCAGCAGCAGCAGCAGCAGCAGCAGCAGCAGCAGCAGGAGGAGGAAGCCTCTGCTCGCCGATACACCGGTCGCAGAGCCCTGACACCGGCCTGACCGCCCTGCGCTTCTTGCAGTCGAAGGCGGCCGCGTAGAACTCCGGCGTGCGCGAGCTCGACCGCGCGGTGTCGAACAGGAACTTGGGCTCCGGGAGCGTCATATCCAGCCGGGCCTGGGGGCTGTCGGCGAGTCCGCGCGCGACGGGGCACTCGGCGACGTTCTGGAAGTACGTGTGGTTGCAGGCGGAGATGGTGTAGATGAAGAGGCACATCTTGGGGCGGGACCTCGATGGCCGGCTGAGGTTGTGGTGAGAAAGGGTCAAGGTGCGTGTTTTCCGCCGCTGCGAAGCTCGAAAAGAAGTTGACCAATTATTCTTGATTTTTTTTCTTCTTTTCTTTCTTTCTTTTCAATGATTGTTTGCGTCGTCAAAATTGCTGATGTTGCGAAACCCGATATGTTTCGTGGAGGCAGAGCTGTGTTATCCAAAACTAAATGTGTGTTCGGAAAGCGAGCATGCAAACGAAGAAGAGAAAGGCAAGGGGAAGTTCTTAAATGTGCCAGTTCTCAGGGTGACTTCAGTAAGCAGTCTTGGTGTGAATCATGGTGTTTCGTGCTCTAGTAACAATACAGCGCCACAGAAGCCATCAAGGTTGTGAGTGCCTTCTTTCAGGCAATCGCGGATCCTCCTTTGTTGTCTCTCCAAGGGAGACTAGAATAGACAACGGCAGCCCGTTGTCCATCTGGGCGTTAGCCAGTGATGGCACTGGTGAGAGCACACTGACGGTCAGGCCGCGCCTGTAATGGAGGTGGTAGCGGTGATATGGTGTGCCGCATTGTGCAACTTGCAATTACATCATGTAGTGCAGTGATGCTCCTGTTGGACTCGTCCTTCTATGGCTCATTCGAAACCCAGAATCGCAAGTCGCCTAACCTAACTGTATAGAGCGCTTAGGATTCATCTGATCTCCAGGTTCATGTGAAGGGAAGTCTCGACCACTGCATGCTACCCTGCGTTCACGCTACAGCACAAGACCGTCATCAACGCAAGGTGCCTCTGCGTCCATGGAAACTCAGACTGCATTGACGCGTTGTCACAAATAGTATGCAGGCACAGCAGCTCGATGCAGAATGGTACATCAGCCGGATGATTGGAAGGGGATGTCGTTGCCGGCCACCAACTCATCTGTGAGCCGGACTGCTTGAGCAATATAAAATTTAGGCACGAGTCCTTGAGGCATGACAGTCAACACCTACTTTCTGAGTCCCAATTCTCCTTCGAGATCTTCCCAGCGGCCCCTCCTCATGGGGTCCAACTCCTGAACCCTGGACAGCCAGGCCCGCAGATCCAACTTCTCGTCGCCACACAGTGGCCTCTGCTCTAGTGCTGCCAATGCCAAAGTATAGTCCAGGAGCCTTTCGTAGATCAATTTGCAGTCGTCGTAGTCTTCGAGTAGGTCTTTGATGTCCGCAATCTCTCGGGTGACGTATGTCGCCCTCTCCTCGTCGGTCAAGCTCGCAGTGATGGTCGGCCGGCCAACATGCCCGAACAGATCCAGCATGAGGAATTGGTGATAATACCACAGAGACTGGTCATCGGGCCCCACGTTCAATGCCTCTCGTATCAAGGCCAATTCTGTCTGCGTCTCAGTGAAGTCCTGGTCTAACCGAGGACACGGCATGCTTACCGTCGTCAAAGAATTTCCCCCTGGCAACACCATCTGCTCCACGCTCATCCAATAACCTGGGGATCAGCTTGCTCCGATTGTGCCATGCAGAGAAGTTTGAGAGGTCGACACGGATCATCTTGGTCGTGAAGTCGAATTCCGGTCCCACCATGCTCCTGCCGTTCAGTGCCGCACTCTCGAGGTGCCTGACGACATTCCGGCGATAGCCCCACGCGTGGAAATTACGGCGGTCCTTGGTCAACATCTTGGTGTCCAGACCCAGTTCCTCCTCCCATATACGCCGCGCATCAGGCGGCCCCAGCCGCTCTATGGCCTGTTGGAGCAGCCAAGACCGGTAGTTCCATATCCAGTAGCATTTTGGATATTCCATTAGCAGCGGCACGGTAAAACCAAGCTCAGAACTGAGCACTTCCAGGTCGTTCTGTCGATCCCTTGCCCTCGGGTCTGTCTCGTCCTCCGCCACGGCAGATCCATCCTTGTCACGGGTCGGGTCAGCTGTAATACCACTCTTCCCAGTCTTCTGGGACTTGGGGCTTTGCTGGGTCGCGGTCGAGGAAGAGGAGGAGGAATCTGCGGAAGGCGTTGTGGTAGTGTCGGTCCGAGAAGAACTCGGTGACGCCTTCGAGGGCGAAGACCCAGCCGACGGTCTGGACAATGATCCAGATATTAGCAAGCGTCTGCGGACGTTCCATATCGTGTAGTATTCCGGGTTCAGGCGCAGGAGCTTCGTGGTCAGCTGGAAGGCCTCGAGGGTGTAGTCGTCGCCTCTCGCGATCTGTTTGCGATGCGGCGTCAGCCTGGGGTTCCGGCCTGGGGACAGGCGGGCGGAGGGCGCAGTACGTACGTGAGTCCGGACCTGGTCTTCGAGGTCGCGGTACTTGTTGATCCTGTCGAGCTCTTGTTGCTTCTGTTCCTCAGTGCGTGACCGCGTTGTTCGGATTACGCCATGCTGGTAGCCTTGCTATCAGTCAACTTCTCTTCGCAGGCCTGCTGGGTGGAGGTGCCATACACTGGCCATTTCGAAGTCAGGTGGTCCCCAGAGGATAAGAACACAACGCTTGGCACGCTTTCTTCTTTTTACTCAAGACACGCGTGTGCCTGTCGCTGTCGCCGTCGCTGTCGCTGTCGCCGTCGCTGTTGCCGCGTAGTCCCAGACAATGTCAAAGATGACGTGTGAAGCCGAGGCTTGGTGGTTCTGTTTCTGGAATCGAAGGCACCCCTGGAAGGTAGGGGTCTCCCTTCTATAGTAAGATATGCACTCAACTCAGTAGCTTGGCCGCCAGGGACTCCCCTTGCGCCCTAACCCTTGACCAAATTCCCCCCCCCCCCCCCAAAACCCAACTCCCTTTCCCCCAATGCCCTGGAGGCCTATTCTTTCCTTGATGATGTCAACCGTCAACTTCAACAATGACATTAGAAAAAAACTCGATCTAGCTTCAGCACCTGCGAATCTCGACTCCCAGGCAAAAAAAGAAAAATAAATAATAGTAATTAAAGGTTTGTCTGTCTAATGTGTGTCTAATGTGTGTCGCGTACCTCTGCAACTCGGTTAGGGTGGTACAACGCGTTTACCAGATCAGATGTGCTGGAAACACCACGATCGACCGGTCGTAATCATGGCTACCGAAGGTCTCTCTTTCCTCCTGATCCGCCATTCCTGTGCTCATAAGTGAAGTGTCACTTCTCCCCTCCTCTTTCCCTCTTCCTCGTCGTTTTTCATATCCTTCTACGACCTACTCCTTGACCCTGTTCCTCAACACACTCCTACGAGGACTTCTTCCTACTACCATGTGCTGAACAGTGTTATGGCACTCTCAATCGGCCATATCTTACAGGACCACACATGCTCTCACGGATGACTTGAGCACTATTTCAGCTGGTTGTGCCCTCTTGGCTACAGCACTTTCAGCTGCTGCCCTCTGCCTGGAGAGCCAGTTGGGACAGTTTCCCCCATCTCATCTGCCAGCCCGCTCGCTCTCCTTGTATTGTGAAAGGGGCTCAGCCTCTTCCTTGTTGCTTCCCGGCTCGGCTACACTTACTCACCATCGCTCTCCTTTTCGCAACCACTGCGTTCGTCCATCTATTTTTGCCTCTCCCCGACCCGGCACGTACACAGCTCTCCTAGGCCTCGGAGCCTCGTCGAGACCTGCAAACCCAACTATCTCGGAGCCATTTCTGGCTCAAGATGGTTGGTCTTAGGACGCCTGTTACTTTGCAAATGCAACAATTGAGTCTTGACCTGCCATGCCGCACTGGCCGTTCTGCAGACTCCGGTTACGGCTCTCTCGAGACCTCTCCAACAAAATCCCCTCCCAAATATCATCTGGACCAGACGTCTCTGTCCGTTGGTTTGAGTTCATACGACGGGACCAGTTCTGAGGAGTCAGGCTCTGAGATACCCGAACACGATGCTCCAGAGCACGGCATCTTCTCCTCACCAAGCGTTGAACGCGGGAAGTTCGCAACTCTTCCTCGGGTCTCCAGGAGACGAATCTCACGGACCGATTCGTATCCGACGATCACGCAACCGAAAACCGCTCACCATCGCCACGGGTCTGACAACACTGCCATCAATGGGTCTAGGGCCAGATCACTGAAGGCTCTGGACCGATTCGTGCCAGTGAGGGACCATGCAACACCTGGGTCGGAGAAACTGCGCACGACCAGGCCCCCGCAAGATCTCTCGCCTTCCGAACGACTTGTGCGTCACAACCAAGACGCTCCTGATCCCTTCTGCTTTAGGCGGCGGGCTTTGCCACCGTCTCCGACGGAAGCCCGAAAGGCCAGAAGGCCGAGCCAGAGTAGGACGGTTCTTGATTCGGCCTCGTATATTCAAACAGAGACAAGGGTGGTGAGCCTCCGCCCCCCTGCTCACGAGTTGGCACGCATCCCCATTACTTCGTCGAGATACACTTGCCGGTGTCAACTAGGTCGATCGTGCCTGTTGCGATACCCCACGGCTAACATTGATTATAGGTGAGCAATAGTGTCTGGTCTGTCGGGGGCGTGTTCCCCAGTCATGGAGCCATCGAGGATGGTCGAGGTGGTCTTCTCACCAGCGGCACCAATGCTCCCATGTTCAATACCCAGTTCCCTCCTTCCAGACCTAAAGCTCAAGAAGATGTCGAGAAGCACGAGGCCCGTCTCGCGTCAGCTTTCGATATCGACTAGTCGTCGAGAATACTTGGGTTTGGACGCTTATCGACCATGTTGGAGAAGCAACCGACGTCTTTCAACAGTCAATCGGGGCGCAAGACGTACTGGGATGGAACGCAGCTGGTAAGGGAAGACCATCCTGCAAAGAGGTCGACCAAACACGCACCCGAATTACGGACGCTGCCAGTTGCTCCCTTCAAGGTTCTTGATGCACCGAATCTCAGAGACGACTACTACTGCTCCATCCTTGCCTTCGACTCCGTTTGTCAGACTCTGGCGGTTGGTCTTGGAACGAGGCTTTATAGTTGGTCCGAGCTTACAGGAGTCCAGACACTTGAGGACAATGGACTCAGTGACATCTCATGGCTGACCACGCTCGATTTCTCATCCGCTCAGGGCAAGAAGTGCATCCTCGCATATGGCCGATCAAACGGGATCTTAAACCTGATGTCGCTTTGGGACGCTCCGACACTATACGAACGCCAATATCCCCGATTCAGGTTCGCTCCACACGTCGAAGAAGCTCCCGTAGCCTGTGTCAGCTGGAAGCCAACCGTCACTGTTCGCCCCTCGATCAACCCTTATAATCCTGGGCCTCCTGTTGAGAATGAAGATCTCCTCGTTGGCGACGAGCAGGGCAATGTCTTCTATTATGCCGTTGAATGGCCCCGGTCGTGGGAGACATATCGCCACAACTGGCGAGGTAGTGTCCAGTGCCTCGCCTATATCACGGCTCATACGCAGCAGATATGCGGGCTTTCGTGGTCGCCAAGTGGCGAACTGTTTGCCACAGGAGGCAATGACAATATCTGCTTTCTCTTCGAGGCCCAGAAAATCACTGACCCACCAGAGGAACTTGATCATGACCAAGATGCTGAGAATGCATGGTCTGCGTTTCGAGAGCCGATTCCGCCTCAGACCACTGATGGACGACGCCTTGACCTGCGACGCTACCTCGAGGATGCTACACGAGTCACTGGCAATCGGACAGGTATGCCCTCGCCCTCGCTCCCCGGGGCTTCCCTATCAAGCCAACGACAGAGACCGGCTTCTTCGCCTGGTAGCAGCAACCACCTCACGCCCATCGGATCTATCGACAGTCGCCTCTTTAGCATGCACATAGCGTCACCCTTTGCTCGCTTCTTCCGCGCCGACACCAACACGCGCTTCTGGGACCTCAACCGCATTCTCGCTGAGCGCGCCGGGCCCCGTTACCCGCCTTCCCTACCTGCCAACATTAATGCCGCATCCGATTCCTTCCGAAACCCTGTCTCAGATACGTCAGGTGATCCACGCAACATCGGTGAGCGGCAAGCCAAGCATCGATGGGAGCACACGGCTGCCGTCAAGGCTATCGCCTTCTGCCCTTGGCGGGATGGTCTCGTTGCCACTAGCGGTGGTTCTCATGACAAGTGCATTCACTTCTACCACACAACATCGGGGGTGGCGCTGGCTACCATCGCGGTGCACGCGCAGGTGACGAGCCTGATATGGAGCACGACACGGCGAGAGATCGCTGCGACGTTTGGGTACGCTCAGCCGGATCATCCTTATCGAATAGCTGTGTTCTCCTGGCCTGAATGTCGGCAGGTGGCGGCTATCCCGTGGGAAGGGGAACACAGGGCACTGTATGCGATCCCCTACCCGCAGGGCCCGCCGGACTACCGGGCTGCGAGGGATGCAACAGGCAACCCGAGAGATCGGGATCGAGAGAGGCGCGAGAGGGAGAAAAGGCGGAATCGCACTGCCATGGAGGGATGCATTGTTGTCGCAGCCAGTGACGAGAGCATCAAATTTCACGAGGTGTGGTCAGGCGGGAAGAAGGCAACAGTCGGTGGAGCAGGACTGCTCGGCGGGAGTGACATCCTGGAGGATCTAGAGGGCATTGAGAAGGAAGGAGATGTCATTCGCTGAAATCACAGGTGGTCCTGCCGATGTGACCGGGTTCCCGAGGCTCGGATCTTGATAGGGTGTGTGTTTCAAGTGCTTCCAGTTTCTGACCCGGACTGGGAAGTGGTCATCGCCGCTTTACAGACAGGTAAGTCAGCAGCGTTTGGTCAGCCAGCCAATGCTTCTTCTGCGTTGGTCCTTCTGAGCACGAGAACAACAATAGAAAGTACTAGAATGTTAGGTAACAGCAGCAGGCAGTGGTGAGGATGTGGTCCTGGCGAGGAGGTTGTTCGATGGATGGCCGTTGACCACCCGTCGTCCCTGGGATTGTTCATACCACTAATCAGCATTTTCTTGCCCACCGACTTCTACCTGCGTCTGTTCACAGGCTGACATGGTGCTGCGTGATGATCCATCGTGGCGTGCTGATTGACAGCGCTTCCTGAAAGGTAGTTGGCCCCTCGAAGACGACGAGATGCCAAAGCAGTGTTTTCTGCAAGATGGCGGGATGATTCTATTCGGCTGCCAATCCTCTGTGTTGAACATTGCCAATGACGAACCGAGGAGTAGGCTTAACACTGAGCAGTCAATTCCAAACCAATCATGAGGCTCTGCCGTCTAGACTCCAAAGCTCAGGGCGGCCCCCACTCGAATACAAAGGGTCAGTGAGGGCCTGAGTTCTTGCGGATGTCTGGTTGCGCGACGGACCATCTCCGCCTCCCCTAGATTGATACGGCGATAACAGCGCGACTTAACCCCTTTTCCTTACTATCCCAGCCCTATCCATCTCAGGCCAGCCTAACTACTCGTTTACACCCTTATCGTGCTCGAAAGCCGGCCCGGCCCGCCACCATGGCCGGCCAATGATGGCCAGGACGGCGGTGGTGGTGACATGAACGCTGGAAGAGGAGAAGGAGATGGGGGATGGGAGCAAGTGGTTGGGCCTGCTGGCCGAGATGGAGATCTCCCTTGAGGAGGAGACCTTGAAGCACCTAAACACGCTGCTGTGCTTGAGACGGGAGGGCGGGCAACGGGCGTGAAGCCGGCGGGCCTGGAGGAAGCGAAAAGGGGAGATACTAAGACAGGTGGAAAGTCTGGTCGAGGCTGGGCCTGGAGCCCGCGTCAAGCCTGCAATGCAGCCCAGCGATGAGGTATTCAGCGGGAAACGGCCATCTGTTATTCCATGATTTCCAACCTCTTGGAAACAAGAACTCGTGTTTGTTGTATCATATTCATGCTCATGTATAACCATGCGCCCATTGCCTTCCGCCTCCGCGCCAGTGTTCACAACCTACACCTTG
Source organism: Endothia cerciana (assembly GCA_026119935.1). Lineage (NCBI taxonomy): Eukaryota > Fungi > Ascomycota > Sordariomycetes > Diaporthales > Cryphonectriaceae > Endothia > Endothia cerciana. The sequence goes on from JALRMH010000015.1 coordinate 405,056, forward strand.
AACTCCGCCTGTCCGGCGTATTCGCTCAACAGATATCGGCACAACCCCACGCCTCCCAGGCTCAGCACACAATCAGCAAAGCTCGCCGGGTTTGATTTCTTTGACTAACCCATCCCCCCCCCCCCCTCCCACCCCTCTCCTTTCTTCTTGCAGTGGGGCTCATAGGGGCCCGACCTGCACGCCGATACCCCCGCTCGTCGTGTGCACCTTGATGTTCCCACCTTTCCCTCCCGACCCCTTGTGCGCGGAGACGACCCTCTTGATCCCCGGGAAGTTGTCGTCCCGCCGGCGGACGATCTCGACGTCCCTGCCCCCGACGCTGATCTTCCCGGACAGGCTGTCCGCATCGATGTAGCCCTCCCAGGACTGCGGGTAGGCCACGTGGATGCTGGCGCTGGTGGCGGAGTGCCGTCCCGAGAGGACGCGGAGTGCCGGGCCAGCGGCGGACCGCTGCAAGAGGGTGAGGTCGTATGGGTCCCGCTCGCCGATGGGGGTGACGTGGTCCCTGGGGGCCGCAGGGAAGAAGGGCGGGATCGCCGAGTCCGGCGCAGCAGGAGGGAGCGGTGCGGCCGGCGGGCTCACGTATGCGCCGGTGCTTATGTCGGTCCACATCGCATCGAGCACGTTGATGACGGAGTTGCCGCTCGTTGAGGAGGTCTCGAGGAAGGAGCCCTTTGCGGCCGCATCGTCACCGTTGGCGTTCGCCTGCGACTGGTCCAGGACCGGTAGCAGGGTCAGGTCCACCTTCCCGGATGTGGTGTGCACCTTACACGAGTACCCGAACGCCACGCTGGCCTTGATCGTGCCCGACATGCTCTGCAGGTCGACGCCGTACGACCGCGGCGGGACGAGGCCCTCCGCGCCACTGGCGATCCCGGCCTGCGGCTGCTGCTCCAGCGCCCAGAGGGCGACGGCCTCGGTGACGGGCTCGTGGACCTCGACGTGGCCCGATACGGACTTGGCGTACAGGATCGCCGGACGGGGCCTCTCCCTCAGCACGTCCTTCGGCCGGGCGCCCGCGCGGATCGAGCCGGAGATGGTCTCCAGGCCGAGGTAGTCGTACAGCGGCCAGGAACCCGAGATGGATGACGACATGGTCTTGACCTCGACGTACCGCGTGTCCAGCTTGAAGGTGCTCGGGGGCGCGCCGTACATGAGCTCGGCCTTGTCCTTCACGCCGTCTGTCGCGGCGACGATGGGGCCGACCGTGCTGGCCAGCCGGGCGAAGCTGTTGAGCTGCAGCGAGAGGTTGTCCAGCAGCGCCACGCCGAGGTGGACGCCCTCGATGTTTAGGCTGTCGAGGACGCTGTCGGCCGGAACCCAGATGGTAGCCTGGATCAGCAGGCAGGGAGATGAGACCGTGTCCGCCCACGGGATTGACCGCGGCGTCAGGATGCGCAGCCGCTGCTTCTTATCATCCCAATCGATGCTCACCTGGATCCGGAGGTCGTTGGTGATGGTCTTTATCAAGATCATCGATTCCGGGGTCCCAAGGCCGGAGCGCCGGATGATCACGTCGCCGGTGACGCGGATATCTTTGCCGTCGTGTGAGTGCTCTTCCTTGACGTCCTGGAAGATTGAGATGTTGCGTGAGGCTGAGAAGTCGAGCGTGAACCGCAACTCGTTGGGCTTGGCCACGTTTGGAGAGCACATGCGATCGTGTTCCCACGTCATGGGCCCGTCAAAGGCGGGGTAGCGCAGCTTCGTGCCATCCTCGTCGTGATCGGGGATGCCCACATTGCCCTCCTCCGGATTGGTAACCGGTGGGCTTCCGGAGTTGCCTCCTGGGATTTTGATATTTTTCTGCATGATTGTTAGCGGCTGGAGGTGCTAGCCATGTGGTGAGGGACAGCAGAAGAGGGGGGAGGAGGGCTTCGATTATTTTAATGTAGTAGTGACAGCCATGCACCACCTCGGCGAGGGCACGGCCGCATAGCTGGGCCACACACCTATTACTGGTTGCGAACACAAGCAGTCATGCAGGATCAACATAGCGACACGTCAGCAACTTACCTCATTCTTGACGCCCTTGATCGAGCTGACCAGGAACCCGATCGTGATGAACAACAGCACCACTCCCAGCACGGCCATCTTCCAGTGCCTCCTCCAGCTGAAGTCACCCAGTCGCGCCCTCCAGCCCTTGGGCTGCGGGTAGTCATAGTGCCCATCCTCATCTGGTTCTCCTCCCATGCTCTGCGGGATGGGGTGGTACGTCTGGCCCGCCAGGAGGCCTTGCGCCTCCGACTCGGAAGGGCGACCCATGGTCCCGCCGCGGCTGGTGCTTGTCAGCGGTGAGGAGATGGTCTGATAGTTGAGTGAAGAGGGACTGCTCGAGGCACTGGTAGGCGACGTCGGCGATGGTGTATAGGCGGGCGGGGCCTCGCTGAAGAGTGACGAGCGCTCCGAATATATCGTGTTGCTGCGGCGGGAGCGGTGGGACCGGGAAGGGACGATATGCGACGTCAGCCCTGCAGATGAGGATGCGGAGGGCGTGTACCTGTGATAGGCCGAGCCGGGCGTCGATGAGGAAGCGTGCGCAGATCCCGCGGCGGGTGGCGGCTGTTGCGGGTTCAGCAGCGAGAAGGCGGAAGAGAGGGCTGTGGGATGGGGTGAGGTCGGAGGTGCAGCGTCGCTACTACGAGTGCCGATGGCGAGGTTTGGGAATGTAGGTTCAGGTTCAGGATGGTGGTCCCTGGCGGACAGACGTCTGTTTTGGTCGCGCTCCTCCTGGGCCTCTCTTTCTTTGCTCTCGGCGGTGGACCCTTGCTCCAGCGAAGGGTCTGACACCCAGACGTCCGGTACATGCGGCACCTGGGACGACTGAGGTGGCAGCGCAGGCGGCGACGTGGGGTCAGGTACCTCATGAACCTCTGTGCGCTGCCGTGGCGGAGAGTAGACGGACGGGTAGGGATGGGTCGGGTCATCATAGCTGGGCCCCGAACCAGAGGCTCGAGGTCCAGAGCCAGATCCAGATCCGCCTGGTCTGGGACCTCGCCCGAAGTACCCATCTGACGGCGATAGTGCCTCTTCCTCATCAGGCTGGTGGTTCCTAGCATGGCCATAATGGTCACTAACACCACCACGCGAGGCGGCGTTCCCACCGTCCCCAGTCAACGCGGCGTACAGGTCCTCGTCGGCATCTGAGTCGTCGAGCCCGCTGTACATGTTGTCCGGATAAGGAAAGCCAGACATGGTGTGGCGTAGGTAGGGAGGGACGTGCCCTGGTGGACTCCCCCGAAACACCTTGGCGGCCTGCTTTGAAACTATCGCCAAGAAGAACTGTGGTGCGTAGGGGGGGGGGGGGAGCGTGGACGCCGTCTGTTCCTCCTGGCCCGAGATTTGCTTACCTGAGGACGCAACTGATGATGTGTCTCTCCTTAGGCCGGTAGCAGGAATATAGATCAAGTTGCGGACCCTCGCCTCCCGGGTTGGGACGACGACGCTCACGATAGTAAGGGGGCTAGCAGCAGGGAGCAGGTGAGAGAGCCGGACGAAAGTTGAGGCGCGGTAAAGTAAAGGTCTGCGCGGGAAAAGGCACCGTCCTGATTACATGTACTCCGGCCTGCGACATCCAACGTGCAGGACAGGGCTCAGATCTGCCCCCATTCCTCGGTTACCCTGGTGAGGCTAGAGCTGCACAGTTGACTCAAGCCTCGTCAGCGTCATCGTCTTCCCGGGGCCGTGACGATTTGTCGCCCTCTACTGTACTCCGCACCGTGGTAGTCCGTAAGTACGGTGTGGCATGGCGCTCGCCCCAGCCCCGATCGCGCGAGAGCCATGCCGAACTCTGGGGCACCGCCATCGCGTGTACCCGAACAGGAAGTTGATAAAGAACCTTGTTCGCCATGCAGCGCATGAGCGTAGCAGTCGAGGGCTGAGGCGCAGCGCCGTCAGCAAGGAACAAAATCCGACCGAGTGGTTCCCCTCCCAAAAGGTGTGGCCCGTTCGTTCGTAGCCGCGATCATTCCAGGCCGCATCAAGCTTAACGCACATGCAGGTAAGCTTAAACCGGGAGGGGTCGCAAGGGTGGTGGACATCTGCCCATTGGTCAAGATGCAGCGCGGAGGATCGAGACTTACGAATGCCTTCGTGGGGGGACGTGTGCGATGACGACTCACCAGGGGGGGCCCAAGGTGAGAGGGAGAGATAGGCAGATCAGATCAATCTGGGCATGTGCCGTGACGACGACTGCTCGCCCGCACATGATCCATGCAGCGCTTAACTGATGGCCGGTCGTGGAGGGCCTTCAAGCAATGTTGAGGTTCATCGGGACGGATACATGGCTCGTTTGTCCATGCTTGCCTCCCATCCTGCTCTAACGAGTATATTGTGAGAAGATCCCGCCGTCTTTCATATTTGGGGCCTTTCTCTGGTATCATCTCCCTCCTTTATCCTGTGTGTAACTAACTTCCCTCTCCTCGTGTCTCGAACGCCTTTAGCATATGACCAGTAACAAATCCAAATTCCAATCAGGGCCCACGTTGCCCGTTTCCACCAAACGCCATTGCAGATGCTTCCGTCCTTTCAATGCTGGCTAATTTGCCCGCTGTCTTCATGTTCTGTGGGATGGCCACTGCTAGTCTTATCCTCATGGTCTCAGTACCGCTCTCCGACTTCTATCGCACGCCCAGTCCCTTTGCCCGAGGCCGCCGGGCGAGCTTCGTTTGAATGCGATGTTGCGTTCCCTCGTGCCGTGGTCAGTCGCCGACTACCCTTGTGCCAAGGGGCCGCTTTCAGTGCAGGCCCATCGTCCGCTTCGAGCTCTCGTAAACGACCCAGGTGATACTCAGCGCCGGGGCGACCTTGAGCAGGTTCGGTGTCAGGCCCTTGTACATGCCGCGAAGGCCCTCGTTCCTCCAGGTCTTCCGCGTCACGTCCCAAATGCCGCCATAGGTCGGCGGATGCATGCGGGTGCCCTGTGTCTGGAGGCGGGTGCGCAACACGTTGACTGGGTACACGGCGGTAGCGCCAATTGCTCCCGAACAGGCACCCATGAAGCCGGTGATCATGTTGCCTGGCGCCGCGTCTTCCTCGTGAATCCCGTAATACCGCGCCTTCTGGCTCGTGTAGGATTTCTTCAAGAACTCAAAGGTCCCCATATCGATGGCGCTGTAAGGGAACATGCCGAGGAGTCCCATGGTCAGGCCACGATAGGCGGAACGAAGGCCGCCCTCGACTATCATCTTGCGAGCCGTCTGCACGAGTAGGGCGTTGCCGGTAAGGCCGCCTTGGACGGTCTCGCACTGCAGGCGGAACTTGAGGGTATCCACCGGGTAGACGCAGGCCCTTTGAAGTTTGTTGTTAGTGAGGGTTGTTGAAGGTGGGAAGCCCGAAGTATCCTCGACTCACTGTGCCGCCATGCCTGCGAAACCACCGGCTGCAAATTTCGAGTATGGATTGATCTTTGTTGGATCGCCGTGCCCCTCGAGCGTGGCAAGAGTGCGCTTTGCTGCCTCGTACGAACCAAACTGTAGGTCGAGGGTCAGCAGCCTTCGTGACGGGGCTGCGACTAAGGAGAGCCTACCTTGATTGCCGTCTCGGGCATGATCTTGATGACGTTCAGTCCGTTACCTGTCTTCCATGTCAGGGTCACATCCAGGAAAGGTGGTGGTGCGAAGAAATGGGGAGGGGGTGGGGGGCGGCGCAGACAAACTTACCAGCGAAGAAGGTACGAAACCCGCCAGCCCTGTACAGCTCGCGGACGGCGGCGCCGATCGACTTGACTCCACCTCCGCCATTCGCAGCACCTGTGGCGACGAGAAGGGCAACCTTGATACGGTCAAGGGGTGCCGTCGCGGTACGCGAGACACCACCTGCGAGAGCACCAGCGACGAAGTAACCTGGTTCAGGGAGGTATTGCGTTAGTCCTGTTTTCGCAAGTTCTTCCTCATATTCTCCTCCATCGACATCAGTCTCGCGCAAATGCAGCCGGGGATCGGGATCGTGGCCGTGAATGTCCAAAAACTCGACATCTCCGTTGTTTCGCTCGCTTGAAGTACCTGATGAGCTCATAAACTGGGCGTTCTGGGCCGTGGTTCCAGTTGCCCGCTGGACCGCGCTGGTGGGAGTGGTCGCGAGGTCGGAGACGCTGCCTGCAGCGGCCTGGGGATAAGAAGCATAAGCTGCAGCCATTCTATCTTGTTTCATGGTCTCGTTCTCATCTGGTCGGGCTGGTACTCTGGTCTGTGGGGGTGTTGGAGGTTGTCGTGTTTGCATGGCGGGCTCTGGTCGGGAGGAGGAGGAGGTCGTTGTCGTCGTCCTCGTCGTCGTGGGTCCAGGTCCAGGGCCGCACGGGATCTCAGAAGTTGGAGGTGGGTTCAAATAAGGAGACTGTTCAGGAGGGGTGGGTTGTGCGAGCCTGAGAATCGACCCAAAAAGTGCTTGAAGAAGAAAGCCCGTCGTACCTAGACCTTCAAGTGTTTCTTCTGTGACCATAGAATCTCCCTCGGCGTTGAGCATAACAACTGAGTTGTAATACGACAATGCTGCCTCGAGTGGGGAGCCGTGGGTGGTTGGCATGAACAGCAGAAAATCACTTCACAGATTTTGATCATTAGCGGGAAGACGCCTTTACTTGGGTACGAGCGGGCCATCTAAATGAGTGTCTACTTCTCTGTGCGTTCTTGACCGGCCCTCCCTAGCACCTCAGATGATCATGAGATCGTCCTGGCGCGACTCAGGCTAGGACAGGAACCCCAGCTCCCTGAGAACCTTTTCTTCGGGTGTTGATGGCCACAACATGATGGGACAGGAGCCCGGGCGGATGGACATGGTGTACAAAAATGAAATGGGGCATGCTTACCGCCACTCATCAAAACTGATGTAGCCATCGTGGTTCATGTCGATCTCGTCAAAGAAGCCAGCTAGCCTCCGCCTAGGGACGGCTAGGCCGGCCTTCTGAAAGGCTGCTGCCAGCTCGTCGCGCCCGACGCGGCCATCCTGGTTCCGGTCTATGGATGTGAAGAGGAGAAGCAGTTGACGCTCAGCAGCCTCAACGAAGACACGAAATTCTGTACAGCAAACATAAGATCAGCAGTGGCTCTGGGAACATCAGATCCCGTCCCGGGTCCAGAGGACCATACCTTCGTATTGGATCTTGCCATCATGATTGCTGTCGACCATCTGTATGATCTCCTTCATCATGTCGTCGGCATTCTTCAAAGCTGTCTGTCCATCAGCAGCTGCCCGGGGCGCAATGATCTGACAAGCAGCTCACGATGGTCTATCCTCCTCAGGCCCTTCTGCAGGCCCTTCAGGTCCAGCTCGTTCGTCCCCTGGGGGTCCAGCTTCTTCCACAGCTCCTCGACCCCCTTGTCGCGCTGGTTCTGAGACTGTGCAAGCTCCACCTCGAGCTCCCTGACCACCTTTCCGATCTGCATCTTGTGCTACCAGTGGGTCATTGCAGGAAGGGGGGGGGACCAGTGTCGTCGGTAAGGCTAAAAGGGGGGGGGGGGGGTCGGAAGGCGATGTGGGGAGAGGTGCAATGTTGAGCCCAACGACAGTTGAATGCACTCTTCCGGGGTGCGTTGCGTCGCGCGAGGTTGCTATATTCCTATCATGGCTCACTGGGACCAATGTCGGCTTGTCGCAATCGGCAAGGTGAGGTCTTCTGCTGTCGCGGATCTGGAGGCGCACCACACCACGGCTTATGGACTTGGGTACCGGAGCGCAGTACTCAAGCTGTGTGATGATGTCGCCGTACTCAATTGGGCTTCTTCTCCCTGTGATGGATGCTCCAGGCCGGGCTGGCTGTCGTGGTGCTGGTGGAGAAGGAAACGGCCTCGACCGGAGCCCTTTTGTCGTCGTTGGAGAATGAGGTTCATGAGGTTCATCAAACTGCTCTTGGGCCTGCCCAGGGCTTGGTAACGAGATCCAGGCCTGCCCCCCACTTCCTGGAGCTCCATCCTGGTTTCGACCTCACCCCACGACCCAGGGGCCTCTTCTCCTTACTCGGGCCGAGGCGCTCACGTCACTGGGTGTCTCTCTTTAGTGGGGTTCTCGAACCCCCAATCACAGGGCGTCCATAGTAAGTGGGCCACCCTGAAAGCCACTGATGAACCCCACCAGGTGCTACCTCACCGGCCTATCTGGTCGCCGATGCTGGAACCGAATCCTCTGACGCCCACCTCCTTCGCCTCGCTGGCCTCCGAATGGTGGCCTCCTCCTCGACCACAACGAGCATGTTGCGACTGCTGGGCTGGATGTCTCTGGACCCATGAATGCTCGGATGTCATGGCGGCCAACTACTGGGAGTCCACCCAGCGAAAGCACTGGCAGTTCACCAAAGAACAGCTGGCCTCGATGCGCCAGAAGCTCGAGGATGAAGACCCGGGCCTGGTCCAGAGCTTTGGCCTGCCACAACTGCGGCACCTGAACATATTCTTCAACCAGCGTGAGCACCCTTTTGTACGCTCTCTCCTCCGGGTGCAACATGAAGCTGACAGAAGTGCTCGGCATGTTTAGAGATCAACCGCCTCGCGAAGAGGCTGGGGACCCGGCAGCAGGCCATCGCCACGGCCCAAGTCTACATCAAACGCTTCTACACAAAGGTCGAGATCAGAAAGACGAACCCTTTCCTCGTCATCACGACCGCCCTGTACCTCGCGTGCAAGATGGAGGAGTGTCCGCAGCACATCAGACTTATGACACAGGAGGCTCGGAGCCTCTGGGCTGGTATTTGCGCCCCCCCCCCCCCCTTTTTTTCTTCTTCTCTCCCATTCCGGGTACGAACTTCCCACTTCATGACCAAAATCTGATCCTGTTAGACATGCAACTCTTCCACGAGCCCTCAAAGATCGGCGAATGCGAATTCTGGCTCATCTCCGAGATGAACTCCCACCTCATCGTCCACCAGCCCTACCGCACGCTGACCAGCTTACAATCCAACCTGAACCTGACCAACGACGAGATGGCACTGGCCTGGTCCATCATCAACGACCACTACATGACCGACCTCCCGCTCATCTACCCACCACACACTATTGCCCTCACCGCGATCCTGCTGGCCATCGTCTTTCGGCCCTCCCAGAACAGCGGCGCCGCGCAGGGCCAGAGCCAGGGCCAGGGCCAGGGATCCGGCACAGGGTCGGGTGGGTTGGGCACGCCGAATGTGGCGGGCATGAATGCTATGACCGCCGCCCTCAACCAGCTGCAGCAGAGCCGCCAGCCGTTGACCCCCGGGGCTGTGCCGGGCCAACAATCAGGCCAGCAGGGTACGGACGGTGCGAGCAATGCGCACAAGATCGAGCGGTACAGCAAGGTGCAGCGTTTCGGGCACTGGCTCTCGGAGAGTAATGTTGATCTCGAGGCAATGGTGGACTGTACCCAGGAGCTCATCTCATTCTATGACTGCCAGGAGTCATATAATGATAAGCTGACGCGGGAGCAGATCGTGCGGTTCATCAAGGCGAAGGGTCTGGACAAGGGATGAGACATCATCCTCAGGCAAACTACGCGTTAGAAATTTGCGGGACAAATCTTATACAAAGCCTGGATGGGAAAGACTACCTTGGGGTCGCAAAGTGGATCAGGAAGCGCCTGGTGCCTGGAGCAACGTGCTCGCAGGCACAGTCTGATAACTTGGTTTCCAGGCGCCGACCGAAGCCGCATCCTCGCTATGGAGATCAGGATTCGCCCCCTTGACTTGATTCACGTCGGTCATCTTGGCTGGCACTCTTGGAATTTGGCTGTGCGGCTTGAGCCTCCCACCAACATCATCCGCATACAGCAGACTTGCCCGCACTCTCCACTGACGGTATGGGTTGTGGATTAACATGAAGCCCCATGTTATCACCGAGTCAAATGTCTGTCGTGATTATACAGATTGGGAAGGAGTTGGTGCTCACGACAGAAGATATGCATAGATATCCTTACCCACCAGACCTAGGCTGAGCTCAGCCAACTAGGACTACATTCACACTGCACTCATTGCTGGTAGGCCTGCATGCCCCATGCTAGTCTGAGCAGTCTTTCTTATGTCTATGAAGTACGGGAGAAGAGTTATTCCCAGGTCCCTTGCTAGGGCTCAGGGGGACGATCAGTCTTGCTGGCCCCCGCACCCCGCGTTCATCACTCACCCGGCACTCTGGGCTGTCTCCGGGTGGGCACAACAGAATGTATTCATTTATGAGATTGGGCACCTGGTCATTTCACACCGGCTTTGCACTCCCCGACCAGTTCAGACAACTGATTCGAAGTATCCATTAAGTGAGTATCTGAAAAGGGAGGAATCAATATGCCTGGCCTCATCCAAGAAATGCCGTTCCGGACCATCACGGTCAAGGAGCTCCATCCCACCTTCGGCGCCGTGATAGAGGGGACCGACTTCGTCGACATGAGCGATGAGCAGTTTGATGAGATCAAGACAGCCTTAGCAAAGGTGAGAGGAGGGGATATGTTGATGCGATCACGCTCCCGCTCCCGCTGCCGTCATCGCCATCTCGATCACCGTACACGAACGGGCGATCCTCACTGACCACCGCTGCAGTACGGCTTCGCCGTCTTCCGCAGCACGAACCTCACGGACGACAGCCACGTCGCCTTCTCCCGGCGGCTGGGCGAGCTGGACAACATCGCGCGGTACATCACGCCCGGCCGGAAGCTCCGCTACCGGCACCTCGAGCTCTTCGACGCGTCCAACCTGGACGGCGAGGGCGAGATCGTGGCCGGGGACAGCCCGCGCGCGCACTACAACAGGGGCAACGCCCTGTTCCACGTCGACAGCTCCTTCAACCCGCGGCGCGCGTCCTTCTCCCTCCTCCGCGCCGTGGCCATCCCGCCCCCGGGCCAGGGCGGTGAGACGGAGTTCGCGGACTCGCGGGCCGCCTTCGACGGCCTGGACGAGGGGACCAGGGCCCTGCTCGCCCGGGGTGGCGGGCTCGTCGGCGCGCACTCCATCTCCCACAGCCGGAAGACCGGGTCCCCGGAGTTCTTCAGGGACCTGGACGTCTCCGCCGCGCCCATGGCTCTGCACAGGATCGCCCAGGTCCACGAGCCCAGCGGCAGGATGAACCTGTACGTCGGCGCGCACCTGCACCACATCGACGGGATGGAGCCTGGTCAATCTGCCAACCTGATCAGGAAGCTGAACGAGCACGCCACGCAGGCGGAGTATGTGACCAGTGTCGAGTGGCAGGGGGAAGGGGACCTCGTCATCTGGGACAATCGCGCTGTCCTACATAGAGCTACCGGTGGGCCGTTTGAGGAGAAATATAAGAGGGACATGAGACGCACGACGGTGCATGATGATGGGACTTATGCATGGGGCCTGAACAGGGTGGGGGAAGAGATGCCGGGGTTTGATTCGACTTCGAGGCCGGGTGGGAAGAGATAAAGGCGGCTAGGGGCTGATGTAGTTGGAGTTTGAGATCGCTCCAGTACGAGTATGAATGCGTTGTAGTTTAATTGGTCATACTTCCGCCCTGGAAACAGACAAGTCAAACGAACAGGCCGGCGACGACACAAGGACTTGGGCAATGTCCTTGTGTCAGCGACAAATTCCCACGAATGCCACTCCGGTACTAGTCAGGCGTTCAAATAAGGCAGACAGTATCCTTCTTGTTTCTCGTTCGGGACGCCCTCACTCCTTGAACGTCCAGGGGGCCTTGTTCGTGCCCGGCTTGCGGGGGCAGGTCCCATTCACGAAGCCCCAGGTCCACACCACAGCTTGCCTTCTTGATGGCCTCCGTGACGCAGCCCTTCTCGTCCTCGCCCGCCGTCCACTTATCCAGCGGGACAGTCATCTCGAGGCCGTGGAACGTGCTCTGGTTGACCTGGCGGGCCGGGGACGCAGTCCTCGTTGGATTGCCAATACCAGTCGGACCAGCGATCCGAAAGGTAACTCACAGGGTGGCTGTGGCCACACTGCGATGGGTCCTCGATCAGCCCATCTGCCTGCCGACAAAGACGCACAGGGTGGGGTTCGGTCCCCCAGCGTCTGAACAGGATCGGTCCATAAGAGACTCACCTCGCCGCGGATATTATCAACGATCCCCTTCGCCCAACCCTTGACCTCCTGGCCCGAGGGCGTGATGCGGATGACGTAGTACAGGAAGTTGTCCCCGTGCCGGTGCTCCCACGTGTAGTAGCAGTCCACGACCGGGCTCAGCTCCTTGTCCAGGGCCCTCGCGGCGACGCAGTCAGCGGGGGGCTCCTTGTCGTGATGGCGCCCGTCAGCGCCGCCGTGGAAGGGCCCGTGGCCGACCCACACCCCGCCGAGGTACCCGGTGAACGCACCGGATGTGAATGAGGACCCGGGCCAGCTATATCCTCGATAGCTCCCACGCCCGGAGCCCCTGCCCCTAGAGCCTCCGCCCCAGGAGCTTCTACCGCCGCCGCCGCCGCCGCCGCGGGAGGATCCACCGCCGAACCCAGTCCCGCCCTTGAAGCCACCCACCTGGTAGTTGCTTTAGCATAGATCGGAGGTTGCTGGGGGTGAGGGGGAAAGGCAACTTACTCCGGCAGCCGCCCCGCCAACGCCTATGGGGGCGGGGATGACTGCTACGAGAGAGACGAGGAGGGTGAGCAGAGGAAACCATGTATGGATGTTGACGTCTTATTTAGAGAGAATGTTGATGTTCAAGGTCCGTATCTGGTAAGGTCATACAGAGTGAAGAGCTGCCGTTCACGAATGGGGAGCAGCCCAGAACAAACCCTTACAACCTGGGGACCGAGTCCGACTTTTATCAACACGTCCAGGTCCCTCCTCAGGAGCCCGCCAACGGAGGTCACTCGATCCAAGAAGTCATAAGTCGTTCCGTGGTTGAAGAGGCCCCATGCCCATCTGGACGGTGAAGCCATTCCCAACCCTCCATCGCCGAATGAGGGGCGCCCGTTCCTCGCCACAGCCGAAGCATCTCCCGCCGGGCCAGCACTAGAGGGCTTGACAGGTTCCAGCGCTCGTCGTTCGCGGTCTCGTGACCCAAACATGCACTGCCTCGCCTGTGGCTTGGTAGCTGTCAAGCAGGCACTAGTGATGGACCGCTTATGGCGGTCCCGCGCTAGATGGCTTCGAGTAGGCTTCGAGTAGGCTTCGAGAAGGCTTCGGTCCAAATGAACAGGGTCCGACCCAGGTAAGCAATGTTGGCCCTCAGACGAGGCTTCACCGCCACCCCTTCGGCGTCCCTGAAGATGAGGTCATGCCCTGGTATCGACCATTCTGAACGTCACCTGTCAGGGTGTTCGAAGATCTTGACCGAGTCGGAGCCTGACTTCCCATCTGCATGTGTCCTTCCGTCGCCAGGGACTTACCATCTCTCAAATAGGCTGACCTAATCAACATCGGCGGCGGCAGCGCAACTCTTGCGAGCAGGTGGTCAGGTGGTCAGGCCCGACCTTCGTGCAGAAGCTTTATTGATCTTGGTCTCTAAAAGTCTACCTCACCAGGCTGGCTCATCTGAAAGCGTAGTCTGGCCCTAATGTAATATCGAATAGGGATGGTCCTCGTCACTCGCCAACGTGAGGAGATGGTTAGCTCAATGCGAATGCCGGTCGGATCCTGAACTCCACGCACGAAAGACGCCGAAATCCCTCCCAATCCACCAAAGTCCGTCATCAGCATCCATCAGTCTATGTCTGGGTCGTAGGTCGAAATAAGCGATGCCGCCCGCAGTTGTCTCAAGGGTAATGCATGAAATCGAAGTTCCCATCACTAAAGATGGGTTACAGGCGTTCTCTTTCGTCTTCGCATAATGTCTTCACGTCATGTACCTACATGACAATACAGTCTCTATCCCTACCACCGCCGCCCGCAGCAGCCGGCGGGACACCCTGTCGATACGCACTACTTCCCCTCCTGAATCCGCCAGTGGGCGGACTATGCGGTATCCCTGCGACACCCAGAGCTCGCGACGGCAGCAACCTAGGCGTACTACTCGACGGCACAGGGCTGCCTACCGATGGGGTTGAGCTCGAGTTAGGGTGACTCGGATGACCCACAGGCGGGACGTATGGTCTATCATTCGCAGCATCTTCGTACGATGGCGGCGCATCGTCATCATCTGCATCAGCAGGTCGGGTTACCCCTTGCGAGCGGAGAACCGGTGGCACTAGGGGTCTAACATGCTGCTGCACGGGCCGACCACCGCGCGCTGCCGCAGTGTTTGCACCACCCCGTGCCACGCTAGAGGAGGAGCGTCGGCCGACTGGTGTTTGTGCTGGCTGCTGACCGGTATTGCTGGTACTCCCCTGTCGTGTCCCAACGGGGCCGCCGCGCACCGCCTGCTGCTCAATGAATTGCTCGGAGAGCTGGGCTTCGCGGCGTCGCTGGGCTTGCTCAGTGCGATGGCGCTGGTCTTCTTCCTCTTGAAGTTGAAGGGCCAGGGCGAGGTCGTGATCTTCCTGTTCCTTTGGTGACAGTGGTGGCTCCTCGCGTTCGTTCTTACCCTTTCCTTTCTTGCCTTGGACCGTCGTCCACCCCTGCTGGCTGTTGGGTGCAGAAGCGCTCCCTGGTGCCGCGTATTGCTCGGTTTGAGATGGTCCTCCAACGAGCCTGAAGTCGCCTGAAAAGTATTCAGACCGTTCGCCGTTGACATCGACTAATGACTCCCAGACAACCTCTTGGTGTCCTGCGTAGCCCGCATCGGTGACGAGGGCAAATATCTGTAGGGTCTGCGGGTGGCGGTAGAGAGTAGAGAAGTGGTCATTCCTGAACAAGATAGCCACGGAGCCAGGTCGCATAGCCTTAGTAATGACCTGGAGACCCCATGGCGTCAACTGCGTGGCGGCCGAGTACAGGAAAGACTTGATGGCCAGGACGTCCCGATAGAGACCTTGTTCCTCTGCTGACAGACCCTCGCCGTTAGGATTGCTGAGCTTGTCTTCTAGCTCTTCCTCCCTGAACAGGATGTTCTGAGCATCTTCGTATGACTCCCCCTGGCGTTTGAATGCGTTGTAAGCCGGGTCATCCTTCGAGGGCAGCCACCCATGGATCAGTGGTATCTTGAATGTCCTGTAGAATGCCATCTCCCTTGTGTCCTCAAAGGTGCCAGGTATCAAATCCCCCCTCTCGGTCGGGTGTACATGTGTGAGAGAGGTTCGCTTGAACGCCCTCTCGGTTTCCTCCGTTGGGACGAACCGAGGATTGACGTTCATGCCGGTGTGCAGACCCTTCAGAAAGTCATACAGCTCCGTGATATCCGGCAGCGACACATCTGGGGTCATCCTCCTCTCGGACATTAGCTCCTCGAAGACGGCGTTGAGGAGCAGGTCGAGGCTGATTTGTTCTCTCGTCTTAAGGGTGTTCACCAGAACGGCGTCTTCGGCGTTCACTGGGGTCGACAGTGTCAGCGCGTTGACGAGCGCCATCAGTGGACATGGGCCATTCGCATTCTGGATCAGTATCGGCGACTTCCGCAGCTCCTTGGCCGCCACTGCGTCGTGCCAGTGGATATTCTTGACCTGATATGTTTCCGTCCTCGCAGAGATTTGGCTTCTTGGCGGCGGCGCTTGGGCCTTTTCGTTGCTGCGTGGGGGCAGGTTCGATGCTTTATCATTGGCTTGTATCGTGGGCTGGAAGGGCCCTCCGGTGCCAGATGGACCAGGTGTTGGCTCGTTGTCAATCAGATTCCACTCATCTCCGCGCGTACCCTCTGCCAGGAGGCCTGACCCCGGAAGTGCGGCCATGGGTGCTTTGCCCTTATCCTGCATCGCAAGATCATCCCAGGCATGACTGTCTTCTTCCAGTGCCTCGCCTTCCAATGACTTGCGGAACGAAGGGGGTATGGCGATGGGAGACTTTTCGGGTTCAGGAAGCTCGTCGCCCCAGCCGGCCTTTTCGTCATGTGGTACGAACTGCTCAGCCGGATAGGCTGGGGGTGGGGGTGGTCCAGTGGATGGTGCCCGTGAGGGGACTTGAGAAGCCCAGATGTTATGCGCAGGTTCCTGGTCCGGCCCTGTGGACAGCAGCGAAGGCACGATCGGCTTCTGCTGGTCATCGAGCGCTGGCTGCCACGGGTTGTTGCTTGGGTCGTTGAGATTCAGCTTGCCGAGGTTCTCGGACGGGGGCATGGGGGGGGTCTCGGTAGAGGTCGGTAGTACGGTGGCACTACGCTGTCCACCTGACAGTGACATCTTCCTCCTGAACGGGTTCGTCTCAGCAGGACTCTCTACCCCGGCCGCATGCAAATCTCGGTCGGGTGTGCTGCTCTTTGCCCTGTCCTCCCATTCTGCAGTCATAGTTGGTGGCAATGTGCTGGGACCCTCGACATGGTCAATCACATCTGCCGCTGCGTCACCACCTCCTGCGGCTGGCGCCTGGCCTTCTTTCTTCTCTTTTCCTTGGCGCAGTGACCCTGATGTATCTTGTTCCTCGTCTCCGTCTTCGCCCCCGCTTGCACTGGACCGCTCCCAGCTATCGACGTCCGAGTCTGGGGCTTCGGTCTGCCCAACCTGGTCGACCTCGACAGTAGCCGGAGTGGCGGCTGCTTCCTCACGTGTGCCCTGCATGTTGAGATATGAAGCAGAACTTGGGTCGGCGATGGCGTCCTCCTGCAGGGGCTTTTGTGTGATCATTTGGAGGGGCGCTCTCTAGTCGACGTGGGGGGCATGGGCGGGTGGAGCCCACAATGATACCGCGAGCGTCTCCTCTCCAGGTCAGCGTCAAGAGGGGCGTGGAAATACAGAGACTGCAGCATTTAGCACCTGAAGAGCTGCTCTTGAACACGGGTGGTTGAGCGGCATGGACAATCGGCGCAAGGGTGACGTTGGTGTTTTCACGCGGTCTGTCAAACAGCTTCGAGGGCCTGGTAGGTATGGGTAGCGATATACAGTCGGGTCAA
The DNA here is from genome assembly GCA_026119935.1 of Endothia cerciana. Taxonomy (NCBI): domain Eukaryota; kingdom Fungi; phylum Ascomycota; class Sordariomycetes; order Diaporthales; family Cryphonectriaceae; genus Endothia; species Endothia cerciana. Next base: position 421,831 of record JALRMH010000015.1, read on the forward strand.
TGGAGACGTTATGATGAAGGATAGAGGAGTACAGTCGGCGACTCTGAATGCCAGCAAGGCAATCAGGGTAGGAAAACAAGCTTGGCTCGAGGAGCAAGAGCAGATGCGAGATGTCGTCGCCCTGTGGAGGGCCGTCCCAGTCCCAGGCCCAGCCACGCGGGTGGGCTGACCCGCTATGGGGTATGTACGTACAGGCGGGCACTGTGAGGGGTGACGGGTCACTGTGAACAGGGGTCCCTTAGCTATGTCCCTGGTAGAGCACCCCAGCCACAGACCAATACGTGACTAGATACGTCTTCTTAACAGCCCCAAGATGCGATACCATCATGATGAGGTGGACCTACTCAAGTTGCAAGCAAGGTTTGCCAGTTTGCTGTTACAGTCTGCTCACCAACTCCTGACAGCAGAGGACAAGGAGTACTCTTCTGGCCGGTGTTACATTGGAAGTGTCAGCATCCATGCTCAATCATCTCGAGAAACTGCTGCCTAAACCTGCAGAATACTCGAGAAGCCTTCAGGACTCTCGAGAACCCCCGACCTTACATTGAGCAGAGGAGCGTCATACCACGATCCAACACACGAGACCATCTTGTGCCCATCAACATTTAAGCAGCGTATGCCTGTTTTATTTGTCGGATTACCTGTCCCCAGCTGGACAGGATAGGGCCGTGGGACTTTCACAGAAATGATAAAAGAGCATCTGGTCGGATCGACCCATCATCCGTCTTATCACATATGCATGAGGGCCCGGCCATTTGTGCTAAATGGAGCTCAATTGCTGGTGTATAGATTCTACACCGCAAAAACGGGTAAGCGAGTCCCAGGAAAAATCCAGAAGAGGTACACAGTCGATAGATGTTCAAGTGCTGCATCGTCATTCTGACTTCAGATTGGGGATCTCCTATGCCAACATCTGCTATGAGACATGGGACTACTTCTCCGGGCTGAAGGAGCAGCACCGGGTCATTGTATAATTGAAATCTCTTTTTGAGGTTCCAGCTTACTATCGTCCTGATTGTGTGTATTACAACATCTCTAGAAATTACAAAACGTTTGAAGCATGTGGCGCCACCCGAGATCCTAATTGCCTTCCAGTGACTGGAGCTCGCACGCCAAGCTGACGGCATCATTGGCATCGCCGACGCCCTCAGAAAGTACCGAGATGCTCTCCCCGAGGGCGCCCACCCACTCAAAGCCGGGCAGTGCGGAGAGCGTCCCCGTGATGATACCCCCGATGGTCCCAATCGCCGACCCAAGCGAGTCCGCGTCGCACAGGTAGTCGTTACCCGTGTTGCCGCTGAAGACGAGGTCGACGCCCAGGCTCTGCGGCGAGTGCGTGTCGCCCGTATCGTCGGTCCATATGCTCTGCGCGAGCGCGGCCACGTTCGTCATGTTGGCGGAACCGATGACCTCCAGGCCGTTGTACTGGCGCGAGTTGTTCGGGATCACCGAGCTGGCCATGAAGGCCCCCGCCACGGACGAGATGAGCGCCTGCAGGACGGTGTTGTCGGTGACGGACATGAACGGGATGCTGAGCGAGACGCTGCCGTCGTGCCAGGCGATGGGGACGCCGCTCTCGACGTAGTTGATGCCCGTGATCTCGGGCACCTTACAGGTGACCATCGTGGAGCTCGGGGCGACGGTCCCGCACCCCTCGCTCAAGGCACTCGAGATTGACGTGAACAGCGCGCTGCCTGTCAGGGTCCCGATGTTCTGAGACGCACTTGGGTTCAGCTCCAGAGAGAGCGACTTGCCAGCTTTGATGGTGGTGGAGGCGCCAGCGCCCGCCCAACCGCCGTCCGGATAGTAATTAGTGGTCGCATACTATTAGAGTTGGATAGTAGAGGGCCAGGTCAGCAAGGGTCCAATCATCGTAATGCGATTTCCCTTTGGATACCTACAGCGATGACGGCTGAATTCGAGAATGTACTTGTATAGGGGTATGGGTTGGCCGACGTGGCAATAGTGACCACAGTACTGATGCCATCACACCCGACCGAAGTGCTGCCGCCAGAAGTGGCGGTGGTGTGAGGCAAGACACCATCGAAACCCTCGCACTCGCAGCCATTCCCACCACTTACGGATGGGTCGGCGTAGTTGTAGCAGCCGCTGACAGAAATAGTAGTCAGGGAGTCGCGCCGGTCCAGTTCAAGAGGCGGAAAGTCTGGGCCCGTCGTGATCTCGGCAGCGGAAGGGGCTGTCTGTACAGGGCGGACATCGGCTTGGTGAGGAAGCTCAGCGTTGGCGACAGGCCTGTAACAAAGTCAGCAAGGAGAGTATAGACTATGGCTAATGGTTGAAGTATACCCAGCAACTGCGCCCGCAGCGGCGAAGGATAGTATGAGAAGATACATTATATTCGCGGAAGTCAGCCGTCAATAAAAACTTATCGTGCTCAAGATTGCAAGATTCAGATTTGTGCCCAACACAGTCCTGTCTGAGGTCTCAACATTCCCGGAGGACAGGAAGGAGAAGAGCAGCAGCGATAGTACTTATATATGCCACCGGGAGCAACTGGAGGCGCCTTCCTTGCGAGTCACTATCATCAACCATGCTGTCAGATTTACCACTGCAGGCATGGCATTATGTGCAATCATCTGCAGGGAGGCGCATCGGCCGAGATGACGAGGACCGCTTCCACGCCCCCAAAAGCCCACTAGATATCAAACATATGGTCACTGATCAGTGGCCTCGGAGGGCCCATGTTTTCAGCTCGAGCTTACGCCTAGTCCAATCTATCAGTACGACAATTTCAACGTCGAAAACCCGGTGGATCATTTCCTGGCATGTCCAGTGGCGCGGGTCCTGCAGTCGAGCTTCTATAACAAGACTGATGGACAAGAGGATTCATGATGGAACACAGATCGATCAGCTCATTTAAAATTGCTGTTGTTGATTATAATGTCGGCATTATAAGTACATATACAGTTACAATGCAACCATAGCGCGCCAGGATCTAGTCCGAAAAAATAGGCCTCGACCAGGGAGTCAAAGAACCATCTCCCCACATGTAAGCATAAGCAGCGCCAACTGAAACCCGGCCACGATAAGGATCGAACGGCCAAAAGAATACACCCTTCGAGTCCGAGCTCGCACTCGTTCAGATGAGGACAAAGGCCCATCCCACAACCTGGGGCTTCGACATGTTGTGTCGGTTTACAGGCTGGGTCCCATTGTTTGTTTGTTTTGTTTGGTCGAGTTCCACTGCAGTGGTCATTTTTATATCCTCAGTCATCTTGGATCATGATCGCATCAGAGAAATTGGATGTGGCTGTACGATACCAAATCTCCCGAGTATTCCTACCCTGAATTTCCCTGATCCTGCCGTTGAGAACTTCCCTGTATAGGTGTTGTCCGTGGCGACAGCTAATCATTAACAAACTCAGGTGGAGCACGCTTTGGTGCCCCCGGGGGCCTGTGTATTGAACTTTCTCAGGACGGTGAGGGCTCTTCATAGGCCGTACCAGGACCAGGCATATTGCTTCCTGCCTAAGGGTCCAGATGCTTCCTTCATGTACATAGAATATACCGCTGAGTGCAAAATGAATACGTGGAATGTAACACTTCTTGGTAAACATTGGACAGCTGAAGAAGTAGACTCTGATGAAAGAAGAGTATTCCTTGGCAAGACCCTCGGGACTGTTTATTCCAGTGTTTTGATTTTTTTTTTACGCCTTCTTGTAGGGACTCTACTGGGGCTGGGTCTACTCCCAAGTGATAGGGTTCGAGACTAGCAATGATTATTGTCCACTGATGCCAATCGCCAGTTTGCCTGCAAGGGCTTTTAGCAGTGGGTGCTCTCCCCGTCGCAGAGGTTGCTATGAGCTACTCTATCTCCTCGCAAAGATATTCATCCTCCACAATCGTAGGTGGCCACTGCCCTCTACCACACCTCGAACTGCAAGGTCGTTGGTCCTGTTTAATGCTTACACTGGTCTTGATACAATGGAGTTAAAAAATGAGTTTGTAGTGCTAACTATAGGATCCTGGCATGATGATGAGTCCTGCTCATTGGCACCATCCTGACCAACTTGCCTCTCAGACTACTGCATTGCATCGGCCAGCCCTGAACAATGAGAGAAATCCAGAGTAATATTGGCACGTCTGCGGGGAAGATGCAGATGTCCTCGTCTCCACATGGACTGCCGGAGCCCTAGGGCCTCACTTGAGCAACGACGGTCTCCGTCCTTTCGGGCCTCATCACGCCGTCATAGAACTTGCACGACTCGGTGCCGTCGCTGTTAGTGGTACAGGTCGCCATGGGGCCCCTCTTCAAGGGTTCAGCCTTGACTGGCTCATCCATCAGCCCCCCGAACTCCAGGCTGCCAGGTATGTCGGCAGCCGTGGGGGCGGGCTCCGCATGCTCTTGCGTTCCTGACGGTCCGCTCTCTCTGTCCTGGGCAAACTCGGAGGGTGGAATCCTGTGTCGGTGTCGGGTAGTTTCGGATGTCCGTCGAGGGTGACGCCATCAACTGAGCCTTGACATCTTGTTAAGGAGTGCCAGCCGGCGGCCAGGGGTGCAGAGGCACAGCCTTGAAGCTGCAGGAGGGCAAGTGCGGCGGCGGTGTTCGAAACGCATGATGTATATCTTAGCCGGTAGGGTGGTGGTGGTCAATGGATCAGGGTGGACGAGCTCGGAGGAGTTGAAGTGAAGTTTCCAACCAGGCAGAAATATGTAAGTGAACGATATTGAGAGATTGTGATGAAGCTTATTCTGAGGAAGTTGGCAACAATATTGAGCCACTGCCAGAGCGGCGGGAGAAGATGAGAATGATTGAGCATATTTGGTGATGGATGAGTTTTCAATACGCCCATGATGATTTTCGGGATGCCAAGGGGTCTTATATGGTCAAAAGGTTTGTGTTCAGATGCTATGTATTTACCTATGCCTCATCGGCACCAGACTGCCAGTTACTACTGCAATCAGCACATATTCACACCAAAATCCAAACAAGTTGTTCGTTCGGGCTATGCATATGCGATGATCGATCTGCAGGTCTTCTTTTCTGGTCGCAGAGAGCCCGTGACACTGCTCACCACTGGTGGGCCCGGTTTATTGGAAGCCAGGCTGGGACTCGTCACACTCAGCAAACAACCCGCTGCTCATACATACGCGGCATCTGGCCAGTACGAGTTTATCAGATGCATATCCAGCAAGAGTCGCTAACCATGTTGCATCTCCAGCTTCGTCAGCAGGCCCCACTGATGACTGTCAGTTCGAGGTGACTGTGACCATAGATGAACCGCTGCTCATATGGGGCGCCGAAGGTGTATGGCCGAGTCTATCTAGCCTTGCCAGGCGAGGCCTCGATCTCACCACAATCGGACAGAAAGAGCACATGCTCATGGCTGAGGCTTCCCTAAAGAGGCTTGCAGTGCTGTGCCATTATCGGGATGTCTCAAAGGACGGCATCACCACCAATCAAACTAGATAACTATTGTGCTGCTCTCGAGGTCTTGACCATGTCAGCTACTCACCCTTTTACCCCAAGGACCGGCAACCGTTCGGACTCCCTGGTTGTGGATATCGGAACATGCCACAGGAGCCGTGGTTAGTTTGACCGATCGGCTTCTGCACCCGCTGGCGCGCGAGGGGGGCCAACCTGGCTTGAAGGTAAAGATCCAAAGAGACCATCCACCCAAACCAGACGAGAACCCCGCTCCTAGATCCGCTAAACGCCGTGGCTGAGACAGATGGGACGAGGCCCGCATAATACAGTTGAGAAAGGTGCTTGTTCATTATAACCAGGATATCTCATGCCCTCAGTCTATGGTTCATGCTCGCCGTGGAGGAGCCGCTCCTCACGCGCCCACCGCAGCTTTCTCCTATGCAATCCACAAACAGAATCACGGCCGCTCCGCCTGTCACTTCGACACGCCCAACTTTTCAAGGCGCCGGCAGCTCACGGGCTCGTATCGATTCGCGACGTCCATCTTCTCGGGGTCCTGCGTAAACCACCCCTGCGCGGCATCATACAACCTCTGCCTGTACATCATCTCAGCCTCACACTCGGCCCTCAGGTGCTTGACCAGCCCGATCTCGGCGTTGTTGTCGAGCCGCGACAGCTGCGACTTGGAGTAGCCCTTGACGTCCTGCGGGTTGACGTAGTACTTGACGTTGAGTTTCGGGGTGACGCGCTCGTGCATGTAGGGGTATTCGGGGGCGTCAAAGACCATGCGGGGCCCGGACGGCGCCGAGCCGCCCGAGAACAACGAGGAGAGCAGTGGGAACAGGAAGAGGAAGATGATGGGCAGCAGGCCCATCAGGGTGTTGAAGAAGCCGTTGTCTTGGGCCTGCTCGTTCTCGCGGGGTCGTCTGCGCGGGCGGCCGCCGCCGAACTGGTGGACGCGTATGCCCGGCCCGCCGCCGAAGTTAAAGACGAACTGGGGACCTGTGTCGAAGCCTTGCTCGTCAGTCAACATCTCTGCCATGCCCGTCCGGGGACGGCCCGTGTCCCTGCGCGGGGTGCGTGTACTCACCGCCAAACGGTCCACCGCCAAACCCACCACCACCAAAGAAGCGCTGGAACATCTCCTCGGGACTTATGTCATCCTCCCACATGCCCCCGCCCATGCCGCCGCCGCCTCCTCCTCCTCCTCCTCCCCCTCCTCCTCCTCCTGCCGCCGCCTGCCTCGCCCCGAAGCCCCCGAAGGGATTCTGCGCCTGCGCCTGGCCAAAGCGGCTGTCCGGGTCCCCGCCGAACTTGTCATACCTGTCCCTCTTCTCCTTGTCCCCCAGGATGCTGAACGCCCTCGCGACCATCTTGAACGCCTCGTCGGCATGCTCGTGGCCGTTCTTGTCGGGGTGTGTCAGGAGTGACTGCTTGCGGTAGGCCTTCTTGATGTCGGCCTCCGTGCACGTCGCGCGCACGGCCTCTAGGCCGAGGATGTCGTAGAACGCCGTCGGCTTGCACCGGCGGATGCGCAGGACGGCGGCCTTCTGCTCGACCGTGTACTTGCGCTCCTGGTTGCCCTGGTTGGGGTCGCGGCTGCGGGAGGCGCCATTGGAGTTTGATGCGTCCGCCCCCGAGGCGGTTGCGCTGGGCGGCATGGTGCCGGGCCCTGCTCGGATAGATGGGACGTCGGCTGGGGCGGCAGGTGACCCGGGGGTGGTCGGGAAGGGGATGGCTATTGAGGCGGTGCGGCCAGATCTACAGCTGGGGAGACGGCAAGATCGGATGTGTTGTCGTCGCTAGCTCGGCAGGGTACGGATGGGCGAGGGTATGGGAACGGAGCCAGCGGTGACAGCCTGGTTAGCGAGTGGGATGTGGGATGTGGGAGTTCAATACTGTAGCAACCGAGTCAAAACCCTGTCCGGGGGAGGAGGCTTCGCGGGCTTGAGGGCGGGAGGTCGACAGGCCGAGGCCGTTCTGGTGAAAATGCGACGGTTGTTCGGGGCGGTATCGATCCAGTCGTGAAAGAGGATCTCCTGTCCCCTTGGCTGCGCAGGTGGCTTCTTTACGCTGGATAGCGTCGTCAGAATGGTGACAGGCAGTCACAACGAACCAGAGAATGACACTTCAGACGAGCAGCGCAGCGAGAAGGTTTGCAGATGCAAAATATCTTATCTGTCTGCAGGAGGTGTTCGTTGACTGGAGAGTGCTGACGCAGCCTTGGCACACTGGCAAAAAGAAACCTTGCATCCCCCATACATACCACGGTACCGCCCTGCCATCCTCGCTGTCGCTGTCGAAAGCACCTGGCACCGATTAAGTGGCAGCTTAGTCATTCTAGTGGGGCCCCCTGCTGAGCCCCTGTCGCATTCTGAACCCCAGAATATTTTCGCTACGTCAGTGAGCAGATGCGGGTAAAAGAGAAAGGGAGAAAAAAAAAAAAAAAAAAAAAAAAGGAGTGTCACCGAGACATCATCATCTTCGAAATAAAGAGGCTCCCTCTCACTAATTGACACCCATCTCTCCTGCCTGCCACCACAGAACCACAAGATGGCCGACTCAGATAGGCCAGTCCCGACAAGAACACCCCTCTCAACCTTACGGGGCTGGGGTCGTAAGTCCCTCTCCCTCATCCATACCCTGCTCATGTGCTCAACTCACACAAACCCACACCCCTCACCATGAGGGAACCCCCCCTTCCCCCCTGAAAAAAAAAAGAGGATACAAGCCCCCCTCACAATATCACAGCTGTCATGACCTCCCTGCTCACCACCTCTCAGAATCCTCCCTCCCGCCGATGGCCCTCGCAACCCTCATCACCTCCCTGCACTTTCGCCCCTTCGCCCGCCTCCCCATGCTCCTCTTCACGCCCATGCTCCTCCTGTCCTCCTACCTCAACGTCGCCGGCTTCAAGATCGACTCCGCCGGCCTGGCCGCCGCCTGGTCCGGCCTCTACGTCCTGCTCGCCGCCCGGCGGCGCCCCGCGAGCCTCCGCCAGCGGTTCACGGCCCGGGGCGCCGTCCGCGGCGTGGCCATGGGGCTGGGCGCTGTGAACGCCGCCGCGGGTGGGTACGTGTACGCGACGGGGGACCGGAAGGCGGAGACGGAGGAGAGGAGGGAGCGGGATCGGTGGGGGGTTGAGAGCGCGCGGGAGGAGAGGAAGTGAGGTGAGGCTGGCCGGCTGGCCGGCCGGCCGGCTGGTCACGGAAGAAGAGTGACGATGTGGTTGGATGGAAGGTGGGAGACGGCTGGGTGGCAATAATGGTCGGCTCCAGCGGCCGGAATCGAGAGGGCCTTCGAGAGTGCATCGCGCTTGGCGTGGCTGGAGCCGAGCGCCCGTCACAGCACGAACAGGATATCGAACGGTCGACCTGTCAGCTTAGCAGCAACATCAGGCATGGAACATAGGCAACGCAGAAGGCAGCCGATTTAGGCCTTGAGCATACCTGTCATTTGCTATGCTGTTGCCGTAAAAGGCCTGGTCTGTCTAACAAGGCGCACTCATACTCTAACGATAAAGCCTGTCTGCCCGCTTCTGCCACTGTGCGCATGATTATGTACATCGCTCTCGGGACTGTGATGCCGCTGAGCGAAGTTCTTCCACCCGCCAAACCGCCTCCCAACTTTCTAATTCTTATACAGAACCCCCATCCGACAAAAGAACCGCCTAGTCGAATCAAACGTGCCACCTGAAGTCGACACTTTACCGTTCTCCGAACGCCAGGAGGTCGTCTCAGCTCTTGATAGCCTCCATTGTACCCTGTCTATACCCAGAGGGACAGAACTCCGACCAGTTGTATGCGAGGTCATAAACAAAAACATAGGGAATAAGACACAGAAGCCTCTAGGGGATCCTGGTCCTGGCTGCAGTCACCCCATCAACGGTTACCCAGGTCAGACGCCTTCGCCTTGAGGGGTGCTTATTGAAAAGAAGCCTTCATATCGACGACATCAAGCGCCGATGGGTGAAACTAGAAACCCGGAGGGTGACGCCGGGTTGTCGACTAGGCACCCCGCATAAGCTTCCGGAGGGAAACAAAGACCAAGATGATAAGGGCTGCCACAACATAAAGGCGGACCGGACGGGTCCGAGGCTGGATTGTTTGGACGGGCAGAGTCTCAACGAGAGGGACCAGGCCAAGATGCTGGATGTCGGAGACCTGAAAATCGCTGATGTACTGGACATCGCCGTCCCTGATCTTGGGATGGGCATACGCTTTGTACTCGTCCAGGATGCGTTCGGCATTCCACTTCTGGAGCTTGCGAGTGATGGCCACGACGCAGCCAGTGCGATGCTATGTCCAGATCAGCAACTGTTGAAGAGGAGGTGCGGGAGGACGGGGAGGAATAAGGGCTTACTCTGCCCTGATTGCAGTGTATCAAGACAGGGTGATTGCGCTTGTCATGAATCACCTCAAGAATCGCAGACATGGTCTGAACAGGAATCGTCTGCTTCTTCGTGCCTTCCATGGTGATGTGACAGTGTCTGATGTTGTTGCTCTTCATGAAAGGCAGGAAAGTCTCGGGGATGGCCTTGTCCACGAGTGTGCTAGTGCGCAATTAGCTTCACGTCACGAATCACACCACGACGTAGAATGTGGATGCAAGACTTACATGATGGTCTTCAGGCCCAACTTCTGGATGAAAGGGTATTCGGCCTCCTGGGGATAGCTGCTCCGATAGACGCCAGGGACCACTGTCCCGAAGTTGATGGGTTGGCCGGGAACAGTCTTGTCATCAACAGACTCCTTCGACCAGCTGCTCTCTGTTCTCAAGGATGCGATCGAGCTCTGAGATTTGAGGGAAGACTGGCCACTGGAGACCTCGCGCCGCATCTCAACGCTCTGGAGATCTTTGGCCCGCTCGAGCTCATTCACGTTGTAGTAGGACCTACGCAGCTGGAGTCCCTCGCGGACTTCCGCAGCCTGCTTGTCCTCAACCTTGTCCATGATTCCGATTTCCGTGAGCGTGCCGAACAAAAGGTTGAATCCGAACGACTCCTCCCTCTGTGTCCGTTCTGGCCCCTTTGGAACGTGTGACACCACGATCTGCACTAACACCAATACAACCCCCAAGCCCGATCTTGCCAAGAATTGTATGAGCACAAAGTTCATGCTCTGTTGGCAGAGTCCGTGGTCTTCCGGCTGTGTGTTCTTTAGACGTCGATCGAACGGAACCTGGTCGTAAGCGCAGTTGAGGTAGGTCTTGGGCCTCCGAGGCTGATCTGCGCCCTCTGGTAGTGCAGCTGCAAATTTGGGTCCGAATCGGTAGACGCGCGAGGACGTAACCGAAAGAATGGGGATGGGAGGAACGTCTCGAGTTCGTTGGGGAGGATGAAGGACGGGTCGAGGGAATTCGATTTTGTGAGAGGCGGGTTTGTAGGATGGGAGGAATTTTCGAGCAAGTTGCTGAGGCTAGTGTCTAGCCCCAATGCCCTGAAGCTCTGGATCAAAGAGCGAAGATATTACGATCGTGCATGGTCTGAATGTCCATATTGGTAAGGTTTCGGGGGTGTAGGTGGGATGGTAGACAGGTCGTGTCAGGATGGGGCGTTGCGGTAGACCACACACGCGACCGCAGGCAATCAGTCGGGACAGCCTGGGAACTATGCACAGGAGAGGGCCAACCTGTCAGTCACTGCTCAGGAGGTGTGCAGAGCTGAGCGGGTGTAGAGGGAATGAACAAGAAGGGGGTGGCGAGTTCTGTGGTCAGGATTGGTTTGCGCGTCGAGGATGGTTTAAAGTTGCGCACAAAGTTGGTGATGTGGGATCGTGGAGGAAGTTGATGTAAGGCGCGGCGACGGCTGAATGAAAAGGCAGGGCAGGGCAGAGCAGCGCAGCGCAGGAAAAGGGGAAACATGGTAGACGTGGGGCATCCTGGGTGGGGCCCTCAGCAAGATTGGTAGAGCTAGTGTGGGGGAGTGCCCATTACTAGGGTGCCCTAGCTCAGACCGTGCACAGCAGCTTGGTTCGCTGTGAAGTCACTGGCTGACGGAGCACGCCGGAGTCCCTCAGAGAGGAGCAGGCACTAGGCAGGTTTGGTCCCCAGCTCGGCTGCTCAGATCATGCGCTTGCCTCACTCCACACCTCACAATCCACAACAATAACACGCGTGTTGATTGATACGTTAAATCTCGTGACAAAGTTTTCTCTTAATATATGTATATCACGTTGTTGGGGTGACTCATCTTTGTGACACTCTCGACGCACCAGCTGTCAGCGGACAATATTCTCGATAAAGACCGAGACATCAGCTGCCCGCAACCGGAATGATATAGTAGCCATTGTTTCCGGCTCAGTTGATTTGCAGATGTTCAGGGTCTCAAAGATCTATCACTAAAGGAACAGAGACTTGGCGCGGGTCGGAATTAGCTGGAGAAAGGAGCTGTTGAAGCCAAGTCCGACCTGTCCGAGTCCCCCAAGTCCCGGATCAGCCGGTCTAGAGGCTATGCTACACCTTAGGCCAAAGCCACATACATCACATAAAAGGTGAAAAAGGTAGTTGCTCGTGTCGACAGATGCCTTAAGCAGCCACAGTCTGTCTGTCTGTCTGCCTCTACTTCCCCGAGTCGTCGGGCCAGACATTGGGACGGCCCGGTGGACAAGACATGGGCTGACGTCGTTGCCATCGAGCATGAAACAGGACCGGCAAATCCTGCCACGCCCTGCCTGCATTGCCTCACATTCCCTCGAGGAGGGGCGGGGGGGGGGAAGAGCAAGATCTAAATCCGGAATCCGCCTTACCCGCCCACACTCCACGCAATTGTCCGCGGATCTTGTCAGACGGATAGGCACCCGACAGTCCGGTTCCACCGCAGGTGTCGCGTGAGCGTGCAGGACCTCGAGGCCTTTTACTAGGCCAATGGACGTACTACGTCAAAGTCCGCATGCGTCCTCAGAACGCCAAATGCAGCACCCCAGAGATCCAAGGCCGCGGGGGCCTTGGGGAACCCTTGGCTCTGCTGCAGGCGAGATTGTTTCAGGTTCTGATTCCCGCTGGCATGCCACGTTTGCTATTGCGTGAGGATGCATGAAGTTGTTGTCGGGCGGCGAATCACCTACACGGGAAACGTGGAGGTGTATTGCGCCAGCGATCTCCTTGTTGGTCACGGGGGCCCTCTTGCTGCCCACTGCTGCTGCGGGAACGCGGGAGTGCCAACACACACAATCAGTTACACACAGCTCGCCAGCTGTACTGCGCACCGAGCGAAGCTGCCAAGCACGTACTGAACAGTACGGAGCACCTTGAGTGCAAGAGCACACCAGCAGGCCTGTCGCGTGGCCGCCTCTTCCCCGGTGGTCATACGTGGGGTGGGGCGCTCGCGGGGCCAGATATCTTTTGCCTTCCCTCTTCTCCAGTCAGCCCGTTCCCGGACTGCTCACCGGCTGAGACTAGCCTCACGTGCGCACCATGAGGTCGATTTGCATATGCCGACGTAGTTTCATTGGACCAAGTTGTGCCTGCATGCCAACATGACCTATCCCTATGGCTCGTTGTGACAGGTCTTACAGATCTGATCTGGACGGCTGCTTGTGTCTGCCTGACACGGTCTGGCCGTACTTTGTGAGACCTGCTTGACCGGAATTCGACAGGGCCACTACTTAGAGCGGCCACGCTCTCAATGCAAGGGTGCTACCCGAAAGGGGGCTCTGGGTATACTGTTAGTCAGTCGCTTGGGTTGACCTCTGGCTGTGGTCGATCCGCATCCCACCGCATTTCGGCACCGCCGGCCGTATCCTGCGCACAACTCTGAGCACTCGCCCTTATCCGCAGCGCTTTTGCACAGCATTAAGTTTGTCGGACGAATGCTGTATGCACACGAGGTAACCTTAATCATCCTGGTCGATCTTGATCTCATAGTGGGGACGATGTCGGGAGGCTCTACCACCGCTTGCCCTGCCGGGTTCGGCCACTGGCCCTGGGGTAAGTCACGAAGGGTGTCATCTTGTCGACCGACGGCGATATTGTCTGAGAATCACGCCAATTGCCATACTAAAATCCCCTCAACTTTGATCCCGTGCCGTCACAAGATTTCCATCTCATCGAGTCTTGGTGTTGATGACGGGTGGGCCCAAATCTTAATCCGATGTAGCGGCCCGTCCCGTGCCGAAATTTCCCCCTCAAACCCTGGACGAAGATGCCAGTCCAGACTGCAGGCGTGTCTCTCTTCGCGGTTGTGGGCTTCTCGCCGCGTCTTCTTGGTGGATACCGGTCAACAGGATGGCTCCGGGGGCATGAGCCAGGAGACTGGAGCGCGTGGCCCCTGGGGGTGTTGAAAGTCCCCTGGTATCCGCGAGGCGGCTATTGTGTGCCGAGGCCTCCAGGCGGCCAGTGAGCAGCTCCAACTTCGATGGTCCTCATGCATGGGTCTAGAAGGCCCTTCTCAAAGCGTCGGCACAATGTCAAGGCAACAGCATGGTCGAGATCTTCGTCGAACGTAAATTAGCTCGCAGGCTGGCCTGTTTCTCTCAACGGCCGGATCTGCAACTCTGCTTGCTGCAGCAAGGTTATGTGGCTCCAGGCATTTATTGGGTGGCACGCAGGAGTGAGACAACGAGCTGGAGAATCTGTTTCGTCTTGTCAGGTTGCTTCAAGGCGGGTATCATTTTTTCGTACCTCATTACATATAAACAAGAAAATCAAACACAATATTTTGGATGCTATGCAAACCGTGCCTTCCATGGCGATGCTCCTCTCCTTGTTTTCCAATCGAGAAAGAGACCGGTACGCCGGCCATAGAATATGTCCAGTGATAACCAATTATGTACAATAAGATTGCATCCCGGTGGGTTATCCTCTTGTTCCCCTTTCCGACGAACCACCCTAACATATCTTGCTTGTCTCTTTGGGGGGCTGCCCTTCTAGGATAACCCTCCTGTGCCGGGTGTCTTCGCAGGACGCTTCTTCATGGTCCTAGTCTTGAATCTTGTAATATCGAAATGACTAGAACAGATGGTCGTAAGCCCAATTTCCCGACACGGCGAGGCAGAGTCCAAGTATCAGATACGTCATTTTTGACAAGAGTGTCTGGCCCTGGGCGCTGCTAGGCACCCCCTGTTCAAGCTCGTGACGGCTCGGATTCAGGGTGAGACTGCTCTGCAAAAGCCCCGACAACGTATCTCGCTCATCGCTTGGCGGTCTTGGGAAAAATGACGGGTTCGCAAACGTGGTCCCAAGGTTGGATGGCGACTGAGACTGACTAAAACTCAAGCCCGTGCTGCTGCCCTGGAACCGGATCGCGCTCGTCGTCGTGGTGACAGGTTTATTCCTGATTATCGGCGCGTTGGGCGGGTTGAATATCCGCTGTGCAGGTGTGGTGGGAGCGGGCGGCACCTTGGCCCAGAATACCCCCGGCTTTTCTTGCACTGGGGTCTCGTTGAACTTCAAGTTACGTGATTGACGTGGCTGATAAGTGCTGAAGGCTCGGTGTTGAGACTGTGTGGGCGACCAGTCCATTTCCACATCGTAGTTGATCCGTTGGCTGTCTCGAACTTGAGCTCGAGTCCGGGGGCGGGGACGGTCTGCTATGCTAAGATCACCTAATCCATAGCCGGTGGTGGTCGACTGTCGTGGCGGGTTGAGGTCCCTGAACGGGTTGGGGCCCAAGAGGCCTGCAGACGGATCGAATGAACTCCGTGGAGCCGGAGTGGGCATGTGATCAAAGTGGTCAGTGGTGGTAAACTTTGAGATGTATGGCGACGGTTCAAGTGAGGGCCCGGGTGTGGGGTCGTTCAGAATCTCATCGAGGATATCAGCCATGCTCTGCTCGCCGCCTCCTCCTCGCGAGTCGGGTGGCTGAACAACTGGCGGAGAAGATGGGGTGGCGCCGAGGCTACTAGGTTTCGGCTGCCAAAGAGGTGTGTGATCCGTGTGAATCGATCCTAGGGCTTTGCTGTAGAGGAAATACATAAAGGTCGCCATGAAGGTATGTGCAACAACTTGAACAGTGACCCGTGATGCTGAAGCAGCAGGCAGTACAGAGATATTGCGCCAACCAGGGATTTTAAGGATCAAAATCAATGCTTGGTGGGAGTAGAAGGCGCGGCGTCCAACCAGGTGTTTGGTGAAGCCGTTGTAGGTCTCTACCCATCGAGGGTTCCACCAACTACTCAGCAAAGTTGTCCAGAAGCTCCAGTGGATAATGCGGTCTGGCGACGGGAAGTGGCCAGTCAAGAGGTGGCCGGTGCGAGCGGCCAATGTGGCCCATGATTTGCTGTCAAATTCATGGGGTCTGGCGAGGACGGTCTGTTGTATGAGTAGTATGTGCCACAGCAGCTGCAGCATGAGAGAGATAATCCACAACCACTTGCCGGCGAAATGCCAGTAGTGACCCGGAGTGGTGGTAAGGAGAACTCGGGTTTGCGCGCTGCGGTCAAGCATGCGGCGTAGATGATCTGTCTTTGCGGTGTAGGCAGCCTTGTCGAGCTGCTCGTGAACCTTGGGCTCACAATCCGCGCAAACTTGAGGATAGCGCCTCTCAAGGCCGCGGCGGAACTTGTAATAGTTGCGCTCTCGCTCGGCGTACTCGGGGTCGTCTGGGTCGTCGGGGAAGTACTGAGCCAACGAGGATATGAACAGATGTTGATTGGTCAAGCACTTCCTGCAGAAGATCTGGTTGGTGGGGGGAGGCGGGGTGGATCCACGGCGGACGTAGGTGGGAGCGTCCGGAGTGGCCGTCGTGGCGACAGGAGGGTCGGTGATCTCGCCATTCTGTGTTGCGGTGTCAGTCCCGTTTTCGTCTCAACAGATGGCGCGGCCTGAAGCGACTTACGGTATCGAGGTAGTTGGTAGCATTGCACTTGTCGCACTCGAAGTGCTGAATGCGACCATCGTAACGCGTCGCGGACCTGCGCCCGCAGTAGAAGCACGTCAGGAGCTTATTGAGCTTCCGTCGGGGTGCCATTGTGGGGATTTACGCATCGCAATGTGTCAGACTTGTAGTGTCTGTCTGGGTGTTTCGAGGATATCGAGCTCTGGTTCGAGGTATCCTTATAGAGCTGAAATGGTTTGTTGACTTTTGCGCCGTGGACTGTGTCTTTGTTGGCTGGGTGAAGCGGAGAGAAAATCGACGACGACATGTGACTAGGAAGCTGGCTGGAATTTGGAGTCGACTACTACGAGCGCGCAGACCTTAGGCGCTGCAATTGGGGGGCACCCGGCTAGCGGCGTAAGGCTGAAGCAGGGCCTACCTCAAGGATCTCCCGCTGCCATCCCTGTCACACCCTGCAACCTCAACTGCTGTCTTCTTTGAAACTCGCCTCGACGATTGAATTGGGATGGATCAAAGTGGCACAACTGGATCCCTTCTCTGTGGTCGTCGAACCTGAACTGCAGTTTTCAATGCACGCATACTAACTCCACGACCAAGTCTCCCAGCAGTATGATATGTGATCAGATTGCAAGATTTCATCTTGAATTCGATCATACATCCTCTGCTTTTGGGGGCGTGGCGGACGTGGTCTCAAGGCAGGACCCAAGAGGAAGATCAAGCCAAGTAAGTGTAAAAATTTGTACCTTCAATGGCACGAGGCTCACAATAGGACAGCCTTTCGCACCCTCTTTCTGCCCCTCAAGGGAACCATCCACGGGATCACCATCACACTTATCTAAACAGTCTGACTTGATCGTACACCTCTTCAGCCATGGCTCCAATCACACTATCTGGCACCCAGTTGGCCGCCAGTGAGAAAAAGGGGAAGCGGCAGGCTCGTCTGTGGCCATTCAGAAAACAGTTCTCTGGCGCCATCAGAGACCTCGTGGGTGATCCCGACCTATCTTTGATCGACGGGTCTTCCCATGTCCTTCGAATTGGAATCTGGATTGCGTTGGTTGCCTTTCTACTGGTAGTTTACAGTGCTGTCGCCTTATACTACTTGGGTCTGGCCGGAGGTCTGTATGCATTCATCTTCCTTGTTGCCCTTGTTGCGCAGGGTCTCCTTGTAAGCCAATGCATTCCCTGACATTTAGATAGTTCTACGTTCTGGGCACCAGTTAATCTTTGAACTTAGGTTCGTACTGTCCCGGTCCGTGGTCGGCGCATTCGCAAGATGGCAGATTTGGAGTCAGGCTTGAAGAGTGGCAGGAAGGATGCAGCACCAGATCTTTCTGAACTTCCAGCAGTCTCCTACCTCTATGTCCTGGGCTCTGGCGGCCACACCACAGAGATGATGGCGCTTATCAAGCAGAGCTTCAAGGCCAACAAGAACCAACACCGGCGCTACATCATCACCGACGGAGACACACACTCTATCAATACCAGCATGGGTCTCGAGAAGCTGATCCGCACTAACTGTGGAGACGATGCAGGTACTCATGACACGCTCATCGTTACCCGAGCCCGTGCTGTCCACCAGAGCTATTTCACCTCCGTCTTCACCTCGGCCAACTGCGCTCTCGAGATCATTGCAGCCTTGATCATGGCCCCTCCTAAGCGTGCTGGTCAGCCAAATGCAGAGGACTTCAGATACCCTCACGTCATCGTCACCAATGGTCCAGGCACGGGTTTCATCGTGGGCCTTGTGGCCTTTGTTCTCAGGGTCCTGTGTTGCGCCCCTGAGGACCGACTGAAAGTCGTCTTCTTCGAGACCTGGGCTAGAGATCACAAGCTGGGCCTCACCGGGAGACTGTTCAAGAGGACCGGGATTGCTGATCTCTTCCTGGTCCAGTCCCATACACTGGCCAGGGCTGTTGGCAAGGCCAATATTGGCAATGTCAACTTCCGCTATGCCCAGTTGCCACGTCCGGCCACTGATTCCAACAGTTCCAAGAAGTGAAGGCTGATTGGGGACACACTTTCACCCCGGTCTGGGGCATATTTCATGTACATTATACTCCTGCCCCTGAGAGGCAGGACATAGATCCTGAGGGGCTTCTTGCTCACCGCTGCGGATGAACTTGAGAGAGTTTTTTTATTTTTCTAAATCGTAACCCTTCCACCCCTCTATGGTATCACCTCCTCATCCTCTATCCCGAGTTCAGCCAAGTTCTTCTTGTTATCCTCAGTACTAAAGTTGGCATAGGCCGAGTCTCTCTCTGCCGTGATCTTGGCCGATTCGGCCTGGGCCCACTTCCTCCAGTTGTCGTACGCCGAGTCCTCCAGCTCCATGCCGATCTGTAACCTGCTCTTGCCAAAGTACGCGCCTACCATGCGCGCCTCCTCCTGCGCGATCCTCCTCTCGATTTCCTCCTGCTGCCGTATCAGGTAGAGCTCCTTCCGCGCCAAGTCGTAGGCTTGCTCCTTTGTCTGTGGCCTGTGGATCACCTCCAAGTCTCCTGTGGCCTCGTTCCGCACCGTTTCGGGGAGGCCGTTTTCCATCAGCCATAGCTGCCGCTGAACGACTCTGTGACACCCGCTCCGTCAGCCTGACACGCCATCCTGGATCCCGGCCACGAATGACAAACCCAGAATACTCACGATTCGCCGGTGACCTGCATCCCCGGCTGTCTCAGGCCCTTTCCCCAGTTGACAAGTCTCGCATCCTTGCCATCGTACTCGACCGCGATCCTGGGCCGTGCCAGCTCCCACGGGTGGTCCCTGAAGAAGGTCCGGCGCAGCTCGTCCTCGGGGAAGCTGATGCACTGCGGCTTGAACAGGTTCTTTGGCCTGCGCTGCCTGGGGTCCGGTTCGCGGTGTGGCGTTGGTCTCGGGCGCGTCAGCAACTCGGACGGTGGTATCCGCTCGATGACCTTCAGCCAGACCGGCGGCACGACAAACTCGTCCTTGCCCTTGCGCGGGTGGGCGAGGCTGATCTTTGCGGTTTGGTAGATGCGCGCGGGGCGGAACGAGCGGCCCATGTTGGGCGCTGGGGATACAATGACGGGCTAGATTGCTTCAGATGCTGAACAGGGTCGAGGAAAAGGAGGTTTCCGCTTCCGGTTGCTCCTCTTCGCCGTCAGGGGGACCCGTCGTCGCGTGTGGTTGCTCGAGTTGACGTCGAGCCAAAAATTTCCCGACCCGGCTCGAGCTTATCCTCACCCCTGCAGGGAGCTTTAGCTGCGGCGATAAGAGTGTCGGGACCCCACCCAAAATTCCATCCCGGGGCGCGCTGGAGAGAGCTTGGGTTTTCTCAAGTTTTGTTATTTGCTTCCCAAGCCCAACACGAAACCTCAACTGTTGTCACACCTCTCTGCAGCACCCTCGCCGCCCAGCTCGTTTTCCAAGGATTGGCGGCACGGCGGCAGCGGAGCCACAATGTGGGACAGCTCATGAAAGTCATCAGTCGAATAGAAGGGTCCTTGTGCGGCGCATTTCTCAACAACAAACGGCAGGGTTTCTGGTCGAGCCCCAGTCTTGGGGGAGGGACGAGGACTGTACATGGACGCCCATCGCAGCCGAGGCAGCGTCGGCGAGAATATAATGCTGGTGGTGCCTCCAGACGCCGGCGTGAAATACCCGAATTCTTCACACCATGGGTTCCGCCTCCTGTCGAGGTGAAGGCAGTCCCCTCTATTCCAAGAGCTGGGGATGGTGCATCCAGGTTCTCGACCACCCTGGTCACGAAGCGATGGAGTCACACGGTTGCCGAGAGGGAGGACGACAAGTTGCCGCAGCGAAAGGACATTGGCCTTCCATCGGGCTTCTTTCAGAACAAGCAAGAAATGCTGTCTCTGGTAGACCAGACCCAGCAGAGCACGGTCGACGAGCACCTCAACTTCGCCAAGGATCCCTACATGAGAGGATACGCGACTGCGGACGGACCCGAGCTGACGGTCTCTGAGCTCGCGGATGACCAGGATTTCCCATCCTTCTCGGAGGTCACGGAAGGAGGCGACAGCGTTCAGCGGACTGTTGCCGAGCTCTGGCGCGCCACCCAGCGCCGGCTCGCCAATCCTCACAAGACGGACGCCGACTACATCTACCACCTGTATCAGACGCTGCCGGAGCCACGTATGCCATATCTTCACTCGAAGATTCGGCATAACCTCATGAGGGTCCTCGGCCGGGAGGAAAAGAACCACACATTCATGCTGCGCTATTTCGCCGTGGTCACAGACATCCAGCGGAGCGGTCTGCGTCTTACCCGACCGGAATGGAACGCCGCGCTATCTTTTGCAGGCCGCTACGTCGGACAGTCGACCGAGATCGAGGCGGCATCCGCCTTACGCCTCTGGAAGGAGATGGAGACCGACGCTGGCATCAAGGGCAATACGGTCACCTTCAACATCCTGTTCGATGTCGCCTCCAAAGCGGGCAATTTCGTCTTAGCAGAGATGCTCTACAAGGAGATGGAGAAGCGTGGCTTCCGGTACAATCGCTACCACCATGTCTCCCTGATCCACTTCTTCGGACTCAAGATGGACAGTGATGGCATCCGCGCCGCGTACAAGGAGATGGTCGAGGCGGGCGAGATGATCGATACAGTCGTCTTGAATAGCGTCATCGCGGGTTTCCTGCGGTGTGGCGAGGAGTATGCGGCCGAGAGCGTTTACGAGAAGATGAAGGCGGTGTACCAGAGGGCGCCGGAGATGCCCTATCGCAACTATATGAGCGGTAAGGTCATTTCGAAGGTGCTGATCATGTTCGCAAAGATCTCCAAGGAGGCCGCCGCCAAAGACGGTAAGGGCGACGAGGGAGACGGGGGCCATCTGCGCCGCCACTTCCAGAAGGTCTCACCCATCGTGCCCGACATACAGACATACCGCATCCTCCTCAATCACTACGCCGTGCGCATCTCCGCCCTGGACAAGGTCGCGCACTTCCTCGACGACATGAAATGGTTCCGAATCCCCCTCCACGGCTCTGTCTTCCTCGCGCTCTTCAAGGGTTTCGCCATCTACGGCGGCCGCAAGGGCCAGCAGTGGAACCCTCAGCGGCTCGGCAACGTGTGGAAGGCCTTCAAGTCCGCGCTTGCGGAAAACGCAAATGATCTCTACGTTGATATCTGGATGGCCAAGTGGATCCTGCAGGCGTTTCGCAAGTGTGACACCGGAGACAGGGTGTGGCAGGTGTGGACGGAACTGCGGCCGCATTGCGAGAGGGACTTTGAGCCGGAGCAGGTCAAGCCGTTTGAGCAGTTCCTAGTCGGTCTGTTCCAGGACGAAGATGAGCAGAAGGTGTTCAGGGACAAAGGCATGTTCGGCAAGACGGAGCGGGGTGGGAGAAGGATGTGGTGAGTGCGAATAGAGAAAGTGTAGATATATAGGTGATACCACTTGTACAGATCTGAAGAATTTAAGCAAAATTTTATATAACTTTATTGCGTATCCAACGATCTCGACAGCGTTCTGAGTCTTTGGGACCAATGCAGATGACAAGAGAGATGAATTGATGGAGCTCGATGGAACGTTGCCAAGCACAAAGACGCTGCCGTGGCCTCGTCTGTAGTATGGTTTCTGCCAGCATGCACAATCTACCACGCTATTTGCCCAAGCCTGTAGCTAAAATGCCGTCGTCGTGAAGATCTTGTGGAGCGCAAGACCCTTCGCGCCCCCAGACAGGTACTTTCCTTTCACAGTTCAAGCACATCAGGCCAAGTCAAGACATGAATCATGCCCCTTGGGCAGCCCGATCGTCCAGCATTACTTGCTTAGATTCTTGTACGAGCACTTGGGATGACATACATCCCTCGTGGAGTTCATGGCACATCTGTCCTGCTCTGCACGGCGCCTATCATAGCCGTGCCAAGCCCCCCCCCCCCCCCTTCCCCGGAGACCAGATCGACGGCAAGTGACTACATGGCGCGATAGGGTCCTCGATATGTCGAAGCGAACTGCCAGCTGTACTCGATGCAAATGTTGGCTTTTTAAAACCGGAATGGACAGCATACACTCCTGCATCCCTCGAAGAGGGATTATCTTGACGTGCTTCTTGCTTCATTCTTTATTTCCCCTGGATACACGTCGCCTCTACATATCGCTTCATCCACTGGAGAGGGTATACCAAATATCGCGGAGATAAAGTGCGGCAATGTTGACCCACCACACAACCAGACTGCGAGCACCACATCTGCCACAACCAACGACGTCTCATCTTCCGTCCACCAGGAGTCGGCGCTCCGCAGAATTCCGGTCGAGATCCAGCAATACATGTATTCGTACATCCACGACCACGACCCAAGGCCACCCCCTTCCCAATGCGATAAAGCTGCCGCCATGTGAAGAACGGGCCGAGGCAAGGGCGGGACCGAAGGAGGCAACCCATGATGCGTGTGCTGGGAGGAAAGGAAGTCGCTCGTCATCGCCATTAGTCTTGCCGAAAGGGAACATGAAGGGGGCCTAGACGGTGATATCGAAGGACAAGTGGGAACTCCCCTTCTACGTGCGTCTCGGTCGAAGCGCGGCTTCGACCTCATCTCTCAGTCCTAAGATCATCCTGCGAGGAAGACTGGAGCTCGTCTCAGGGTTCATGGAAACAAGAGGCAGGGGCTCAAGGAAACTCGATTGCTGAGGACGTCTATAGTCGGATCTATCCACACACAAGCTCTCCTGTGCCCACCCAGCCCATCGTGCCCCCCCCTGCGTCGTGATATACAAGCCCATGGTCGCCATCGCTCGCCGGGCCATGTCGACTCGAGAGATTTATGCCTTAGGCTTGTAGGATTGCCAAGCTGTAAAGTCAAGGTCAGCCTCGTCCCCGGGACCAAAACAGCACGCGAAAGCGGGGGTGTGAAGAAAGGTGACGCACCGGCAATGCCGAAGGGCGCGCTGAAGCCGGCGATGCAGTAGCCCCAGAACAGGATGGGGAAGGACTTCTTCCTGGGGTCGAAGGGGATGTTGGTGTAAGGGCCCTCGGCGTAGTGGTAGGGCGAGGACATCCGGGGGCGGGTGGCGTGGAAGCCTCTGCGGCCAGCGACCTGGGTTGTCGCGCGGACGGCGGCGCGGGAGAGCATCTGGTGGCACGGGCGTCAGTCAGTTAGTCAATCAGCCTCGATCGTTTCCAATTGATCGTGTCAGACGTGTGAGGCGTACTTTGGATGTGGTATACGCGGCTGGCGTCTGGTGCAGCAGGGTTGGGTTCTGAAGCTGTGACGTTGATACGGGTTTGAGACGTTGATTTCTTGTGTCGTACGAGGTTGAGAGCTGCGGGCTATTTTCAGCCTGGAATTGGCGGCAACCAAAAGTCAGGACAGGCACGCCAGGGTTGCAAGGGTTGCAAGGGTTGCAAGGGTTAGGACCTGTGCTGTATGCTATCTTATCGCCTTGTCAGGTCCCCACTTCGGTCTTTGTTACCGGGCAGTTCTCCGAGTGGTACCTCCGTACTTGTAATAAAGGGAAAGGAAAAAAAAAAAGGTTCAGAGGTTGACGATCTCGATCCGCGGTGCCTCACGTTCCCACTAGTCTCGACCTTGCCCAACCCTCCTCACCCAGCCGCTTCTGGGCGTTTCAGCGGTCGCGATCCTTTCTGATCCTGATCGCATGGACTGCAGCTACTTTTTGCCCTTCAACAGATACCCAATATCCTCGGTTGATCCTTGTTACTGCAGCGTCTCGGCGACATTCTCTCCCCTCCGCGAGTCGTCGGCATGGACGAGCTTTTTGACGTCTTTGACGAGCCGCCCAAGGGGGCGGCAGCCGCCAAACCTACCGGCCCAGCCAACGCTGCGGCGACGTCCCCCCTCCCCAACCCAAAATCTGGCAGGTCGGAACCGACCAGGAGGGGCAGGAAGGACAGGAAAGACAGGCGAGACAAGAGCAAGAAGCGCAAGGCAGATGGTCACGTCAAGGAAGGTGCCCTCGACGCAGACGCCGAGATGGCCGACGATGACGAACCCTCAAACAATGACGACGAGTCCTCCGACCAGAATGACGCCGCCAGTCCTCAAGACCCCAAGCGGCGCAAGAAGGAGAGCGAGGCCGACCCAGTTCTGACCGACAACTTCACCACCGCCGAGTCGAGACAGGTAGCTGCCGCCGCCGGCTTTGCGCCTACCAAGGAGGACGGCTCCCTCACCCTCGCACACAACATCCAACACCAGGTTGCACTCCCCCCCGACCTGGACTACGAATACGTCCCCCTCTCGAACCATAAGCCCCCGGCCGAACCCGCCCGCACCTACAAGTTCAAGCTTGACCCCTTCCAGAGCCTATCCGTTGCCTCGATCGAGCGGGACGAGTCCGTCCTGGTGTCCGCGCACACCAGTGCCGGAAAGACCGTGGTGGCAGAGTATGCGATTGCGCAGTGCCTGAAGAGGAACCAGCGCGTTATCTACACCAGCCCCATCAAGGCCCTGAGCAACCAGAAGTATCGGGATTTCCAGGCCGATTTTGGCGATGTAGGCCTGATGACCGGAGATGTGACTATAAACCCCACCGCGAGCTGCCTCGTGATGACGACAGAGATTCTGCGGTCTATGCTTTACCGCGGCTCGGAGATCATGCGAGAGGTGGCTTGGGTCATTTTCGACGAGGTCCACTACCTTCGTGACAAAACCCGAGGTGTTGTCTGGGAGGAGACCATCATCCTGTTGCCGGACAAGGTCCGCTATGTCTTCCTGTCCGCCACCATCCCCAACGCCTTCCAGTTTGCCGAGTGGATTGCGAAGATACACCGTCAGGCCTGTCACGTTGTCTACACCGACTTCCGACCTACCCCCCTGCAAAACTACTTCTTCCCTGCTGGCGGCGATGGCATCTTCCTCATTGTGGACGAGAAGGGCAATTTCAGAGAGGACAACTTTGCCAAGTCCATGGCTCTGATCGAGGCAAAGAAGGGAGCAGACCCAAGTGATATTAGCGCTCCTCAGAAGGGCAGGGGAAAGAACAAGAAGACCAACAAGGGTGGTGCCTCTGATGCCCAGTCCGACATCTCCAAGATCATCAAGATGATCATGAAGAAGTCTTTCCACCCCGTCATCGTGTTTAACTTCAGTAAGAGAGACTGCGAGGCCATGGCTCTCGCCATCTCCCACATGACCTTCAACACCCCATCCGAGAAGGCCATGGTCAAGACGGTGTTCGAGAATGCCATCTCCACCCTGTCTGAGGAGGACCGCACCCTGCCACAACTCACCCACATCCTTCCGCTCTTGGAGAGGGGCATCGGTGTTCATCACTCGGGCTTGTTGCCTATCTTGAAGGAGACGATCGAGATCCTGTTCCAGGAGGGCCTCATCAAGGCCTTGTTTGCAACCGAGACCTTCTCCATCGGCCTGAACATGCCTGCACGGACCGTTGTCTTCTCGGGAGTCACCAAGTTTGATGGGCATAAGCAGCGGCCATTAACTGTAGGCGAGTATATCCAGATGTCTGGTCGTGCTGGTCGCCGTGGCCTTGATGATCGGGGTATTGTTATCATGATGATTGACGATAAACTGGAGCCAGAGGTGGCGAGGGAGATGGTGGCTGGTCAACAGGACAAGCTCAACTCAGCCTTCTACCTGGGCTACAACATGGTTCTGAACCTCCAGCGTATCGAGACCATCTCGCCCGAGTTCATGCTGGAGCGATGTTTCTACCAGTTCCAGAACAATGCCAGCGTGCCCGACCTGGAGAAGGAGCTTACCTCGCTGCAGCAGGAGCATGATGATATGGTCATCGCTGACGAGAGCATCGTCAAGGAATATTACAACCTTCGAAATCAGCTCGAGGAGTATACCAAGGATATGGTCTCCGTTATACAACATCCCAACTACTGCACCGAGTTCCTCCAGCCCGGCCGACTTGTGCAGATCAGGACACCGACCGGCGAGGAATTTGATTGGGGTGTGATTATCAACTTCGTTACGCGCCGGTCCCCTAGAGCTGGTGAGGCGCCACACACGCCTCAAGAATCCATCTTCATCGATGTCTTGCTGCGACTGGACGGAGACAGCGAAGAAGTCAGGCGTATCCAGCCAACCAAGGGGGTGATGCCTCCTGGTATCCGTCCCTTTGTCGAGAGCCGATCCAAGTACTGCCGGTACCAAATTGTGCCTGTACTTTTGAACTGCGTCAAGGCCTTCGGCCAGATCCGGCTGTTCGTCAAGGGCGACCTGAAGACCGAGCAGGACATGGGCACCTGCGGCAAGAACCTGGAGGAGGCCAAGCGCCGCTTCCCCGATGGAATCCCTATCCTGGATCCGATTGAGAACATGGGTATCACCGACGACTCCTTCAAGAAGCTCATGCGCAAGATCGAGGTTCTCGAGTCACGGCTGCTGTCCAACCCCCTCCACGGCTCCTCCCGGCTGCCCGAGCTGTGGGAGCAGTACTCCAAGAAAGCCACACTGGCAAAGCAGATCAAGGAGAAGAAGAAGGCCATCGCTAGGGCGCACAGCATCGCGCAACTGGACGAGCTCAAGTCCCGCAAGCGCGTTCTGCGCCGGCTGGGCTTCATCAATGAGGCCGAGGTGGTGCAGATGAAGGCGCGGGTGGCGTGCGAAATTTCGTCGACAGAGGGCCACGAGCTGCTGCTTAGCGAATTGTTGTTCAACCGCTTCTTCAACGAGCTGTCGCCCGAGCTGTGCGCCTCCGTCTTGAGTGTGTTCATCTTCGACGAGAGGGTCGAGACGCAGACGCTCAAGGAGGAGCTCGCCAAGCCCTACCGGGAGGTCCAGGCGTCGGCCAGAACCATCGCCAAGGTCAGCCAGGAGAGCAAGCTTGACGTCAACGAGGAGGAGTACGTGCAGAGCCTGAAGTGGCAGCTCATGGAGACGGTATACGTCTGGGCACAGGGAAAGCCCTTCGCTGAGATCTGGTATGTTGAAACGAGCCCTCCTGTTCGACGAGAGAACACCAACAGACATGCTAACTACGCCCGAAACAATAGCAAGATGACAAACGCCTACGAGGGCTCCCTGATCCGCCTCTTCCGCCGCCTGGAGGAGCTCCTGCGCCAGATGGCCCAGGCCGGCAAGGTCATGGGCAGCGACGAGCTGCAGAAGAAATTCGAGGCGTCTCTCAGGATGATCAAGAGAGACATCGTCGCCGCCAACAGCCTGTACATCTAGTCCTGGGATGGCGTTTGGTTGTCCTTCTATCTCTTCCCACGGCCGTTCTGGATCGACCAGCATAGCATGGTGCCTTGCGATTCGGCGTCGTGCCCAAAGGCTGCCGCCACTTGGACGTTTCCTCATTCCTACTTCCTCTGCATGTTATCTGAATTCGGCGTTTAGCTGGAAAAGGGGGGGGGGGGGAGGGGGCGAATACCAAGGCGGCGTTTGACACGTCGCGTCTGGAAGTAGCATTTCAACTAGGTAGATTTGCTTTTGGTAGCTGGATGACGAAAATGGAATTTCATGGTTTCGGGACGCCTTGCTGCGCCCCACTATCCCTCACTGATATAATCTCGGTAGTTCCCGTCGCTGTCGAAGCATCTTGCGGAAGTCTGGTTATCGCTGCACAATGCCTGTGATGCTGGTCATATATGTATGCCCGCCACACCACCTCGCCGCCTGGCCCCTCCCCTCCCTTCTTGTTCCCTCTCCACCCTCCGAGACCACCCACCACCCACCACCCCAGCAGGCAGCCGCCCGCCCTCCCTCCCAGTACACAGGGCACACGCAGCCATCATCTCCGGCATCCAGCCGTGGCGCCGCCGCGGATGCAGACCCTACCCGATCGTCCGTACCGCCCCGATGGCCAGGCTCAGCCCGAAGCCGAGGTACACAAACACCCGCAGCCGCCTCGGGATCTTCTCCTCGTCGCGGTTCAGCCAGCCGAGGGCGCCCAGCGGCCAGACGAACCCGATGAACATGCCCCTGAGCATCAGGTCCACCGAGCCCGCGAAGCTAGACGAGTCCAGCCCCGCCCCCTCGGCGGCGCCGCCGCCGCCGCCGCCATCGTCGGTGGCGCCCGGGCCGCCGGCGTCCGCGGGGAGCCCCGCGTTGTTGTCGTCCATCCACGCGTCCTCCATGCTGCGCAGCGTGTCCGGGCCCGGCATCGTGTCGGCCGTGTGCCTCGCCTGGATGAGGCTCCTGAACTGCAGCCGGAGCTGGTTCACCTCGGCAGCGGTGAACCCCGCCGCGAGGAGCCTGTCGAAGCCCCTGGGGCCCGTCGGGTGGGGCGCCCCGCGGTCGGCCCCGCCGCCCGCAGGACCACCAGCCCTCGCTCCCCCCGTCGCGAACGGGCCGGCGGGCGGCCGCCGCGCGGTGCCGCCGCCGCCGCCACCGGTGGCCTGCTCGTCCGGGACGGGCTCCTCGGCCCTCCGCGCCTCGTCCTCCAGCTCCGCGTCGGTCAGGAGGATGCCGATGCTGCAGTTGATGTAGATCCGCTGCGGCGGCCGGGCGCTGCCGGTCCCCTCGACCGCCTTCCCCTTGCCCTTCGGGTCCGACTTCCCCTCGTTGGGTGACGATGATGATGATGGCGGGGGCGGCGGGAGGTGTTTCAGCAGGGACGCGACGACGGCGCCTTCGGGCAGGAGCTTGCCGCCGTGGATGAAGCGCAGCCGGCGCTGGGAGTCGGGCTGCTCGAGGCGCGAGCGGACGAGGTGCTTCAGGGCGACGACCGTCGTGCGCTGTGGGTGCGGGATGTTGAGGATGATGTCCGGGACGGAGTTGGAGAAGCGGACCGTGACCAGGAGGGACGGGGCGGAGGGGGGGTCTGACTTCGGCGGGAGGCTGCCATGGTCCGCCGCCGCTGGTGTCGACGACGTCTTGAGGGAGGGGAGGGGCCGGCGGTTGGAGGCGTCCTTCGGTGAGGAGGGGCGGGCAGCGTTGCTTCCGCTGCCGCTGCCGCTGTCGGTGCCGTCCCCGGCCATATTGACGGTGAGAGAGCTGGAGGTGTTGCCACCTGCACCATTCTACGGTGGACCGTATTGGGTGTGGTGGGAGCGGACGGACGATGATGAAGACGATGACGATGTTGCTGCTGCAGTGGAGAAGACCTGAGGTCCTGGCTGCAGCATCCCTGCAAGAGGGGAGCGTGCATAGAAAGCTCCACGGAACGATAAGATATGCAACAAAGCCATGTGGCCCACCTCTGTTATGGACTTACTGAGACGTCAAGCGAACTTTCGAACCCGGGGAGATGTGCTTGGTCCTCTTTCTTAGCTGTACTGAAAGTTTCTTGACGCCCTAATGATCCATAAAATTTCCCTTAGTGTGATTGTCTAGTGTTTGCACGGTCTCCCTCCACTTTTGGGTTCAAGGGCCTGCCAGCCACCCGTCACATAAGCTGTCTTCCAGACAAATATTATTGCAAAGGACACTGTCATTTTAGGATTGTACATTATGGAGAGCATCTCCAGAGGTTACCTCGTGGGACACTAGCCCATAGAAACTCAGAGCCTTGCGCAACAGCGAGATGGAATACATTCCCTGGGACGGGATCAGTGCATCCACTTCGGCAAGACTCAAATCACACACTCAAACAAGCAGTTGACCACCCAAAACGCTCTGAGGTATCCTGTGGAAACCCCCAGCACATCCCTCCCCCCAACTCCTAACGCTTCACCCTGTTGGGTGGCCTCTGCACGCCCCCCCCCCCTTTTTTTTCTTTCTTTTTTCTTTCTTTTCTTTTAATCCTCCCCCCCCCCCCTTCCCTTCGTTTCTCATTTCTGAATCATGCCCTTCGTCCCAAGTCATAAGACTGCCTGTTGCCCGTCAAGCGTCTCTCGAGTGCCGGGCGTAGCAAGTGCTCGGCGGGTTCCATGGCCGCCTTCACAGGTGCTTCTTCATCTTCTTGAGGAAGTTCTTGACCTTGGTCACGCGGCCGGTCTCCTGGTGGCGGCGGCGCTGGTTGGCGAAGCGGATGGCCGACTCGAAGAAGTCGGCCACCCCCTCCCCCGTGCGGGCAGAGCACTCGAAGTACGCGACGGCGCCCGTCTGGGCGGCGGCCTGCTCTCCCTGTATTTTTATCGGATCGCGTCAGGATCACGAAACCTTGTCCTTGGTCGACGGCTAGCAGGTTGGATATTGTGCACTTACCTGGCCACGAGTCGTGGCGGTGGGCTCGTCAAGGAAGTTCAACTTGAGGGTGGGGCAGTCGCGGCGCAGGTCGGACTTGAGTCCCAGCAGGATGACAGGCGTGGCAGAGCAGTAGCGCTCGGCGTCGTCCTTCCACTGCAGGGGCCCGTCAGTATCCTGCGTCTTCCTCCACGTGCCAGACACATACCTTCTGCACGGCGGGGCCCAGGGTCTCCTCGTCGCCGACGTCAAAGCAAATGACGACGGCATCGAAGGAGGTCATGACCAGTGGGCGGACCGAGTTCTCAAACGCACACCTCGTATCGCACTGGGAGGAAACATCCCAGGCCTCCAGGATGGTCTCCTGGCTGTCGACGACATGGTGGATGGTCTCGACCGCGTAGCCGTCTGCGATCTCCTTGGGGGTGCTGGCCTTGCCCTGGGCGAAAGTGTCAGCATGTACTGAACATGGAGGGGAACCTCATTCTGGCAGTGTCTAAAACAAACAGCCTACATTGTTGAAAGAGCCAGTGGCGAAACGCCTTAGTACATGTTAGCCTAGCGTTATCCCTTGGAAATCTCCCCTGAAAATATACATACTGGATCACCTCGGTCTTGCCACAGCCCGTGTTGCCGATGACACATAGCTTCACCTTCAGGTGGGCATTTCCACGGGGCAGCTCGTGCCAGGGGCCCAGGATGCTGCCGGCGGGCATGCTGAAGCGCTTGGTGGCGGCGGAGCTCAGACGACCGAGACGGCTCTGGCGGCCGTCCTCGGCGTTGGCGGTCGGCGTGGCCATCATGGAGAAGCGGTTGGCAGCGTTGGAGAAGGCACCCTTGATCCGTTTGGCAGGGCGCTGTGCGTCAGCCATGGCTGGAGTCTGTATTTGTGAGTTTGTGGTCAGCTGCATGCCTAACTGCCGGAACGATAGTGCGATCGCCAGTTCTTGGAGGGTTGAGGTTCGACTGACCTCACTGCGGTTGTGCTTCCTGTGATTGCCCTTGTTGTTGGCTGCTCCGAAAAGCTGGTGGATGTGAGTGCTGAAGGGTCTGTGAGTTGTGGTCTCGTGATACCCGTTGTCCTTGCCGAAAGGCTGAGGAAAGGCGTCAACCATGGGAGTATCCTCGTCACTCTGGGAGCTCTTGGCGTTGTTGCGGCACCTCTGAACAGGCTGGGGGTCCCCAAACTGCACCGGTATTCCAAGCCGGATGGATTGGATGCCCTGGACAAGCTCGTCTGCCTGGGTTGTGTCGTTGGCGGGCGGGTCGTGGTGAGAGCTCCTGAATTTGAAGTGGAGGGAAGACTTGCGCTGTGGGATCCGCAGATGGACTGGAAGTTCCTCAAGAATGACGGGGTGCTGACCAAGCGGGTTGGGGTGGTGAAATCGTGGGACTGCGGACCCGCCTTGCGCACCAGGAGCAGCTGTAGTGGGACAAGGCCGGCCGGGGCAGTGCGCCTGAGCTTCGAAGAGGTGAGCCAGGCTGTTGGAGGGAGGGACAGGAGCAGACAGGGAACGAGGCCGAGAGTGTCTGTGGGTCGGGCCCTGAATCTGTCTTCCATGGGCCTGGGCTACACCACGCGGCTGGTGACCTCGCGGCTGCGATGGACCCTCGCCTGTAATGCCGCCTCCTGGCACAGGCAGTCCATCCAGCCACTGTGCCATCCGCTCACTGCAGGAGACACGACCCCTCTGGTCGTTGGTGACTGTGTACATACATGATGTTGCTGGGCGGCTGGGCTGCCAGAAGGGATTTGCTGCCACCATGAAGCCATCATATTCAACATAGATGTAATCAGGAAAGACATGTCCCTCACGTGGAGCTGGTGTTACCCGAAGGGCTCCTGGGTTACGGCCTAGATTCCCAAGATTCTCGCCGACTGAAGAGGTGACGACCTCTGGTGGTACCTCAATCACGCGCAGCACCCTGTAGTTGGGTCTGTCTGGTCTAGATGGGGCCATCTTTGATGCGCGTGGCGCTCATGGCCCCAGCTCTGGTGCTTTGATGAATGATTGAAGACGGCGTTTCGGACTGTGATGGTTGGCCCTGGGATGGACGTGCTGGTGATGTGAGTTCCCTGCCACCACAAAGCTTGTTTGTGCAGTACTGTCGATTGGATGCTGCATCTGTCAAGACAGCTTCTGAGGATGGGAGGACATGAGTGATTCTTCAAGAGCACCAAATGAGCCCCAAAACAAACAAAAGAAAAGGACTGGAGTCGATCTGGTAGGAGGAGCAATGTCGTCGCCGTGGTTGGAGAGGAGTACTGGTGACAGTGTAGGTTGATGAAAGAAAGGAGGAAGCAAGTCAGGTCGACGTTCAGAGGGGTCTCAGATCCAGCGTCGGTAAAGCTGGGTGGGGTTCAACTGGGCAACCTCTGTGAAAACCTTCAGGTTCCTGCAATCCCAACTTTAGTTTGCGTCGAGAGGTGGAAGTCATTGCCTGCCAGAGTGGGTCTGATGTCGCTGGCTGACTGACGTGTAAAAGAGCCACACCCCCCCCCCCCCTTTCTTAACCACTACAACCAAACCACCCAACTGCTGAGTACATGGGCGAGGGACTCTAATCCCACAGTGCCTTCAGGCGCAGGTTAGGTACACGAACCAGAAATCACTCCTGAATGTACTTCTTCAATCCCCTCAGCCTTTCCTTTGCCAGCTCGAGCACATCGTCCGGTTTGCACACCGCAAACCGTATGTAGTCCTCCGCAATATGGCTGTTCTCGTCGGTGTAGAACTCGGTGGGCGGAATGGCGGCCACACCGACCTCGTGGATGAGAAACCATGCCAGCTTGAAGTCGCGCGGACGGCTGGCAACGTGCGGCGGGAAATAGTAGCCCTCGGGCACCTTGACCTTTTTCATGTTGGCCATGACGAAATAGCCACCCTCGGGCTCTGAGTAGGGCAGGCCGAGCTCGTCAAACACAGCATTGAACCGCGCCAGGCGACCCTTCATGTCTGCGATGCACTCGTCCCAGAAGCCTTCTGCCTCGGCCTTCTCGAAGCCAACTGCACAAGCCTCCTGCAGCGGCGAGACCGAAGAGTAGCATATCCGCGTGTGCGCCGCAGAGACGTATTGGATGAGCTCGGCCGGTCCCATCAGCCAGCCCACTCGCCATCCGGTGGCATAGAAGTTCTTGCCCGCCGAACCGACAGTCAACGTAATCTTCTCCACCTCGGGAGACAAGGTCGCAATGCGAGTGAAGGGCACGTAATACAGCCTGTCGTAGACCTCATCAGAGAGAATGATAATCTCGTTCTTGAGACAGATGTCCGCAATCTTTTGCAGTTCCTCTTTGGAGAAGACCTTGCCGACCGGGTTGTCTGGACGTCGTCAGTGACCGTTGTACTAGGGACACCAGTCCAGGGGTGGTGAGGCATACGAGGTGTATTGATCACAATCATCTTGGTGCGAGGCGTGACGGCCTTCTCCAGCTCATCAAAGTCGATTGTCCATTCCGCGGCAGAGGAGGTCTTCGTTCCACCCGTCTTAGGAGGGTGCAGTGGCACGTAGACAATCTTGCCGCCAGGCATCTCGATGTTGGAGATATATCTATCGTGACCACGTCAGCCCAAAGCAAGAATTTCCCAAACTCGGACTGACGCCGGGAATCCTTTTCAGATTGGACACAAGAAAGGCCTCTGGCGTGTTTTCGGACTCACTGGTCGAAGAACGGCTCGAAGATGATGACCTCGTCGCCCGGCTCGATGAAGGCCATAAAGGCACTCAGCATGCCCTCATTGGCTCCGGTGGTGATAGTGACTTCCGTCTCCGGGTCGAGCTGGCGACCCCAATGAGGCGAGTACGCATCCGCAATGGCCTTCTTGAGCCGTGGCCGTCCCTTGGTCGGGGAGTACTGATTGCAGTCCACCTTGTTCAGGGCATCCTTGGCTGCGTCGAGGATGAACTCGGGCGGGTTGTAGCCGAAGAAGCCCTGGCCCATGTTGACGATGGGTTGGACAGGTGAGGCGGTGGCCGCCTCGTTGATGATGGACCTACATGCTGGTCATCAGTAAGAGCAGTGTAGAAGACGATGAAAGCTGATGATCCGAAGAAATAAACGGCAGAGACCGGTCTGCCGAACTTTGTTGTGTCGTTGAGAGGGTCCGAGCCAATGCATCCAGCAGGTGTTCGAATCAGGTTGAAGAGAGGGTCCCAGGGCCCCAGTCGCACTGCATCTTTGCCTGGCCGCACTTTCCTTGGCAGTGAAGGAATTTGGAAGAAAGGAAAAAAAAGCCACAGACCCAGAAGGAACAAGGTCTGCTGAGTTTGATTGATCGTTATGGGAAGTCTTGGAATAATGAAGGGGCCCAGCCAGTGCCCAGCCAGGTGGTGAAGAAAGCGGATTTCAGGGCCAGGTCCAGGTTGGTATGTGTTCAGAAGGGGAGCAAACAATGAAATCTGGGGTTCTCCCGACATCCCTTCTAGGCGGAGGAGGAGGAAGACGGTAGCACTCAGTTGAGTCAGGCCAGGGGGGAGGTTGATGATGAGACTGGCGATCCAGATGTGACCCGTGGGAGAGAAATCAAGGGCGTGGACCAAGCTGCCCGAGCATGTGCCGTCGATAGAGAACTGAGGACAAGGACTGGAGTGCTCCGCTGGGGGGAAGGGGGGAGCCCCCCCACCCCATCCGGGCGATATCTAGTCCAGACGGCAAATGGGTGCCTCGGAGGGGCCGATGAGGAGCCGGAGATCCGAATGTATTTAGTTTGGTAGGGAATAGCACAGCCGGGGAGTCCTTCTGGTTCCCATATCTTGTCGCCACGGGTCCTCATGCAAGCAAGCCGGCCAGCCCCTCTGGAATCATGCCCATCCGGGATCACCAGGAATAGGAAAGCCCTTGGAAAAGAACACTCACCAGACATCCTGCCTCCGGCCGGCGACCCTGGCCGCGGGCTTCAGCTTGGCACTCGGTGACATTGTCGTAGCACAGAATCCCCGTGGCCTTGTTGTTGCCAGGGCCGGGATTGATGTCGTTGGCGGTCTAACAATACTCGAAGCAAGGAGGGGGGCGCGGCTGAGCAGTCTACCGGACGGCCGCATGAGATCTTGTCTAGGTTCTAGAAAGAGAGACTGTTAAGAGTGAGAAGTACCACGCCTGGAAAAGCTAAATAGAAGACAGCATGTGGTGTAAGCCCGCTCCTCTATCGCAAAGTGTCACTTGCTCGCTAATCAAGCTCGGTGCCCGCCCATAGAAGAGGGCGCGGCGGGACGCTACTCGCGTATGAATCACGGCGACGATTTGTGGGTCTTTCCCGGCATCGGCGCGGCACCTCTACCAGACGCAATATTCCGGCTGATGGCGCCATGTCACAGAGTATGCAGCAAAGGGGGCTCGGTATGCACGTATTCGAACTTCATGGCTCCCGTGACGTCCAGGTCAACCACCCTTGTTTTTGTTCTGACGGATGCATTTGAACGAGCTGACTGGAGCCAAGAGCGTCCTCAGTCCGACGTAGAGGAGCATTTCCCTGCCAGTGAGTCGGCGGACGCCAGCTATTTGCATTTGCGCCCCCAAACCAAGCTGGGCATGCTAGAGTACTTTGTTGATAAGGGAGTCGGGGGATAAAAGACGCACGTAAATCCACCGGGCATGCTACGAGGTGAGGAGGCGTAGAAACCCGAGAACAATATGTGGATCTTCTGCGGATGACACCGGCCTAGTTCTGTGGAATGACGGTGTATGTGATACGTACAGAATGTGACCCGTTCCATGGTACATGTCTCTAAGGGCTGCGACATCATGCCCAGCAAACCTAGTGAGGCATCATGTCTCTTCTAACACTTGGCCAGAGATGTGTCAAGCAACAATGACGTTAGGGCGCGGCCGAAATCTCGACATCCAGATTGCGCCTGTCGTGCTCTGCTCTGACGACTTTCACTCGACATCGAGCGTGAGCTTGACGTACCTCTCCTGCAACAAAGCCTCTAACTGCCCGCCGTCATCGCAATGATGAGCCAGGCTCAGAGCCTTTTGGGCCCACCTCCCGCAAGCCTCGGTTTTACCCAGGCCACACAGGTCAATGGAGTGGTTGTATGCCACCGCAGCAAGCCATTCGACTTCTTCTGATGGCCAGGCTGCTGGGGTCTTGCCCACAAAATGTAGTTAGCAATACGTGACTTGATCCCCTTGGGACCACCCAACTTACCCCATAAGCATCCTTGACCATCATACAGGTTTCTTCTAGGAGTCGCGTACCGAGTTCTTCGTTAAAGGGGAATGTCGCCTGGAACAGGCACCGCGTGTACTGGGCGAGTTTTGTGGGATCTGAGCCACTAAGTTCCGAGATCTGGTTGATGATCTTGCGGAGAACACTGAAAAGCTCTGGCATGGCCGTGCATTGTCAGTGAGGCTCAGATCAGACGAAATTGCAGTACTGAATACCTTCAGCAGGCAAGTGATTCCGAAGCGCGCAGTCAGCCATTGCCTTGAACGTCTCCAGGTTCTGACATTGATTGGCCTTCAACACGATCTCGCCCAGAACCTGGTACTGCTTGAGCGCCACAGCTGCCTCGAAGTCGAAAGCTAGCAGCTGTGCGAGCTTGGCTGTAAGGTCTTTTGCCGAGACCTCATCAAAAGTCTTCCTGTTCTGAAGGCGCACCTCGATTTCGTGGTCGACTGCGGCGATGTGCGTCCGCGCGATGAGGTAGTCTTGAAGCTGCTGCTCCAGATTATCCTCCGCTCGTGCCAGAGCCACAAGCGCCGATGCAATGAGAAAATTGCAAAAGATCGACCTTAACAACAGATCACTGGCCATCTCTGCTGCGAGATCCTCTGGAAAATGACTGACCAGCTTCACGCAGGCCGTCAATATCCGGACGACATTCCTGAGGCTCCAGTCGCTGACGTGCTTGAGACCCAGATTATATGCATTCTGGCAGAACCATTCCAGCTCTTTCACATCGAAGAGCCTGGAGCCATCCGTATCCTTTGGCGCTTTCTGGACGGCTGTGACAACTGAGGAAGTCACGTCAGGTGATGACACGAGTATTAACTTCGAACCAACAGCCGACTCACCTTCTTCAAACATGCTGCACAAATCTGATACAGCAGCGTCGTGATCAATTCGCTCGTCGCTGTCGAGAAGGCCATGCAAAAGCATGATTGTGCAGCGGCGAAGAGCCGGCAGATGTACTTTTCCGGGGCGCTCGTAGTCGTACGCTTCAGCGAGCTTTTTCATAGCTTCGATGATGACTACTTTGTCTCCGACACGTTGCGAGTCCGCCACACAGGCATAGAGCAATTCGAACCCGATGTCTGACGCTGCGACATTGGCAAGGCATTGCGATGCCATTTCGCTGTCACCGCTCCGTATCGTCACTCGGTACAAAAGATACTGGGTCATGGGCTCGTTCTGAACTTCCGCTGCCAGGGAGAAGAAAATCGATTTGGCGGTGTCGAAGTCGTTCCGATTGATAGCGCACAGCAAGAGCTTCCTATTCCCATTAGTTCATTCATGTGGAATGGAGTTGATGGCCTCACCTCCCTAGTTTCGCCCTGTTCATGGGTCCCGAATTGGCGAAAGCATCACTTAGCCCGAGTTGGCACCACCTTTCTGCCATATCGAATTGTGCTTGATTGTAATTGGAATCGATTTTCTTCCAGATCAACTACACGGCAGTCAGCCACGCTGACACATCTCTGATCAACGTGCCTAGACTCACAGTCTGCGCTGCGAAACTGGCCTCAATGCTTAGGGGTTGCTCTAGTCTCGAGAGCGACTTGTGGGCTTCGTCAACAGTTCCTCCAAAGTCCCGGTTACTGGTGGCCATATGTATCCGGGTAACGACCACCTTATCAACCCATTCCTGATGGCCAGTCTTCACCAACGAAGTCAGGAAGTCGTCAACTACGGAATACCCAATGCCAGGGCATTTCGTATTGAGGACGTGAATGTGATGGCCGAGCAGTCTAAAATTCGTCTCGGAAGATCGGAATCTTCGTATCATTCGTCGGATAATATCGCCGTAAGCTTCACCATCAAACGTTTCCGCTGGAGACTTGCTCAAAATCTCGAGGTTTAGGAGCAGTAACACTAGCTCATCACCGACTTCTGACTCGACGTATTTGACGAGATTCTGCGCCCTGTCGATGCTGTCGGTCGTCTGGAGACCCATCAGGGCTGTGACAAGTGCTTGGAGTATTGCCATGCGTAGCTCGACCACATCCCGAGACATGTCCGGCAGCTGCTGGCCGTTGATCAGATCCCAGGCACGCTGAAGCCACTTGTCCGCCATGGGATAGTCCTGCTTGGAGAGGAGACCCTTGCCGACCTGAAAGAGGCTGTCAAAGATCTTCTCCGCAGATATGGGGTGGACTCGCTTCAAGAGGCCCTCGACATTCGTGAAAGTGTGCTCAGCGACTACGAGCTGGTCGTCTTGGAAGGCCTGAGATACCATAAGTCGCTGATTTAACACCAACATAGAGAGGCACTGGCTCACCAGCACGATTCGCATGGCTGTCCACTCTGCCTCGAGGCGTGTACTCTCGTCGTCATGGTCCTGGCCCGGCATCTGAGACAGCTGCTGCAGTCGACCGTGGTAGTCAGCGGCTCTCTGAAGGACAAATCTGGCGGTCTGGACATCGTGGTCTTCTGTGTTGCAGAGCTGCAGTCAGTCTTCCTGCCTAAAATCGTCGGTGGGGCTCACGCACCGGTACAACACCTGGCCGCCTTTAATGCTACCCTCATGAGGTGTGTGGCGATATGTGCAGGGCTCTTAGGGGACCACTGAGAAAGGTGAAGGATCTGGTAGGCGAGCACTCGACTTGCAATGACCAGTCTTGAGCCCGGAGGGGTGTTCGACCCCTTGTCCGTGGAAGATCGATTCAACCGGGTGCATAGGTTCCAGAGGTTGGTGCCCTCTCGCTCCAGCTCCTCGTCGCCCGTCATGCCATGACCGGCCATGTCGGCGTACCTCTCCAACCCCTGGACCTGCTTGTGGACATCGGACAGTAACGAGCCCGCAGCCTTGGCATCGCCCCTGTCGGTGGGCAGACGCCTGTAGAGATCGGAGGCAAAGGCTATCACGAGACAGAAGTTTTCGTCAGCCTCCACGCGCAGCTTCTCACAAGTCGACCCAACCAGCAGTGGGAGTAGTTGATCATACAAATGATAGCCTGAGCCCGCTTTCTTGGCTTGTCGTTACTATCACGCACAAGACCCGAGGCCGCGGGCATGATGTGCCTTCCTTACTCCGCCCAGCTCCGTATACCTTCCTGCTTGGAGTGTCGTCTGGTAGTCCGAAGGTCGAGTACCACCGCGGTCGAAGGCCTTGCATGCACTGACCTAATCGTCTCATCAGCAGGCGTGCATGTCAGCAGACCGATCTATCTCGCGTATTTTGTTGTAGGATCAGTGCCCGCAGTGCATCAGAGGATGGGAGACGATAACGGAAAGCGTCGGAGACGCTGAGAAGAACTGGGAGTTGGGTCATGTGGAGATGTATAGTCAAGACTGAAGGGCAAGAAGAGATGATGATATTTTTTGCTCTGTTTTTTGGTCTACCAGCCCCCAAGAGAGGAAACCGCCATGCCCTATGGGTACCCCCTACGAAGGGAAGGCACGAGCGCTTGGCGCCTGCCCGAGGTTGCCGACTCTACCTAGGAGGCCGCCGCCTCACTCTCAATTGTTGGTTCTCGGTAGACTCCATGCAGGAAGATGATGCATTTGCAAATGCCTGCCCCCATTTCCATGGTGTCAATTAAAGCATTAGGGTTTACAGTAATCGTCCGTCGTGTTGGTGGCCCGAAGTACGCATCGCGTTGGCTAGAAGGCGCGATCGAGTTCTCTCGTCTGTCATGATCAATGGGATGGATCATGTGGTAAGAAATTGCCAACGATCAAACTCGGTCTGGGGGGTTGGAACGCAAAGGTCAGCATGTCCTTGCGGCCCTAAAGGTAGGAAGGAACAGGAGTACGGGGCAGAAGCGCTGATGGCAGGCGAGGCAGGCCACTTACATCCTCGCTTCATCGCGCCGGATCTTCAACGAGAAGCAGCACTTGATCTCCCTCGGGTTGCCCTTGTCGGCAGGGCCCTTCAGCTCGCACGCCGTGAGGAGGGTATCGTGGGCGGCATCGAACGCTATGGTGCCGAACTCCTCCCAGTATCGCACCATCGACGCCTCCGTGAGGATCTGGTGTAGGGCGATCTTGCCCTGCAATGTTGTCAGCGGTCAACGAGACATCCGAGACCGAAATTGACGGGGGGGGGGGGGCATGAACCGAGGGGAGCACTCACGTCACGCAGATCCTCCACCTCCACCCCGATCAGCTCGGCCATCTCCTTATTTCCCCTGAAGATCTCGCCCGTCCGCCTCCAACAGCACGCCGGGACCGCCATGCTCGCGAACACGCGGTCGTACTCCATCAGCGTCTTCTCGAACCACATCTCGACATACACCAGCTGGAGGTCCGTCATGAGCTGCACCTTCTCGCGGAACTTGGGGCGGAACTTGTTGATCTGCGCGAGGATCTTCTGCTTCGACGAAGGCTGGATGTGCGTCTCGAGGTAGTCCTGTAGTTTCTTGTAGCCCTGGATGTAGTTGAAGGGCTTGAGCAGGCCTGCCTCGTATTTGGCGCGGAGAACCCGCTCCATTCGTGCCTCGGGCGTGTCGTTGCCCGAGGGGTCTGCGACCTGCAGGTAGAACTCGGCTGCCTCGCGCCGTTTCTTATCCTCCGGGTTGATCGTGGCCGGTCTAGTTATCGAGGCGCCCTCGGCCGCATGCTCTGCGTTATTGTTCTGCTGCTGCTGCTGCTGCAGAACGGGCGCTCCGGACCCAGGAAGGGCACTCGGCGGCAGCAGTGAGCTGCTGCCCTGGCCGAGGTAGCCGCCGGGCAACATGTCGTTCTCGTTCTTGAGGGCCTGGCTCTGGTCTCCGCTCGACAGCAGGCCGCCGTCATCCAGCAGGCTGCTGTTGAGGAACTCGTTGAGCAGGTTAAACTCGTTGCTGACTTCCGGGGCGAGGAGGTAGTTGTTTTGGTAGTTTTGCATATCCTGGAGGTGATTCTGGGCAGTCAACCACGCATCCGAGAAACCGGCGACTAGTATGATGTCAGACGCAGGCCGTGCCCTGGGGTGTCACGGTATCGTGCCGTATTGCGTGGTAAGGGGGAGGCAGGAGGCCTGGATGATCTTTACGAGGTCAGACCTACATTGGTTCATATTGCTGCTGCGCAGGCCGCTCGCCTGCATCCCGGAAAGCTGTGTCGGTCGCACAAGCTGCTGTAAGGAGCTGCCCCGGCCCAGCGAGGCCGCAGGCCCAGCAGTGATACCACCACCGCCGGCACCACCAGTCCCAGCAGCTGCAGACACTCCTCCCGCGTCGAACGAGGGGGCCCTCAGGGCGGCCGCGGCCGCGACGGCAGCGCCTGCCTGGCCGATGGAGCCGCGTGGGAGTTCGGACTGGGACTGCTGGGATTCTGATTCATCCATGGTCGAGCCGGCGGCGACGCTCCCCCTGCCCCCACCTGCCTTCTTGCTGTCATTATCCCGAGGCTCGTCGTGGCAGAGGTGGCCGATGTTACGTTTAATACACCTGGTACACGGTCTCTCCTATTCAGGGCAGATCGTCAAGCCTTCGTCAGTGGTCTGTTCGCACTCGAGCCTGCAGTGCAGCTGCAGCATGACACGGCAGCGCCCTGACGGGTCTCGGTAGGGCCTGGGGGCCTGGGGGGGGGGGGGGTGAGGCGAGGAAAGGACGGCGGCGGCGGCAGCAGCAGGAAAAAGCAAAATTGGGGAGAGAAAAAGGGTCTTACATACGAGGTCACATGTCATGTGCTAAGCGAACACGACCGTATTAGCCATAAGTCTCTTAACTCCATAATCCCTCTCTCTCTCTCTCTCACACACACACACACACAAAGACCAGACATAAGCCGGTCCTGCTACAGGCACAATCCTCGACGCTAGGCATGGGACATTGGGCAGCCATGCTGTAGCTCTCGGCGCGGGCCACAGCGTGCGCCCATAGCGCGGATAGCAGCCATTTGCCTTTCCAGCTCGGGAGGTTTTCTTGTGACTTACAGATCGACGGCAATATACGCATGCTGTAGGAACGCGGGAGACACAGGAGTTAGCGCACGGAGAACACACGATGAGGTATGCCCGGGTGGGGGGGGAAGGGTTCGGCACAGGTACAGGTGGGCAGGTGGAGCGGTTAAGGGCCGTACCGTGGGTGACCTTGCGCCTCTTCTTCTGAGGGCCCTGCTTATTGGCGTCATCCGGCGCGTGCGCGTGCGCCTTGCTGGTGTTGTCCTTGTCACTGCCCGGTGTTGCGCTGGCCTTGGCCCTGTCGCCATTGTTACTCGGCCGGAGGGGGGTGGACTGCGCCGGCCTGGACTCGGACGAGTCGACCTCGGACGAGCGGTCCCTGTCCTCAGTGCTGCCGGTGGCGCCATTCTTCTTCTTCTTGTCCATAACGTGTGCTCGTATCTCTCTCTGCTCTCCCCTCTCCTCTTCCAGCCAGTTCCCCCCCCCCTTCTCTCCCTCCAGGAAGGAAAAGGAAAGGAAGGAAAAAAGAAAAGAAAGGAAGGAAGAGAGGGTTTCCAGTGCCAATCCCGGTTCCTGGTCACTCAATGCGCCCTCCTCCCATTGGGTCTGTGGGTTACGCAACTGGCGTCGAGTTCGTAGCTCATCTGAGCGAGCCGTGCGGCTTCCTGCAGCTGGGTAGATTGATTCGACCACGCCTCTCCCGAGGGGCCCTCGTGCTCGACCTGTCGACGTCCACACCAAGATCGCCGCCGGGGGAAACTCGATCGCGTACGTAAGGGGAGGCAGCAGGGGTGTCTCGGTCGTCCTCCCGTGGGGCCTTTCCTGTTTGCTATTGCAGCGCCGGAGCCGTTCAGTCGCGATCGCGCCGAGCACGCGACACCAGATGCGCTCTTTTTGTGTTGTTGGTAGCCGAGGTGCAGGCGTCAGCAAGACCGGCGCAAATTTAGGGACGGGCGGACGGAGGACGGAAGACGTCAGCGGGAATCTTTGGGCCGGAGGGCGGGTGCCACTGCCAGTGCCACTCAGTGCTAGGGGCTGGGGCAACCTGGGCGGCCTGGGGTGGGGGAGCTACTTACCGCATGTGGAGACGAACGATGGGGGGGTGTTGGGGGGGTGTTCCTGGAGAGGTAAGGAGGG
Source organism: Endothia cerciana (assembly GCA_026119935.1). Taxonomy (NCBI): domain Eukaryota; kingdom Fungi; phylum Ascomycota; class Sordariomycetes; order Diaporthales; family Cryphonectriaceae; genus Endothia; species Endothia cerciana. The sequence goes on from JALRMH010000015.1 coordinate 465,113, forward strand.
TTTTCCGGGGGGGGGGGTGGCTGATAGGCTACGGGCTAGGCTACGACCTCCAGCTAATAATGTTGGAGAACAACCCGTCTCTGCCTCTACTATGGTACAAGTTGTAGGACCCCCCCCCCGGTTAAAAATAATAAAATAAAACAAAAAAAGAAGAAAGAAAAAGAAGTCCTCTACCTCAGTATAGGCCTATGCCGTGGGATCTCGCTTGGGCTATCATGCAGTGACGCCCGTAGGTTCTTGCTCATGCCATCCCCTTCCATCCAGACTATCGACTGCAGCGCGCTGTGATGGCGATTGCATCGTGCCTTGCAGCAGGGACAAGACGCCCCTTCAAGCCACCTCGTGGGATATATGACAAACGAGATCCGGGGGCCACCCCCACTCCCCCGTGAGACCGGAGGACAAAGGCTACAGCTGTGGGTGGACACATGGGGGGGGGGGGGGCACACAAATGCCGTGCCGTCGACCACCGATCGCCAGGAACGAACCGCATCCGGGGTGTTACAACCGCGTAACATGGGGCTCCAGCAGCGCGGGCTGGTGTCGGGAAGCTCGTATTCAGATATATTCCACCGGGGCCCTGGAAAGTTCAGGGCGCGTATGATTGACGTGTGCTACACCGGGCCCTCAAGCCCCGGTGACACCCTTCGGATGGCTCGTGAGCTTCGAGAAGCCTTATGCCGGACTGGGCGTGCATTAGCCGTGGGCCGGGGAGAAAGGGGATGTCCATTTCATGATGGGAATATCGGGACCGGTCGAAACGAGGTCCCCCGTGTACATACACACAGACATAAACATACCACAAGACTGGACAGACTGGTACTAGTTGGTGGGACTTACTTACAGTGGCCATCTCTCATGCCCACCGCAACAGCCCCCCCCCCCCCCCAGACTAACACCAGGACTGAGTTTTACCCCTGATCACTTGTACAACTCCGAGCGGTTAATCTGACCGCTTCGCCGCCAAGGCTGAATCGGGAGTTTCTATGTGTAGCCTCGGGGGCGAGGTGGTGAAGAAAAAATAACCTGGGAGTTGTATGTGAGGATAATGGCATTCCAGAACCAAACCACGACTTTTTTGTCAGCTCGTAGCTTCTCATGGGGGCCGTTCGTCTGACCACAGCCATGAGGATCGTGCCAGGGCCGTCATAACGAGGGCATTGCTTCCCAGCGTACACATGTCACTGCTACATGTCAATTTTATTTTATACGAGACCCCAGTTGAGCCCATCATGTATATAACACCCTTCCCCCCACCCCCACCCCCACCCCCCCAAAAAAACCACCAAAAAAAACCACCACCAACCTCCCATCCTTACCGCCGCAGCAGCCCTTCAGATGGCGATAAAGAAGCTCTTCTCCCCCTCCTTCGGCCTGACCCTCGCCCTCTCCATGATAGGGTCCACGCACGCCAGCCTGATCCTCTCGTTCGTAGCCGGGCTCTCCAGCCTCAGCAGCCCGTCCTCCCTCTCGGACTCCCACCCCCTCTTCCCGACCTCCTCCCCGCCATCCTCATCCTTCACCGTCCTCGCCCTCACCCCATACATCCCCCGCGCCGCCTTGAGCGCGTCCCGGATCGCAAAGAAGACGGCGCTCCCCATGAACAGCGGCGGCTCGCCCACGCCCCGGCTCCGCTGGATGGTCCGCAGGTCCTTCCACTCCACCCCCTTCAGCAGGCTCACGTTGAAGACCTGCGGCACGTCCCGGAAGCCGGGGATCTTGTACGCGCCCGGCCCGCGCGTGGACAGGTTCCCCGCCGCCGGCCCGTTGCGCAGCCACAGGCTCTCCTCCATCGTGAAGAGGCCCATCCCCTGCACGAACGCCCCCTGGATCTGGCCGTAGTCGATGCTCGGGTTGATGCTGCGCCCCACGTCCATCTTGACGTCCGCGCGCAGGCACGTCCAGCTGCCCGTGAGCGTGTCCACCTCCACCTCGGCCGCCGCCACGCCCTGCGTGAAGTAGAAGAACATCTTGCCCTTGTTCTCCCCCCACGTGTAGCCGATCTCGGGCGTCCTGTAGAAGCCCTGCGCCGACAGGTTCACCCGGTCAAAGTATGCAGCGTGCGCGAGGTCCTTCATGGTGGCGTCCGGCCCGAGCTTCTCCCGGTACGGCGCGAGCCGCTCGTTGAGCTGCTCGCAGGCGTTGAAGATGGCGTACCCGTTGAGGTCGCTGGAGGCCGAGGCCGCCGTCGCGCTCGCGTTGGCCACGGTGTTGGTTGCTGTTTCGGATATGAAGACGTTGTCGAGGGGTACCTTGAGGGCTTCGGCCGCGATCATGGTCATCTTCGTATGCAGTCCCTGGCCCATCTCCGTGCCGCCGTGGGCGACTAGCACGGAGCCGTCGTGGTAGATGTGGACCAGGGCGCCGGCTTGATTAAACCAGAGGGCCGTGAAGGAGATGCCGAATTTAGTGGGTATCAGGGCCTGCGCTGATCCTTAGTATCGCTCCCGTCCGGTCCAAAGGGTGAGGGGGCGTGGGGGACTTACCAGTCCTCGCTTCCGCCACTTGTGCTCCTTGTTGAACTCCTCAACAGCCTCCCTCCTCTTCTCGTACCCCGTCTCCTCCATCACCTGTCTGCACATGAGCGGCACGTGCCAATCCGTCAGCGGCTGGTTGAAATGCGTCGGCTCCTCCGCCTTGTACATGTTGATCTCCCTGAACGTCTCGACCGGTATACCCAGGCGGTCTGCGACCTCGCTCATGTAAGACTCCGCGATGAACAGCCCCTGCGGCCCACCGAATCCCCGGAACGCCGTGTTGCTCATCGTATTCGTCTTGCATATCCGTCCGCGGACGTGGACGTTGGGTATTCTGTAGCACCCATCGCTGTGTGTCATCGCCCTTTCGCAGACCGCAGCGGAGAGGTCCCACGACCAGCCGCCGTTGTTGAAGATGTCAAGGTCAAGCGCCTGGATCTTGCCATCTTTATTGACGCCCACCCTCCATCGGCCGAGGAACGGGTGCCGCTGTCCAGATGTCGCCATATCCTCCTCGCGGGTGAGCATGCAGCGGACGGGCCTGCGCGCCTTCTGGGCCGCGAGCGCGAGGATCGTGCTGAGCTGGATGCAGCGCGTCTCCTTGCCGCCGAAGCCACCGCCGAGACGTTTCACCTTGACGACGACCTTGTTGGCTTTCTCGCCCAGGACGCGGGCGGCATATGTTTGGCTGGAGAGGAGGGCTCGTCAGATGTGGCCACACCGCCAGATGCGCAAACGACAGGGCAGCTTACGACTCGTTGCAGTTCTGAGAACTCGACCAGATCTCCATCTCCCCGTCCTCCTTCGGGATCGCAACACAGGCATTCGTCTCGAGGTAGAAGTGCTCCTGGCCGCCCATCCTGGCGACGCCGGTAAACGTATAGTCACACTTCTTGAAGGCCTCCTCCGGGTCTCCGTTCTTGATCTCCCTGAAGAAGTTGAACAGGCTGTCCTTCTCAATGGCCTCCTCGATGGTGAAAATGGCAGGGAGGTCCTCGTACTCGACCTTCACCGCCCTCACACCCTCCGCCGCCCTCTGCTGCGAAGTAGCCAGGATCAGGGCGATGGGCTGGCCGGCTGTGAAGACTTCATCCTCGGCCAGAAACACCTCCTGGAAGTGCGGTGCACCCCAATGGTTCACCTCGTCGCTAGGCATATCGTTGCGGTCAATGTAGTCCACCACACCCGGAACATCTAGCGCGGCACTGAGGTCGACGGACTTGATCTTCGCGTGCGCCCTGGTAGACAGGACAAGACAGCCATAGAGCTCATTGGCGAGCTTCGGTATGTCATCCGTATACTGCGCCTCGCCGACCGTCTGCTTGAGTGCGGCAAGGTGGGGGTTCGCCTTGCCCACGATGGTCTGCTGGTAGTCCAGCGTTGCGGTGCCGTCCGTCCCCCCGGTAGATATCTCCCTCTCGATCTCCTCGACAGCCTGCTGGTCCGTGTGCTCGCTATCGCCCAGCCCGAGCATCACCTCATGGTAGAACCGGTAGAAGAGGCTCAGCGCCAGGGCCCTTCTGTACGAGGCCATGCCGCCGGGCACGCTGAAGGGCAGGTCGAAGTCCTGTTCCAGGGCATTCATGGTCCCCTCGAGGGTCTCCAGATCGTCGAACCTCTTGCCGACCAGAAACTCGTTCGCCTGCTTCGCGGCCATCGTCCACGCCGCCATACCGCCGTATACTAGGCTAGCCTGCTCGACAAGACCATCGTCACCGAGCCTGACCCTCAGCGCCCCGGTCACGATAGCTATATCGTCGTCCTTCCTCTTGGCCTGCTTGTATGCCCTGAAGAATTCGCGCCCAGGTTGGGTAAGCGGGATCCGTATCGAGGCGATGATGGCATCGGCTGCGAGGGCAGTCCGCCTGTAGCCCTTGAAGAACCCTGACATGGGTATCTCGGCGGCCTCGCTCGCCGACCTGGCGATCAGCACCGAGTCGGATGCCGTGAAGACGGGGTTGAGGTCTGAGATGGGCGATGCCGTGGCCAGATTCCCGGCTGGCGTGCCCACGTTCCTGATCTGCCGTCCGGCGAAGTACTTGAGCTGCTTGTGCATCGCGGCGAACACCTGCGCCCTGTCCCTGCCGTAATGCCCGACCGCCTCGAGACAGATGTCTTCCAGATCTGTCAGGGTGACATTTCCTCCGACCTCAACATGGTCGTCGTTGAAGGCGTACCGCCTGAGCTCGGGGATGTCCCCAACAAACACGGAGACGGGGTACCTCATGGCCTTGAACCTGACCTCGATCTGCGTCTCCGTGCTGCCGCCGATGACCTTGGCTGCCGGGTGTACGCTCTTGATCTCCAGCAACTGCTGCAGGGTGACCGGCCTGTACCACTTCTTTCTCTTGTTGCCGAACACCAGGGGCCTGAAGTCGTGCTTTTTCAGTGCCGGCGGGAAGATGAGCTCAGTGTCGGGGTTATACTCGATGAGACCTGGCGGCGTGAACCTCTTGGTTGGCTGGTCGTCACCGTCGACCTCGGCCTTGCTCTTGCAACACCCGCCGCCCCCGCCGCCCCCTCCGTCCCCATCCTCCATGCAGCACCCACTGCCCCCGTTACTCCTCGCCTTGCCACACCCCCCGGTGGCGCTGAAGCTCCGGGCGGCGTCCAGGATCGGCCTGTACCCCGTGCACCTGCACAGGTTACCATCGAATGCCTCCTCGACATCCTCGTCGGTCGGCGCCTCGTTGTTCCTCAACAGCGCATACAGGCTCATGACGATCCCCGGGGTGCAGAACCCGCACTGGGAGCCATTGCCCTTCGCGATCCGCTCCTGGGCGGGATGCGGGGACTTGACGTTGCCTATCCCCTCGATGGTGATGACGTGTTTCCCGTCGACGCTGGCCAGCGGTGCCAGACAGGCGTTGACGCTGGCGTGGTAGATCTTCTTGGTGGTTGGGTTGTACTGGGAGATGACGACGGTGCAGGCGCCGCAGCCTCCCTCTGAGCACCCGCTGTGGACGTATCAGCATGGCATCTCATCATTACCGACAGGTCGATACGGGGTCATGAGAGGCGACCTTGCCCCAACCTACAGCTTGGTGCCCGTCAGGCCGATGCCCCTGAGATACTCCAGCAGGGTGACCTCCGGGTCGATCTCATCAAGGACGACCCGCGTGCCGTTCAGATAGAAACGGATGGTATCATCAAAGGCAGTCGTCAGGGCGTCCAGCTGCGGGGCGCCTCGCTCTGGCGAGACTGCGCCTGGAGCCATGACGGACGGTGAGGTCGTGCTTGTGGTTGGTCACGCACGCACGCCGACGGAGAAGCAAAAAAGCAATCCAGCGGCTCAAGAGAGGAACGGGGCCGGCTGGTGGATCATGAGGAATCGGAATCACTGGATCAGGGACGAGGAGGAGAATGTTGATATCAAACAAGGCTAGCGGGATTGGTCGTCATGCTGTCCTTGCCCCCGCCGGCCACGTCGGTTACGGAGATATCGGGAAGCGGCCGACACACACTCAAGCGTCCCCCGTACTCTCATCTTCTTCCTCTCTTTTCTTTCTTTTCTTTCCAGTCAGCACCGCTAGTATCTCCTTCACGGAGCTCGAGTGATGACTACGACCCTTGTCCTCCTCAGTTACAGGGCATATGAGGACCACATAACCCCGTCACGGATGGCAATCCGGGACCGGCTCTTGTCGAAGCCCGGCAGCGGCTGGCCCGTTGCCCTGTTTGCTCCTGGAGCCCCGCTCGCGGCGGCAGGGAGCGAGCCGCCTGGTCCGGAGACCACCGTTGCGGTCAGAACTGTACTCCTCTTCCTTCTTGTTCTTCTCTTTTCGGGGGGGGGGGGGTTGTTCTGGGGCAGACAATCTTCATCCCCTCAAAGGATCCTCGGGCTCCCGAGCCCTGCGGGCGTCCACTACCGAGAAAAAGACCGAGCGTGGTACCGCCACACTGCCAGAGAGCTTGTCCCGGTCCTGGTCCTGACTGCTCGGTGCGTGCAGACGCCTGGCAGTCCTTGAGTAGCCCCCGCCACATGGCCAGCGGCCATCTGCAGGGCGCGCGTTATAGGAGGAGTGGGCGCGCGCTCACCAGAGATGCGCTTGTTCGGATTGGAACAGCGCGCGCCTCCCCACACCACGGGTGCCTCCCACCTGCGCTGGCGTTTGGTCTCTTGCTGCAGTGCTGGCGGCGGCGACCCCACCGCGTGCGCTGGTGCTTAACCGGTGCACGATGCCGCGCCAGAAACCATACTACCGGAAGTGGGAGCGGTTTGGCGATCGCGGCCTGAGACGGCCCCAACAGCGATCGCACTGGGGTGAAAGATCTCCCGCGCCAGGGCGCCTTAAGGGGCTCGCGCGGCCCGGACTGAAGCGGCTGGGCTCTAACCCATCATCCGTGGTTGCCCCTCTCTGGAGTGGATGGATGGTTGCGCCGACGGGTCCCGCAACCTCTGATGGTCCCGTCGCCGCCACGGTCTGTAAGAGCGCCCGCCGTTCGAGGAATCTGGGTCATCACCCCGGCAGGAGTGCAGGCCAGAAGGGAGGTTGTGTGTCCCGCATCGCATCACTGACAGCGGACCATCTGCTCTGCGGGAGCCTCTACCACAGTAGTCTCTTCGGAGACGGGAGGGATCCCTGGTTATATACACACACATACCCCAAGACCTTGAGGGCCTGCCAGTGCTCGTTAGACTGGCCCTGATACCGTAGTAGTGACGAGCTGCCAAGTGTACGTCACAAGAGCACCCCTCCCGACCAGACAATATGAGAGATACGCCTATACGGCATGTTGCGGCGGCATATCTAAACACCGCTCGACTGAGCTACGCCCCACATGCCGCTCAAGCACCTTGAGGCCACCATAGCAGGCGCTCGGCAAAGACCTCACCTTGAGTATTTCCAGCGGATAAACTCAAGCCAAATTAAAGGGCCAAATTCGGTCAGGATGCCTGGGCATTGAGCCGTCGTCGCCCTTAGACGTTTTGGCTTTGGGGGGGGGGGGGGTTACGGGTCAATGCAACCTTGAAGCTCTCTTGGTTGGGAGTATAAGAACAAGAAAAAAAAAAAGCCCCACCTCTTCTCACTTCCGTAACTCACTCACTCATTCACCGACTGGCCCATGAGAGCGAATGATGATATAGACGCCCCGGCCTCTCTCTCTGTCTCCCTCTCATCGGCGACTTACAATATCACGAATGGCTTCGACACGGGCAGCCAAGATGGGCAGCAGTGACAGTCCCAAGTTCTACAACATCATCAACGGCGAGAAGCGCTCCGCGGCGGAGTCCCACCGGATGACCGACCCGCGGACGGAGGAGCCGCTGTGGGAGGTCCCCGTCGCGACCCAGGAAGACCTGGGGGAGGCGGTCGCGGCAGCTAACAAGGCCTTCCAGACATGGAAGAAGACCACGATCCCCGAGCGCCAGGCGGTGCTGGCCAGGATGGTCGAGGTGATCGAGGCCAACGCGGCGGAGCTGGCTGACCTCGCGAGGAAGGAGACCGGGAAGTCCATACTGATGGGCCAGGTCGAGATCGGGAACACGATAAGGCAGATCAAGGTCGTCTGTGAGTTCCTGCCCGGGAGCCCCCGCTGACTTCCCGTCCTCGCAGCACCTCGCTGACACATCCCCTTCCCCCCCCCCTCCCTCCCTCTAGCCAGCCAAGCCCTACAGGACTACGTGCAGCACGAGGACGACAAGGTCAAGGTTATCGCAACGCACCCACCACTCGGCGTGGTGGCCGCCATCTGCCCCTGGAACTTCCCCGTGATCCTGTCCACGATCAAGATCGCCTCGGCGCTCGTCATGGGCAACTGCGTGATCGTGAAGCCGTCCCCCTTCACGCCCTACGCGGTGCTCAAGCTCGTCGAGCTGTGCCAGCCGTGCCTCCCGCCGGGCGTCTTCCAGGCGCTGGACGGCGGCGCGGACCTCGGCGCCCTGATGACGACCCACCCGGGGGTCCACAAGGTCTCCTTCACCGGCACCATCGCCGTGGGCAAGAAGATCATGGCCGCCTGCGCGGGCACGCTCAAGAAGCTCACCCTCGAGCTGGCCGGCAACGACGCCGCCATCGTCCTGCCGGACGTCGACGTCGCCGAGGCGGTGGCCAAGACGGCCACGGGGAGCTTCTTCAACGCGGGCCAGATGTGTGTGGCCACCAAGCGCGTCTACGTGCACGAGGACATCTACGACGAGTTCCTGCAGAGGTTCAGGGCTGAGGTCAAGGAGAAGTACCGGATCGTGAGCGACGGGGAGGTCCCGTCCGTTTTTGGGCCCGTCTCGAACAAGACGCAGCTGGAGACGGTCAGGCGCATGCTTGCGGACGCGGAGAGGAGGGGCCTGGAGACGGACAGCTTCGAGGAGGGGGTCCCCGAGAAGGGATACTGGTTCCCTGCCACTGTGGTCATCAACCCGCCCGAGGACGCGCTGTGCGTAAGGGAGGAGCAGTTCGGTAGGTTGTGACTCCGGGTCAACCCCCCCCCCCCCCGGCCCCCCCGGCCCCCGCCTCCCTACTGCCCTGCAGGTGAAGCCAGCGGCCGGTGACTGACCTGGAGAGGACAGGACCGATCATCCCCATCCTCAAGTGGCGCGACGAGGAAGACGTCCTCGCGCGCGCGAACCTGGAAAACGCAGGTCTCGCGGCCGCCGTGTACTCCAAGGACATCTCGCGCGCGGAGAGCATCGCGCGGAAGCTCGAGTGCGGGTCTGTGTACATCAACACGTTCGAGCTGCCAAACGAGAACGCCTTCTTCTCGGGCATGAAGGACAGCGGGGTGGGCGGCGAGATGGGGAAGCAGGGGTTGTTGAGCTACTGCTACACCAAGAGCCTCCACTTCTCGAAGGTTTGAGGAGCTGGTCCCGGCCCGGGCGGCGTCGGTTGGCCTCATGTCCTGCAGTCTCACTGTTGGGAATGGCACTTGTCAACCCGGATACCACTGGCACAGATCCCCGCCCCCCCAAGTTTAGGTCTGTGGACGTGTCGAAAGGGAAGGAGTCTGGAACGGTGGGTGGAGATATTGTACGTCGTTGATCCCCCGGTTTGCTTCACACCCCGCCACTCCTACGGCTTGCGGCCCGGCGTGAAATTTGTGCCCGCTGTTATGATGAGGCCATCGTATAAGAGGCTGCTGGTTGGGGAGTCTGATGGTGCAGAAACTTGATTTGAAACTTGATTTGAGATTACTGGGACATCAGATTAAGAAATTCCAACCCTGCTTCCAATAGTCCCAACGGTTCCCTACACGCCATATGACCCCAAGTCATAGTACCTTTTTGATCCTAAGTCTGTACCGTACGTCCTCAAACTGCTGCCTGAACGCCTCATAAGAATCGTATTGCCCGGACAGGACAGGAAGAAGGAAAGAAAACCCCCCAGACAGTAGTCCCGAGGGTGCCGCATTTGGGAGCCATGTTCCCGCACGCGTGACACATACATACCGAGGAGGTTGCTTCACATCCGTGCCCGGTCAGCCTGGTCGCCCTGGCGGCGTTCGGGTGGTGTCAAGGCCGAGGCCAAGCTTAACGCACCGCTGTCTCTCGCGGCCGCCGGCTCGAGGGCGGAGCCCGAGGCCTCGCCACGCGCGCCGCCGCCGCCGAGGGCGCTCTGCACCTGCTGCGACCGGCCGAAGTTCCGCAGCCACCTCACCTGCATGTCCAGGGACGCGAGCCGGCCGATCAGGTCGTGCTGGCCCTCCTCCAGCGGGGCGAGCCTGTTCTGCAGCATCAGGAACAGGCGCGCGTCCTGGGCGTTCAGGTGCTGCAGCAGCTCCGACGCGCGGGTGTCGAACTCGCCGATGACCTCCCTGACGGCGTCGGACCGGTCGAGCCACCTCGCGCGCGCCTCCTGGTCCTCGACGGCCGCCTTGAGCGACCGGTGCTCGCGCTCGAGGGCCTCCAGCCTGCCCTGGGTGTTGTGCAGCTTGCCCTCGGTGTCGTGGAGCCTGCCGCGTGTCTCCTGCAGCTGGCGCGTCATCACCATGTTCTGCTGGCGCAGGGCCTCGGCGGCCTCGATCTTGGACGTCATGCGCGCCTCCAGGCCCCTGAGCTTGCCGTACACGCAGCGCTGCTCGTGGTCCCTGACCACGCGGCGGGTGCCGCAGGAAACGCAGCCGTCGCCCGCGTAAGCGCAGTTCGTCGTCTTGTTCCAGCAGGTCTCCAGGTGTGAGTGGAGGCGATCCCGGACCACGGACGATCCGCAGGCCGGGCACGGCACACTGGACCGGGGACAGTTGATTTCGAGATGTACCTTCTCGTCAGCCTTGACGATCTGCTGCTCGCAGAATGGGCATCGGTAGTTGACGTGCAGGCATTCGTTGCACTGGGCACGGCGGTGGACCAGCTTATTGCAGTCCTTCCTGACACAGCGGACTCGCGTGAACCCACAGTCACGATGTACGTGCCACACGAGGGCCACGCGGGGCCCGGTCCAAGGGCAGAGCCCGGTGCCCTCGCTCGGGCACTTGACGTGCAGCTGGTCGAGCATGGCAGTCAGCACACGGGCGCACGGCCCGCTCACGCACTCTGCGAGTGTCTTGTCGGTATCGGGGGTCCAGACGGGATCGATGGACAGGGGCGTCCTGCAGATGGGACAAGGCGCCTCGTTGCGGCGTGACCGCACCATGACGCCGTGTAGGTGCTGCTCGAGACAAGGCGTACAGAAGATGTGGGCGCATGCATTGGTGGACACCGGTCTCTCGAAGGGGGACCTGCATATGCTACACTGGAGGTTCTCATCGACCTCGCCGACGTACTCGAGGATCTTCCAGTCGATGGCCCATTGCACATCACAATCTCTGCTCGACCTGGTGCGCGGAGAGCCGGGGCATGGAGGAGCCGCTACCGCCTGGGGAGCCCGTGGCGGACGAGCCCGTCCTGCTGGCGCGGTCATGGGCACCTCGGGACCCTCTCGGGGCCCAGGCATGCTGTGTGAGCTGTCATAGGCATGTGAGTCCGGCACCCACGGAACGGCGGCGGCATCGTCGGTAGTGGACACCGTTGAGGACGAGTCGCTGGTCGACATTGCTGTGTCCTCCTCGTCGGGGGTGTTCGGCGGAGGCATCTTGGGAAGCCGGCGACAGGTTGAGACGGACACCTGGGTGATTTTTGATTTTTTGATTTTTTGATTATTGTTATCCTGTGATGAAGCTCACCACCGCTGCGTGGAGAGCCGAGGGTGATTGTCCAGTGTTGCCTGTAGTGCCCTATGTGTGTATGCTATTTGATGTCCGGCTGTCCCATAACCGAGAGGTGATGGTGGGTGGCCCAAGCAGACCCGATAATACGTTTGGGGGAGGCTGCTTTATAGCGGACGGGTTCTGAGCCGCTCCGGAATGGGTGTGTGGCCCGTGAGCTCTATGAGGAGAAGACGATGATGCGGCTGTCGAAGGAACATGGGGGCTGGGTGTGATCTCCCGAGGTTTAAATGTTGTCAAAGGGAGAGGGCGGCTGGTTGCTTGCCGGGCCGGGACATGGTATGCCTTTGCTTCTGCTTCGCCGGGATGGCTTGTATCCCTTACGCCGGCGCGGCTTTAGTCCCGAGGCCCGTGCCCCATCGTGATTAGCCGACAGACGGTATCTAAGGCAGTACCGTTGGTAGGTGGGTGGTACAGAGGTTAATTGTTCGTTGACTGACCGGGACAATTTATGCCTTCGAGGGGCAGAGAATGTGACAATCATGGTATGTAATTATCGTCCGGCTCGTCACTGAGCGACGCACCGAGTTGGCATCACATTCACTGACCGGAGTCGACGATCCCCGTGACCATGACGACCCCGTGCGGCCCGATGGCCAGAGCCCGCCTTGAGCTTCATGCGACGGTCCCCGTCCTAGCTCCGCTAGACGCCACTAGGCGGTGCGATGTCCTTTGTTGAGGAGAAGTGCAGGCGGTCCTCACGGCCTCCCCTCGTCGCCCGCCCCTGACGGAACAGGTAAGACAAGATGCGCTCGCTCAGGCCTGGTCTCGGGATGACATGTCACACCCAGCCTCACGTCTCCCTATTGGGTTCGCCTTGTGCTCTCGCCCATGCAGATCCCACCTCAGCTCACGCCCAGACGTCAGTAACGTACGATCCTCAACCTGGACGGCCTGAAGCATGCAGCCACCGGAGATGACTCTAGCGTGGGGGGGGCCTGTGGTTTCTTCTGCCAAGCGGCCCGACTTCACACGCTCGGGCCGTGAGTATGCCTGAGACATGGGGACTCCAGCGAAAGAAAAGGGTTTCTGGCAGATGAGCACGATGACCCCATGATTACATTTCGCAGGATGCCTCCCCCGGTCCCAGTCTCGGTCTGACCTACTGCGATCTACATCTAATGAGCGAACCTGAAGTCCAACCTCTTGTTTCCGTGGTCGCCCGTCGTCTCCAGATAGTGGTCCCTCTCCGCCGAGGACATCGCGTTCCACTTCCGGTCCCTCCTCTTGTTCCTCCATGCATAGTAGAACTTGGTGGCGATGATCAGCGCGGTCGACCAGCAGATGATGCCCAGGATCACCTTGTTGCCCCTCCGGTACTTGGGCGCGTCGTCCGTGCGGTAGATCTGGCGGGGCACTTAGAACCTCACGTGCAAGGCGGTTGGGGGGGGGGGGGGGTGACCTTGGGCTGAAGGTACTCACGTTCGACGAGATGATGCTGCTGGCCTGCACACACATGTTGTACAGTGCACTGCCAACCGTCCTGGTCCGGACCGAGCCAGCATTTCGTGACGTTAAGGCGACTGGGGAAGAATTGAGGTCAGCCTACAGCCCCCGGACGGCTCCTCCACCGCGGCGAGGGACGAAAGGGGGACTCACCAAGTATAGCATGGATGTAAGGGTACCCGACGAGGAGCGCCGCACAAGCATACCAAGCCCACGGGCTCGCGCCGGTTGGCAGGAGCTCGAGCGCGAGCACGAGCGGGAAGCACCAGATCTGGCTCACGAGCACGATCCACATCCGGTTGTTCCACTTCTCGGAAATCCACGTCCAGGTGAGCAGCTGGATCCCGAACAGCACGTAAGACGGGATGGTCAGCAGGTTCGTCTGGAAGGTGTTGAAGCCCAAGGCCTTCAGCTCGAGCGTAATGTACGCGGTCACAGACGTCGCGGGGATACCCCACGTCAGGCCGAGCAGGTAGATTGGCCACAGGTCGTAGTCGCAGAGGGCCTCCCGGAGCAGGCCGAGGGTGAGACCCTGTCTGTTGTGCATGCCGCCCTTGGCCGGGTCGTCGCGCAGGATGCGGTTCACCATCACCTTCTCCTCGTGCTCCGTGAACCACCCATCCTTGCCGCGGAACCACGACGATGTCTGCGTCGGCGAGGGCGGCAGGTAGAACCAGGCGAAGATGCCGATGAGAGTGGTCAGGCCGCCCTCTATGGCGAACAGCCAGCGCCAGCCCGCCCAACCCGTCGTCCCACGCAGGTGCAGGATGCCGTATGCCAGGAGGGCGGAAATGATCTGCGTCAGGATGTACCCTCCCCAGAAAAAGCTCAGGCGGATGGGAAGCTCCTTGCTCGTGTAGAAGAAGCTTAGATACAAGACGCAGTCGGGGATGAAGCCGCCCTCAAGGAGACCTAGCAGGGCGCGGGTCGCGTAGAAGGTCTTGACGTCTGTGATGAGGCACTGGCAGATTGCTACGACGGACCAAGCACACATCTGGATTGGGATCCCTGCAGGAGCCCTAGTATTAGTGGCAGGTAGCCTCGAGACGAAGTGGATGGGCAGTTCTGCCCGGAGGCATGGAGGCAGGCGGGCTGACTTACAGACATCTGGGCCGAGCTTCTTCGAGATCATCTGCGATGGTAACTCGGCACACAGGAAGCACAGGTAGAATATCGTCATGCCGTAATTGTACTGGTTCGTTATCATGCCCAAGTCGTCAAGCATGTTGTCCGACAGAGCCTGGGTGATATTGCCACGATCCAGTTGGAGGGCGAAGAACATAAGGCAGACGAAGAAGCAAACCTTGTAGTCAAGCTATAGGGGTCGTTCCAGTCAGCTCTGTACTCTTGGTGGGATAGAGACCATGCTGGTTCCGACGTCTTGCTCATGGCTTCCCGCTCCGTGACACACGACGCACACCGTCGCTCCCGGGTGCTTGAGGAGGAAGTGAGGGCGCACGAACCTTCCTGACGAGCCTCTTTTCATCGCCCTCAGTCCACTCATAGAGCGGGTCGTACCGATGAGCCCCTTCGTATTCATCTATCGGCTTGTACGAGTCGATGTTTCCACCAGCCGCCCACACCCCTCCTTCACTCTGGCCAAGTCTCACGGAGGACTTGGCAGAGGACGATTCCACGATCATATCCTTGGATAGCATGACATCCTTGTAGATGCTGGACTCTGCAGGCGGTGCAACAGACATCATAGCCAAGTGATCGCCTTTCGGCTTACCTCAGGAGGGAAGACGGCCAGCAGAAAGGTTTGTTGAAGGGCTGTCTCAGCCTTGATGAAGGCAAAGATCTGAGGAATGAGGGGGGTGGAGGACAGGAGATCGGTCTGCTCCAAAACCTGAGCAAAGAAGATGGCACCTTGTTGTAGTTTGGCCCAGAGTATATATGCGCATTTGCAGATCCAGAGCATGCACGATACTCGTTACATGACCTATTCTCTCCCTGACGCCTAGTGGAGAGTGGCAAGGGTATGGGACCGCGGGTAGGGAATTCAGATGATGTGATCTAGGCTAAGGTGACATTACTGCAGTAGATATCAAAACACTGGACGGGGAACAACGTCGGGTTGGGAACGGGACAGGGTGTGGGTGCAGTCTGGACTTGTGCTATTGTGTGTCTTGGGCGATAAACCTGCTTCTTTCCGTTGAGTAGGGGCGAAGCGTTCAAGCTCTGTGAAATCGCAAGATCGTCGAAGGGAATGGACACGCTGTAGATGAAGAGGCATTGTGGACGAGCACGGCCACATCCGGATAGCTCGCCGTGCGGTGGATCAGTCCAAGCAGCGGAGTAGCACTTTGAGTTCCGTCGCAAAGCGCCTTGAGGACGAAAGATCTACCTCGATCACGTACGCGAGTCTCCTGGGGGCGCTGGTGAAGATCTAGGCTCGGCTGAGCCGATGGCGGTGCGGCTCGCAAGATGCGTTCCAGGCTGGAGCTGCATTGAAGAAGGCGACCCGTTCGACTCCGACAGGCTGGTTGAGGCAAAAGGCTAGATCCCTCCATGGTCCAGTTACTGAAGCTATCGAATCAAGGCTGAAGTTAGACGGTCCCGAGGCATGGGGGCGCAGATGCAAAGGCAATCCTACACTGCATTGTGCAATATTGCGTCAGGACCACAAGCGACGACCGAGACGGCATCCTATCCACTCGGCCTTGGCATGAAAACGGTGGACGCCTGAAGTGAGTGTCTAGTGACGAGAGTTGGGCATTTGCCGTATTTTGAACGACTCGGGGTGCGCTTGGTGACGGGAGCAATGGCGTGCTCAATCCCACACATCTCGACATTGATAAGCGCAACACACCCCGACTATAACAAGCAAAGCAGCCGACAGCCGGATGGAAGAGCTGATGTCAACTCACACTCGTTGATGCCATCAATGGCTAACGGAGAAGCGTAACATTGTTGATTTGTGTGCAGTCTCGACATCTATCAATATGTACGGACAAAGGGATGGGGTATCATAGATGACGTGCGTTTCCCAATCTCCATAAAAGAAGTCCAGCTGAAACGCTGCAGATGAAGAAACAATGAGGAAAACAAGAATGAGAGAAAAAGAGTTTCGCCATTCGGTAACATGTTTGTGAGGTGCCGGAGACATGCTCCCGAGCCGGTGCCGAAAAGCAAAACGACGTGTCATGAGCTTCTCCTTGGTGCATCCTCTCAGGTCGGCCCTCCACTCGCTGCAGCCTCTTCCTCCATCGGCGCAGATTCCTAGTCGGCCAACTCCTCGTCTGCCACCTCAGGAGTCACGGTACCACTTATCGCCGCGTCAGCTGCAGTGGAAATGGCCTCCACACGATCTTCCACAAGGGCAACTTCAGCCTCTTCCGCGTTGGCAGGCTGTACATCCGATCGGTCGACTGTAACCTCCTCGGCCGGCTCTCCAATCTCGTCCAACACTGCCGGCGCTGAGACAGTTGCCGCCTTCTTCTCCTTGTAGGCCTTGAGCCTCTCCTCCCTCTGTCTGACCAGCTCTCTCTCAGCCTCCACGGCCTTCATCCTTCTCACCTCAACATCCTCTCTTCTGACAACCCTCCTCAAGCCCTCGCTTGCCTGTATCAGCCCGTCAATACTAATGGCATGGTTGGTCATCTGGTGGTTGATGTAGGTATAGACCGCCGCGGGCGTGATGCAACCCAGGAGCTGCTGCTCATTGAGCTTGAGAAGCGCGAGCGCCACCTGGAAAAGGAACGTAGATCCGTCGCCGAAGCACAGTACCACATCCCACACGCGGAAAAGTGCCTCGGCGGACAGACAGTCGGTGAACACGGAGAGGAACCATTGGAAGGTCATGGTCTCGAGGGCGATGCCGAGATCGTCAAAGTGGGCGGAGAGCCGAGGCAGCACTTCCGAGACGTAGCCGCGCAGGACTTGCTGGTCGGCACGAGAAGCCAGAAGGCTGTGGTCGTAGTAGCCGGTCGGTAAGATCTTCTCGATCATGCAGGTCAGGATCCAAAAGGCCTCTTCGGCGGAGGGCATGATCAACAAGAGGTTGGCGGTGACCAAGTTCATGCCTTGGCAGTAGCCAACCTCAGGATTGCGCCGCGAGTAGGCTAGCAAAACCTCGTTTAGCTTTTGCACGCCCGGCCCCTTGCGGAAGAAGATGTTGTCCGTCAGCGTGCGATTGATGTCAGCACGAATCTGCTGGACCACCTCAGGATGATCCTCTGACTCGGGGCGCGAGATCAGATCATCATAGTAGCCCGGCACCCGCAAGTTGGTTGCACCGGAGCACTCAGCCCAGACCTTGGCCCTCATCAAGACGGGTATGCCACCGAGCACGAGCCGGTTGAACTCACCCCACTTTGCCCGTCCGACCTTGCCCTTGTTGGCCCAATTGGCAACGCCAATCAGTTCGCCGTCAGCCACCCGCGTCTCGGGCATCATAACGCTAGCTTTCTGGAACCGTGCCTCGGCGGCGGCGGCGGCAGAAGCATTGGCTGCCTCGCCCTCGCGGCGACGCTCGGCGCGGACCTTGCGTAGGAAGTCGTTCCACCGCACCGTCTTCTCCCGCTGCAATCCGTCGTGCACATCGCTGAGCTGCTGAAGAAGGATCCTGACCGGCTCCACGTCCTCCCTAGCGAGACTGCTCGAGGACGCCTCTTCGTTGACGGTGGCCGGCTCCTCGCTCACTGCCACGGTTGCGGCGCTCGCAGGCGGTAAGAAACCGAGATCATCCTCAGCGGTGATCAGGGGTGGAGACTTCGGCATTTCGTGGATGTCAGCTCCTTCCATGACCTCGATAGTGGGTGCGCTGATGGACGGGGTGTGTGAGAGAAGCTCCGTGTGAAAAGTGGCGACTCTCAGGTAATCCTGCCATTTCCTCGTTTTCTCCTGGTCATCCAGTGAAGACGGTGTCCCTGGCCGGCCGTCGCTCCCGCCTTCAAATTTCGTGCTGCCACTGTCATCCATAGAGGCCGGAGACAAGCTGATCCGACCGTTGGTGAGCATCTCAGTACGACTGCCCCTCTTGGTTTTCTTCGCCACCAGCTGTGCCTCCCTCTGTCTCTTTTTCCGCCGCTGATCATAAATGAACCCGAATCTATCAGTGAGATACTCAGACCCAGTGTAATTGTTGTAAAGTCGCGTCAGTGTGGGCGGCTGTTCCTCAGGAGGTAGAATGCTGTCCATTTCAACGGGTCCGTAATTCTCTTGGCGTGCAGTTGTGTCCGTGTAGGGCGTTGACGCCATGGTATCCCATCTTTCCGGCTGCTGGTTCCTTAAGTTCGTGGTCTGTATGTTGTGCTGCGTAGCCGTGCGGCGCATAGCTGCAAGAGCCCCCCTGGGAGGCCCCTGGGCTGGCACAGCCCTCGCTGACGCGCTTGTCTTGGCACTCGACGCTGATGGTGTTCGAACGGAGCCTCCTGCGACCGAGCTGTTGGCTCTCCCCCTAGAATCGCCATCTCTTACAGCAGAAGATCCTCCGGCGACCAGCCTCAACATGGAGCTGGCAAGGGATGTCTTTCGATTGCCGCTCACGGGACTAATGCTGGAAGCGCGGCTGATACTTAGCATCTGGTCCTCTGGCGGGCTGAACAAATCCTCCTGGATCATGGGTCTTCGTTCTAGAGGCGGCTTGATCGCTGTCTGCTTTCCGTCGTCGCCATTGACACTGTTCGCCCGGCTGCCCGGTTTCCGACTTGTTCCCCAAAGGAGGCCCTTCCAGCCTCGCGCAGTGGCCCTCCCAGTGTCCCCGTTTGTCGAGTTCGAAACAGCCCTAGCTCGTATTGTCGCGTCGTTATCATCGCCATACACACTGCCAATGACCGGCACGAAGGCGTCAGACATGGCCTCTCCCACCATGTCCTCCACGGCCCCCTTCCTAGCGACCGAAGACTTTGCTTCCTTTTCAACAATGCGCAGCCTCGACTCCAGATCCATGTTGGACAGCCCGCACTCGAGGATGATCTTGCGCAGCGACCTCTCCCTCGCATCTGCCCGCCGGCGCAGCGCCGCTATCTGCGCGTCGCGCGTGGCTAGATCCTCAGCTATTGAGCGCACCAGCCCCACAGCACCGTGTCGCGCAATAAGCGTCTGTATATGCGCGTCGTCTGCAAGGTGGAGCGCGCCAGGAATGGACTGCTGCAGCAGCGGCGCGGCGTCGTCGTCGAATAGTGCGGTGCGCGGTCGAATGGGGGAAGGTCGGGCAGGCGACACAGTCGAGACAAGTGTTCCAACGATGGAGGAAGTCGACCGGGTCCGGGCGTCTGACTGCGAGATCTGGAGGGAGTTCGGGATTGAAGCACTTGATGCTAGTGCGCTGGTGTCGTCTCGCTCGGCCGGAACTGGTGTAGGTGAGGTGGGAGTTGCTGGAAGCTCGTCGTGATGCGACCCTGGAGAGAAGGAAGGGAAGGAGGTCAATGATTTGTCCGAGGGGGCGATTGACGAGGCAGAGCTGCCAGGCTGCGAAGGCAGTCTCTTCCTCTTGCTGCTCGCATAGAATGTCGTTGACCTCTGTGAACTTCTCGACCTTATGGACTGCTGGGAGATGGAGCGTTCGAGCTCGAACGGGGATGTCGACGTCGCAGCTTCGTTGTCCATCTTGTGGCTTGTGGATGTTGTGGTTGTCCCTGGCTGGACATTTCTCCCTAGAAAACCAGCTCTTGCTGACGAGGTCTTGGTCACCTCATCATGACTGAGGACGGTAGAGCGTGAAGAAAGAAGTGGGTTTGTGTCAACGTGGCTGTGGACAGAAAAAGATCAGGCCCCAACAAGGCGCGCATGAAGGGATGTGGATGTCACTTGTGCCCAGCACGAGGGAACATCACGTAGATACGAATCATAGCCAGGGATGCCCTCGATTATCGACGCTAACTATAAATAGTAATATGTGTACAGTACCCAATTATGGCCATACCCGCACCGGGAACAACCTTATATATATATAAATTCCGATCCCTCTGATCAGCGCATCGTCCACGTTCGTGTTCTCCTGCCACAGGAGAGATTGTGCCTGCCTTCGTCTTCATTTTCCTTTTGGCCCCCTCAGATACAAAGGCATGCGACTCAAGACTTCAGCTACCTGCCCCGCTCCAACTGTCCCAGGGGTGGTTCGAAAGCTAGTCTCTCCCTTGTCTGGATCTTTGATTGGCATAGCCTCGCCTCGACCTGCCGTCAACCTCTTTACATCAGTTGAGCGATTTCCCGTGGAGCACAAGTGTCGGAAGAGCTCCTCCGTGGAGCTCAGGAGGTTCGTAAGCTAGCATCTCAAGCGGTGCAGGTGATGCTGGCCATGCATGTGCAGGCGGCTGAGGGTCGTGCTGTAGGGAGAATTGTTCAGTCGATTTCAGCCCCCAGGGTGCCGCACCTTGCATGTCTCCCGGTAACCCCCTTGCCCCTCCATATGGCTGGTGGCTCTTCTTTCTCCTGATCATGATCACGGCCAGTGCCCCCACCGCAAGTGCCAAAGAAACGCCTAAGCCCATCCAGATTCCGGCCGCTGCACCTGTTGAGATGTCGCCTCCTGACGGTTGAGTCGAAGTGTGGGTTGCTGACGCAGACCCTGTTACTGCTGCGGTCTTCGTCGCTGCTGCCGTCTCCCAGGACGACGCTGGCTCTTTCGCTGATGCTGAAAGAAAAAGTAGTCACAGTGGCCGTTGCCTGCGTCGCCGTGCCGCTTGAGAGAATCCCCATATCTGACGCTGCTGCCTCGTTATGCTGGAGTGACCCAGCCGAGATGGTGAAATTCTCTGAGCAGCCGCCTCCATAGCAGGCAGCGAGGGGCCCATAGTTGCAGCTCATCACGCCGCACTCGCAGTCGGATACTGAGCCCCTCAGCGGGTCAGTGTCTCACATCCTCGTCACAGAAGCGGGCGTGTCATGATGAAGTTTGGTAGGCAGGAGAGGAGATGAGACATACTCGTGAGGCAGTACTGCGGACACGACGAGTTCCACGTCTGGTCCGTACAGCCGCCGCGGTACATAGTCATCGTTTTCGGCTCGTAACATAGCCCATTTGCTAGGCAGTAATGATCCGAGAAACAGCACGCGCTGTGCTCCGAGTCTGATGGAGATGGGCATACCACGTCGGTCGTTGCCTGGTCTCCATTTGGCCAGTAGCATGTCTCATTGGCAGCGAACGCTGATGTGCACAGCAGAATGAGAGCGGTGAGCAGCAGCATTGTGAATTTTCAAGCATTCATAAGTCCTTGCGCAGCTGTGCACTTTGTAGACAGAAGTCGCGCAGCGTATCGAGTCGCGAGGGAAAGACCTGGAGGAACGGGCTTCCAAGGTTCTCGAGGTGAATGTTTCGGAAAGCCACTAACTGTGCGAGATGATCTTACGTTGGATGACAGTGTTGCCGGATATATGAAGATGCTACAACCCCCGAGTATGCCTCGTCTAGATTTCTGCAACGCTCGCCAAGGCCCACGCAATAAATTACCACTCTAATCGGGGGCTGTAAGACGGTTAGAGTATATCGCAACCACATCCCATCCGCAAGTGGAAACGGCCCATTCGCAAGTGACAGTGTGCTGCAATCCTTTTGCGAGAAACAGGCATGAGTGCACTATTTTGACTCCTGCGCAGGACTTAATCTTATCCTGCATAGTAGCTCTTCTGAAAGATGTGTGCCTTGAAGACCATACATTGTGTGATTGAGTCTCATCTCAGATCGTCCTGATCCTATGCCTGCACAGATCATACGCAGAAGCGAAATTATCACTTACCGTCCATAGGATAGAGACCTACACTTGGCGTCTATTCCGTTTGAAAATATATAGCTCTCCACAATTCTAGTAGCAGAAAGAACTCATGGGGACAGGAGTCTTCGCTCAGGTGTGGACACATAAAAATCGACTATTATTCCGTATCATAAAGTACATGAATATGGGCTTAGAAACAGCTACAAGGTCTCAAACTCGCCAAGACCCCAGGTCTCATCGCTTTGATTTGTCCGTAATTGCTAGCCGACGACGCTTCTGAGGCATAAGTTGTTCCCCCAGCGCGTCTACAAGTAGCAAAGCATCTTGTCTCCTTCAGGCAAACTGCCCCTGTTTCTTTGCTACGGCCAGGCTCTCCATAGAATATGAGCCGATCAAAACAGATGGGCTCACGAATGGTCCAGACGCCCCGAAGATCCCGTGCTAGGACAACTTTGGCTTCTAAGGCGAGTATAGGATGATCGAGGCTGGGTTAGTTATTGATGACGGCGACTCACAGTAGCATCTGCGCATGGAAGCCGATGGTTGACGTTGTCAACTCTGAGGGTTGTGAAAGAATGCCAACGCCTACTCGAGATCCACTAATGAGAGCGTAATCGATGTGACGATCTCGATAGTCAACCCAGTGCATGTTTACATGTGATTTACCTATGCATGCAGATATCATACGATGGACTAGTAGCGACTCTTGTAGTGTAATTTATCTACCCAGACAGTGGTACGATATTCGAACACTCTACCGTTGCGTCCAGCACAGGCTACGGTATTATGGTCATACCAATCTACCACATTGACCCCTATACGAAGCTTAAGCTCTACAACCCCATCGGTACCCCCGAGATGCGCAAATCTAGCCCTCAGGATCGACAACTTCCCTGAAGACTCTGAGATACTAGAGCAACGTCATTGTTGATATCGATCACATGAAGACGACTGATGTAAGAGGGTTAGCAGAGCTATACTACAAGGGTTCCAGTTACAATCAATAGTACTAATTGCCGTCCACCGTGGCTATTCTTAATATTAGAGTCATCAGTGAGCAAGTCTAGCGCGAGCACAAGTAGCCTCGTCGACGATCATGCCCGTGAGGCTCACACTAGGTCAACTAGCACGAGGACAGCGACCAAAAACTAGTGAATGATTTTACATATAATAAACGCTGATTTTCCATGCTCCTTGCCCAAATGTTTCTCTTTTTCCCCCTTCCTTCTTCACCCGTCTCGTCTGTAATTGCACTCTACACCATGTTGGTAAATGTATTTACAGATTTCCAGGACCACGCCCTTGACGCAGTTGCTCGGCTGTCTGATAGGGTCTGGTTCTGGCAAAGGCGGCGCAGAGCACAGCTCGGCCGTCTCAGATCGCGACTACGGGTGTCGCGATCACACCAGCGCAGCTAGAACATCGGTAAGTGCTGCCCTCTTGACTGACGATAATGCTAGACCAAGAAGATGTCCTCATAGCGGTTATAAGAAGAAGGGACAGAGACAAGTTCTCCCTTCAGGTTAGTCTCCCTTCTGCCTCCAACAAGTTTTCTTACTCTCCCTTATTTGCTTCCAGTCCCGTCTCTCGTCCAATACTTACAAGGCTCATATCCGTGATCGCTCCTTTGACAAAGTTGATACCCTGGTCAGCTTTTCTGGATACGGCAGTAGCAAGTTCTCAGAGTCGGAGAAGGACCTCTCCAGGGAGGAGGAGGAGCTCGTCGCGCGCGGTCTGTGCAAGTTCACCGCCGCTGAGTACATTGTCGAGATCCAGGGTCCGGAGGATCTCGCCCCAAGCGGCATGTACGAGGACTCCGCGGATGAGTGGACTTCCGAGGTCCAAAGCCTGGACAGCCGCGTCTCCTGCGGTCGGTACAATTTCACCGCTGAGGGGTACATTTCCGAGGTCCAGAATCTGTCCCGCGCCTTCTTCGACGACGCGTGAGGAACTTCTCGGTCGATTGGTAGGGAGACCTCAAAAGGATGAGGCATTGGGGAGGAAGAGGAGGACAACGAAAACCACGAAACCGAGCACCAAAAAAACTCATAAAACAACAAACGGTTATACTGCAGCTTCTTCGCTGCATCCGCTTCAATCCGGTCTGGTGTGTCCAAGTAGCGCTCAGTGAAAGGAGACCAGTGTCCGGTGCGGGCTGGTGCAGCAAGGGTTGTAAGTCCCTGTCCGGCCACAAAAAAAGATTGCGATTTGTTGCAGCAATCTGTCTTCGCTCAGGCAATCTATCATTGCTCGGGCGATATATCTTGGCTCCCGCAATCTCTCTTCGCTCTTTCAGCCACCCTCTGCTTCGCTCGTTACAGCAGTCATCGCTTCGAAACAGTCTTCATCACATTGCCTCGAGCATTCTTCATCACATTGCTTCAAGTATTCTTCATTACATTGCTTCGAGCATTATTCTCTTCATCACTTTTACAGCATCCTTCCACAGCGGTTGTTGTTTTCAAGCGTCTTTATTATTCATTACATTGCTTCGAGCATTATTCTCTTCATCACTTTTACAGCATCCTTCCACAGCGGTTGTTGTTTTCAAGCGTCTTTATTATTCATTACATTGC